>JARHVA010001856.1:522500-1105000 GCA_037957365.1 Torreya grandis
CCTTCAAATAATGGAGTCATCAATCAACTCATCTAGTATATGACTATAATGCATAGTTCTCTAATCTCACACCTACCCTGTGCTAGTCCATCTCAACACAAATACATGTGGGTGTTCCCACTTAAGTTGAGTGATAAATATGTCCTCATAATCCCAACAATGTAATAGTGTGGCTAAACTGATACCACCATTGTACTCATCCCATGTAAATATGTATTGATCTTGATATAAGTGTGATAGCATGGTTCAACCCAAGGACTATATGGTCCCATGCTCCTCTATATCATGTATGATTGTATTCATCCTATATGAGATAGAGACACCACCACCATCCATTTCCACATATGAATCTAATAGAATAACTAGAAACTTTCACACATGTGGAACATCCAATAACAAAATCATAGATAATACCACATTTAAATATCTACCTCAATGATGACACACATCCGACCTACCAGTCAAATATATATGGTTGATCCTTTTCACTCATACCCATCTCAGTCTATAACATTTCACTAATGCCAGTAGACATCAACCTTAATATCCTCTAGACATCCTAGACTAGGGTGACCATCATCTCACCCATCAGATACCAGAATGTATAAGTATATGCATCCCATAGATTAGCCAATGCAGTCATCATATGGACATTATATGACATCAGATCTAACCAACCCACATAACTAAGGCCTACCCTCCCCATGACAGATCTTTCCTCATCAGAAAGGGGTAGGCCATGATTAGTATCCATCATCTGACCCTGTCAAAATCCCTGCATCAAACATCCTCCTTCACGTAGAAAATAACACAACATAAGAAATTAGAAACCACTAATTACAAGTCTAGAAGTAATAAAATTCAATAGAAACAATATATTTTACTTAGAAATCAAAAGAGAAAAAAGGATGCAACCATTCCCTAGGGATCGCAGCATGGGACAAAGTCATGACCATTTAGATGGGGCCACGACATATCCGAGCATGGCCAACTCAACCAAGATAGGGTCATGACAACAAAATAAATTTTCAAAAGTAAATAAAAATAATCCAAATTACCCTAAATTAATTTTTCCAATAAATACTCATGTATGTTTTCATTACTTACCAATCTGACCTCCTTATCTGCCTAAATTAGAGCCATGACCTCCTCAAACTAGCTACATGACATCATTCTCTATTGGGGCATGTTTGCAATTCACATCTCAATTTTAATATATTTAATTTTCAAAATGAGTCAAAAAATTTACATTTCCAAAATTATATAGGCACTTCTACTTATGCCATTTCCTAAGGTATTGGCCTGACATTATCTAAATCTAGGTTTCCTCAACTAAACAATTGATATATTACAAAAAGTAACTCTATTTTGAGCACCATTTCTTCCACACATAAAATGGTCTTGAGTTCCTTCATATTGCTTATATCTTGATATTGCATGAACATTTTTAGTCCCCAAATTACTTATACTCTGATTTCCCATAGTATTTTTTTTTTCATTGTTATGTCTACACAAGCCAAGTAAACTATAACTATACTAACAATGGTCACTAATACATGTTATACAATCAAAACAAATATCACTCTATAAGACAAAACTAACTTTTGGTTCGAACGATTTACACCAGTTTCATCCCTCTCACCAAAAGGGGGCATACACAAATACTATTTTTTACAACTCAAATTCACATGGGGTAGTTAACTCAGATCGCATGCACTACACATCATATTTTGACTTAGATCATAATTTAGACTATTTAATATACCTTCAGTTTTGGATCATAATGCTTCAGTATATAATTTTTTGCTTGGTACATCATAGTTTTACACAAACTATACATAGTTTTTTGACACAGTATGAGACAATAATTTGAAAGATTGACACAATTACCTAGAAAATCTTAGTTTATTTTAGATTTAGCTCAGATTTTTATGGATTAGATAGGTCCACTCCATTCAGACTACATCGCATGGTGTTATTATCCAAATAGTGTGTTGTCCAAATTCACACAGAATAGTGGTTTCAAGTTATCACCATTTTGCTACAACATTTTCTTAGACAGATAGATATTTTATATATTTTTGACAAATGACACTAGAAATAAGGCATATACATGGTATATGCTCACATTTTATGTAGTTTGGCTCAATTTTTACATAGTTTATGATAGAGGGGGCATGTACACAATACATGTCCACATGAATGCATCATTATTACTCATAATCTAGATTTTCTACTCAAATTATATGACATAGTTTCTTAGTTATTATATTGGGGGCATGTTGTGTGGCACATGTTCTCATCTCCCAATTTTTACACTAGATTCTATAGAAGGAATGATAAACCATGCCATTATCTATGTTGTTTATACCATACCTAGTTCAAAATTAGATTTTGCACCAATTTTTTACCATAATGAATCTTATAGCCATATGCAGTAATTGATTCAAAATATTTTTCATCGCTACCTAGTATATTGAGTTGGAGTTGAACATCTCTAACTAGAAAAGATTAGAGGCAAGCATAGCTTGGCTCCCCATACCATAGTCATTTACTCAGATTCAACACATAGACTCCATATCCTAATTGCTTCTCCATAGTCATCACTTGAAGCCTTGTTCTATTCTTTGGCTAAACATAAAACAAGATTAGAGATCATATATTCTTTATGTGGGTTGATTACATCGAACCCATGACATCTGAATCTACAAGCAAGCACATGTGACATAGTTAAGTGCAGGTATGACTCTCTTCCGTTTACTCTAGTACTTTTATTTTACTGCATTATTAGAATAAGGGGGGACAAAGGTATACGCCTAAATCTGGTCAAGTAAACACAAGTATTATGTATTTTGTGTCTTTTGCATTTAGAAGCTCCTAATGCCAAATTAGGATCCCATTGATGTGTGTGTTATAGTTTTATATCTCTTCTCTCATTATTTTATGTCGATTTCAATGTAATGTTAGAGTTTTTATTCTTCCATGTCATTCCTTAGCTCAGTCATAAGGATCCCTGGTCTTATTTCACCTTCATTCTATTTTTTTTGGTTTTTGGAAAAACCACCCTATTTGGACTAGGTCACTCTCCTAGGTCATCTGAAGGGGCTAGCCTTGTCCAGCATATGTTTCAAAATATTTTTCAACACTTCTTTATTTTGGGTCTTTTTTTATGACTATTTCACCCTCATTTGAGTCAGTTGATGCGTCAATGGGTTTTGAAAATAAAAATTATGACTTTTATATTTAAATGACTTTTTTAAGGCATTTTACATCTAACACTTATCTATTTTTACACTAGCATAATAAATAAAATCAGAATATAACTAACTTTACATCTGAAGTTCATATTATTACATCCAAAATGCATGTTTGGACCAAGAGGAGGGCTTAGGCAAAGAGCATTTAGATTCACATCACATATGATCCACTCACACACCACATTAGATGGAGAACTAAATCAACCTGAGGTCCCTATTTTGGGGCCATGTAAGTAATGCTCAGCTCACAAGGGTTCTAAGGCCAACTCGGCCATTCCCACTTCCCCATTTTTTCTCCATTTGACATTTGATCTATGCTTGGTTTGTGTGTAGGACTTCACTAGGGTTTTGATAAGAGAAAGGTGAAAATATAAGATGAATCATATGATTGCACATCCGTGATAGAAAAAATACACCTATAGGAATATTTGCACATGTTACTAGTTTATAGCTTGGTTGTAGGAGTAACCTGGATAATAACACTCCAATAAGATAAAGTAGTAGAATGCCATTATCAGATTCACCAATGATATCTAGAATAGTCACAAAAGTCATACAACTAGATAGAAAGTCATCTCAATCAATCTTAGAGTCATACATTATCGTCTCCAGGTCTACCTTCTTCGAAAATAGATAAGTTGCTCATTTTTCTTCTATACTTTTATTCAAAACCTTAATTGCATCAAAAGGGTTGTAGTCCAACTAGTGAGGATGATGGTTGCTTATATCTATCCACCAAGGTACAAATCCCTCTAGATACTTCATATAAAGAGTCAAGTGGTTAAAGCTAGAACTATGCTTTGCGTGATTTTGACAGCATGGATGCCCATTACTCATAATTACTTAGCTAGAATAACTCACTAATTTAAATATATACTTACTCAATATGATAAATCCACTATATATTTATTTCCAAAATATAAATATAAATACTAATATTATATGTAATTGAATGATTTTATACAATACTTTCATACATACAATTACAAAAAAACACATAATTACACTTACACATTCATTTACATAAAATGAATTCAATACTTAAATGTTTATTTAATTATTCATTTACTTTACTCAACAATTTCATCTTAGTAAATTAAATTGCATCAATCATAAATTGAATAAAACACAACCTTATATGAATATGCATTATTGAATTGCATGTACATGATCCATATAATTTAAATTCTGTCATTTTTTGCCCCCCAACTTAATATGTTTAAGCATACACCGTAAGAATCATTATAACCCATATATATATATATATATTTATTTCAAATATCATTATATTCAATATTTTATTATTTTATTTTCCTAAAGAGCTGAGTGCAACACGAAAGTATGCATTTGAAATAAGTTCGAAAGAATTTGCAAGTGTTATATTATTATTTTTATGCTAATTTTTGGTTCCCTTAAAGGCCTCAACTACTCACCATGATTGTAAGATTGCAAGGATATAGTTAAAGAGAAGGCAAGACAAGTTCTTACATTTATGGATTTTTTCCATTTTGGGTTTCTTTTTCTTTTTAATTTTATTATATATATATTTTTAATATTTCAATTTATTTTTATTTTACAAATAAATTAAATATATTAATAATTTTAAAATATTTAAATATTTTTTATAATTAATTTAATTGTTTTCTTAAATAAATAAAGAAAATATAAAATTAATGAGTTGATTTTTTTAAATTTTAAAATAAAATTTATATTAATGAATCAACTAAAAAATAATTGTTTTCTAATTTTTTATAATTAAATAGATTATAAACATTTTTATTAAAAATCAATATCATAATCTCTACAAATATTTTGAATTTGATAAATAAACATATATTTAAATTTAAATATTTTAACAAATAATTTTACACTTAATTATTTGATTCTCCAAATGAAATATCTTTAAATTAAAAAATAAATTTAATAATCAAACTACAACCTTTTGGTATATCTAAATATACGAATCATTATTTGATTGAGGGAAAACAATCCAACCGACCTTTAAAAAAAGAAAGAAAGAGTCGGCGTTGTGGGAAAGGATTTTTCTTTCCCACGTGCACAGCCGCCTTATCCATGTGGACCACCACCTCCACGCCACCCAAACTTTATTAAAACTTTTCATTACCCACAGTGAATGACTTTTCAGCGTTTCCAGGAATCATCCCCCGCATTGTTAAAGACAAGCGTATGAGACAACAAATATAAATTATTAAACAAACCCTCCGTTCCCAAACAATTAAATCTTTAAATGATTGCTGCCTCTCCTCCATTGTAATTGTAATTGTAATTTGCTTGGAATATGGCAGATTCCCTGAGGAGATCAGACATATCATTCAGACGGCAGGGATCCTCTGGTATCGTATGGGGCACCGGTTCCATTCCCGGGGAGGCCGTACTTGAGTCGGAAAGAATGAAATATGTAGAGCAGATGTCTTCTTCTAGTGCGCCGTCCATGTTGTTGCACAGCCGGAGCACCGGATCCATCGAAACCCCCATGGCGTTTTTCCATGCTCATAAATCTGGCGACGCAGATGGGACTCGTGCTTCTCACAAATCTGGCTTTCGCTTTGGCAGGTGGATCAAACGCTTTTTTTCTAAAGGCCGTTAGGAATGGACGTCAGGTTCTATACAGGAATCATAGTCACACTGTTAATTTATATCTATTTGCTATTATGTCGTCCAAATATCATGAACTGAAAAATAGGAAAAACCAGAGGATTTCATGATCAAACTTGTACACTGGATTATCATGTATGTATGTTGATTAGATGATAGTTATTGCAAAGCGCTGTATTACAATTCTGCATAAATATATTTCACTCTAAGAATAATAGTATTTCTACAGCTCTCCAGAAGCATTCAGAAATATTAATACTGCATGTTTCACCTTTGTCTATTACCTGTATGTTATATAGGGAAAATTTTACAAAAATGTCTTTCCGCACTGTTACATCTTATTGTCTTTTTAATATTATTTATAATATATAAATTATTATTTAAATTATTTTATTAATATTTTTTATTTTATTTATTTTACTCTTATAAATATTTACTTCAATTCATAATAATATATACATTGTCCTATTTACACTTTCCATCAACAATTATTGAATCTTTCTCACTGATTTATATTTTCTATGAATAAATTAGTGTATCTGTCCATTATTTATAGTTGGTATAATGTTTCTCAAATACTTATCATTGGTGTATCATTTATTATTTGTTTCAATAGTTTATAGCTGGTATAATGAATTTATTGTTTCTTTAAATTAATTATAGTTACGAATTAAAAAAATATTGTGTATATATACAATATTTTTAAACTTTATCAGTTAATTATTGTTGGCCCCTATACCGCCACCTTAAACCAATACAAATTACTTTTATCTATTTTTCTAAGCATTGAAACCTCGTTGGTACATTTCTCTAAGCAACTCACCATCCAAAATTGCCCCTACTTAAGCAAAAACCCCTTTTACCAAGTGCTTTTCTTACTACATCGATTAGGTCGACCTCGTTCTAGATTTAACGCACATTACAAAACTCTGTTGGCCCAAACCAACATAGTTTGAGACCTAATGTCTTTATTTCCCGCCTAACAAAGTCGATCAGGGTGACTGCATTGGTTAAATTCTCAAGAGGGTTTAGGGTCAATCCATGGATATATATACCCTCTTTCATTTCATTTCTAATAGTGAATCATTCAATTGTGCATCATTAGTGCTCGCAAATCTACTTATATAATCAACATGATCTTTCATTGCTTAAGTTTTTGCCTTAGAGAAGTAGCACTTATCTTGTGGAGGTCTTGGATGCATAGGAGAAGTCTTATAGCCTAAAGTTGATTTATCCTTGTAATCCTTACAAGCCCATAACAACCTCTTGCAAAGCACCATTGGCTAAGGGAGAGATTGAGGCACGATGGGTTCACTTCAACAAGGTAAGTATATTTCTAGCCCTTCATATTATAAGTAGATATTGTAGAACTAATGGATTAAATTGTATCTCTCCTTGCTTAGATCATTTATATGTTATATTAGATAGATTTGTCTTTACATGTTTATTATCTTCCCCATTTGTGCCACAAGCTTTGATGAGCACTAGATTAATTTGCATATGCATTTACTAGATTAGCTTGCATAGTTGTTTAGTGGATTAACTTGCTTAATATTATTTACAATCATAAGACCTAGCTAGGGTTATCACAAAATGGCATTTGACTAAATGCCTTGAAAACCTCTTCTTTGTCATTGTATGATAAGAGATCCCTTAATGCAGGTTTAGTGGATCCATTATTGGTCATGACCTCGATACACATATATTGGCAAGCAGACTTGTTAGTTGATTACCTTATATGAGCTTGAATATTATTAAGTAGGATAAGTTATAGATCTGTTTAGTTTCATTTGCATATATTCTAGTGAACCCGATGTGAATTTAACCCTTATAGATTTTTATTTTTTCTTTACAAACAATTGGATTGAGTACATTGACCCAATTTAACACTCTTTGTATAGGTTTTCATACTTTGTCAACTTAGTTTAACTTTGTTTGAAGGATTTATAGTTTTATCAATCTGGTCAACCTAGTTAAGGCATCTTTTAGTAGGTTTTCTAACTGAGACAACCTTATCGATCTTGTTTGGATTTTTGTGTGCAGAATTTCCAGTATTAGAAAACTAGATCGATCTAATCAATGTAGTTTATTTTCCCGCTTTTAAACACTTAACTGAATCTATATACCTGATTTTTTTATTTTTTGTATTTTCTATTTAAATAAATAGGTCAATCTGATTGACATAGTTCTATTTGTTATATCATTTACCAGTTTTATTTATACTAAGGAAATTGGCTCGATTATGTCTAAATATTATATCTTTTATTTATACAAGCTAAAATTTCTATCTGGCCAATACAGTTCAAAACATCAACTCAACAACTTTAGAAAAACTATTGCATCAACCTAGTCAATTCTATATTATTTCCCAGGTTCACTCTAACCAAGGCAATAATTTATATTTTAACAAAATTTAAGTTAAGTCATTTTTCTTTTACTTTTCAAAATTTAAATTTCAGTACTATATTTACCAATTTTAAGCTCTATAAGATTATGCCTTTACAGTCAATTAAGTCAACTGACTCGACTTGGTTTTGTATCTACTTTCTATCTAAGAAACTATGTCCATTCGCTTGACTGTGTTTATTTTGGACTATCTTTCAATAGATTGAGTAAATCAACTCCAATCTATTTTATTATGTTTGTACAACTAAATTGACTAACTCAACTTTGTTATATTTATTTTCTTTCTAGTTCAAGAAAATAAAATCAACCTACATTTATAGTAATTAAACTCACTTTACTTTTTAGTTGGTTGCCTCTTTATTTAATTTTCAAAAAACTACAAATTAGCATTCGAAACTTTGATTTTCACTCTTATTTTTCACTTTATATGGTTTTCCCTAGAAACTATGTACCAGTAGTTTTTAAATTACTTAGCTATTATCGTGAAGGACTACTTGATACTTTTTTTTATATTCATTGTCTATTGTTTATAGATATCATGCCGTGAGGGGCTTGCTCCAATACTCATAGCCATAATACAGAGCTAAACATGATATGTAGTTCCCACCTACCTCACGGTATTTAAAAAATGTCTAAAAATTTTCTTTTTATTGAATCTTAGGAATCCAGCCATATGTTTGTTTGTGTGGTTCATCGGTTAACGGTTAGCACTGAGACTACTTCCAACTTACCCTTAAAATTGGCTTTACTGGGCTATGAGAATAATACTTCCTCCATAGTCAGTGTTCTGAAATATTGAGCTGATTGTATCCAACAGATGAACAAGTATTTTTAGAAACTTACACTTTCAATCAAAACATTTCATACGATTTCCTAATCTTATTTTTGAACAATTAATTAGCTTCTAACTTTAATTATTATTACTTGTTGGTTTTTATTCTATGTTGTATTACAAATTTTTATTAGCCAACGTTGATACAAGGTTTGTGATGTGTACCATAACTATATCGATCATCTCGACCTAATTGTCTATGTGTTTAATTCTCTTTTTTATAATTAAAATTAAATCATCCAAACTTAGACCATTTTAAAAAAATTCTAGATTATAGAACCAAGTTGACCTACTCAACCCAATCTTTTACAAATTGTTCTATTTTCCTTGCTACATAACTAAGTTGACCTGATCGACCTAATCTTTTACAGACTATTTTGTTTTTCATCTTATAGAACTAAGTCTACCTTCTTGACCTAGTATTTTGTAGATTGTTTTATTTTCCTTCCTATAGAATTAAGTTGACCTAATCAACCCAATCTTTTATAAATTATTATATTTTCCTTCCTATAAAAATAAGTTGACCAACTCGACCCAATATACTACATATTTTTTTGTTTTTAGTAAGTGTTTAACTTAGTCATCTCATCAAGAAACATCTATATGACGACGCTACAGAGTAAAATTAAACTAACATGATGAGTTTCAATAATATTAATAAATTTTCTAAAACACATTTTGCAGTGACTAACCTGAATCAAAGCAATATCCATGTTACCATTAGAATTACCAATAATGGGACTTTTCTCCCTATTACACGGTGCTTAACCCTTTACTCATGCAAACGGTAGAAGCTGAAAGTGATCATGAATACACTACTTAATTGATCCTCTTCATCAATGAAAATCCTCAACATAGAGGTAAGGATCCTACAGTCATATGTAACCTCATGATGTGACTTTATATTGGAGAACCTCATTCACCTTCACCTAGCTTTTCCATAAGATTTAGGGCAAGTCATTTTATGACTTCTACCACACCTTTACCATCTCTCATGTTTCCCTCTACTAGTATGATATTATCCTCCATGTTTTCTTTCACTACCATGCCATGTATTTCTACAAAGATGGCAAGTGTGACTTTTAGTGGGTATACTCAAAACACCCACACTAATACCCAATTCCACACAACTCATAATACATATGCTACTACTAATACTTCTCATGCCACTAGTGCATCTCATGCTATTAGTGAATCTCAAAATCTTAATACCTCGCATAATAATAATGCATCCAATGATGCTTATACTAGTCAAAATACCATTCAAACTAATCAGTTACTATTACAAACTCTTAATCAAATGGTGACATTTCAAACTAGTAATGCCCACCAAATGATGCACATGTAGAACCAATTATTGCATTTCTAAAACCAACCTTAACGTACTTAATGGGGAGTATAATATCTCAATGACCCCCACCTTCCCTTAGAGATGCACATGATAACCTTATACCACAATCCCCACCTATTAACAAAACTATTAAACACTTACAAATGAACCTCTTGTTCCTCAAATTACAAACATTAACAAAGGGGGTATAGTCCCCACTATCAATTATAATGGATCCATGGATCCAACATTGAATTTAAAAACTGTTGGAAATCTATATAAAGATTGGGTTAAACTTAATGCCTTTGTTGCCACAAAACTCTTAGCCAAAATATTTTCAGGTGATGCTTTAGATTGGTATAATCAAATTAAAACTCATTCCATCATTAACTTAGATAACTTAGTGAATGCACTGGTTCAATAAATCCAAACTAGTGATCTCTCAAAAAATAATTTAGCTCACTTTATCAACTATAAATAAATAGAATCCAAAATGACACAAGTGTTCATTAAATGATGGAAATCCTTGTCTAACAAAGTTGAACATAATATGTCGAATGAGAACCTCTTCCACTTATTCACTAATACTCTTCATCCTAAATTACAAAGCATGTTAGGATTCTTTCTCCAAAATCCTTGGAAGAGGCCCTCAACCAAGCTAAATGTCAATATTTATTTCTATGTCATTTTGAGCCTTCACACCCTCAAATGGGAACTCAAATGATTGTGAAAACTAAAATCGATATGCAAAAAATGATGGTGTTATAAAAACTTATGACTCCATACACACTATCCAAGCCATTGCTCCAAACAATGCCATGGATCATAATCCTCCAATGCCAAATAATAATAATTATCATCCCCGTTCGACATTTTCTCAAGGACATAATATGGATGTACACAAACCTCCTTGCTTATTATAAATTCAAAAGCATCTTCCATGACCTTCCCCACAAGATCTTGATCCTACACATCCTATCAAACATTGGTATGATCCCCACAAATTTTGTTGGTTTCATGCAAGTCGGGGCCATTCTCATGAAACTTGTTGCCAATTATGAAAATTTTCTATGGATTATCTCCTTGGACTCTAGCTTTGATCATGAATTTCTCATACGTAAATGTCAACAAGCCTATGAAATAACAACTAAGTCTCATGAAACTAAAACTAAAAATGAATCTTTAAATCAAGCCAATGCTCACTTAGTCATTTACAAGGATCCCCTTCCTAACCTTAAAAATAACACTAATCAACCTCCTAATACCAATAATGTCAAAAGTATTATAGATCCTACTAACAACAATGAGAATGTTATCAACATGAATAACATAAGGAGATTAATTTCTTATATTGATCAATATCTAGCCTCTAACCATAATTTTTTGCCAAAGTTTTACATTGTTCAAGACACTTACCCATCCCATATCATGGAATTGGGGCATGTAGAACCAACAAACATGCAAGTATCAACTCCAACAATGCAAATCAACAATAACTATCATACCATTGATATAATCTCTAATCCCCCTACAACTAATATACCTCAAGTGGATACCCCACAAACATCAATTGGTATTTCTTCCACTCAAGCACAATAAATTACCAAAGATACAACCACATCACATAATATAGCAAAAACACCTGTAAATAGTCAACCCATCATTACTAAATCTAAAAAAACATACTATATCAACATAAATTTCAATGCAATTCCAACCCATCTTCAAAGGATTTATTGAAACATTATGTACCCTTATATAACAATACTTTAATGGGTTATGATGAATGGGATCCCATAGCAAAACTTTCATGGCTCCCATCTCATACCACACCAATCATTGTACCCCCACAAGAGCCACTCCATACTCACTTGTTTATGTCATTGAGGCCATTGTTCCCATTGAGGTTGAGTTACCTTCTCTACACATCTACTTGAAACATGTCTTAGATGATGAAGATTATTGATTAACTCACTTGCAAGAGCTAGAACTACATAATGAGAAATGCATGGCCACACTCAATAATGTGAAAGCATACCAAAACTGCCTCCATGGACAATACAATCGATGTGTTAAGCATAGAGAATTTGAACTTAGTGATCTTGTCCTTAAAGAGAACCAAAAGAATATCACAGCTGAAAAGAAGCATAAAGGCAAGTTCAAACCAAACTAGATAGGCCCTTTCGTCATTGTTTAAATTTTTTGCACCAAAGCATATAGGCTTTCTACACCAGATGGAGATGAACTTGATGAGTCAATGAACATTATACACCTCAATCAGTACTTCATTTGAGAGACCTGGGGTATTGTTTATAAGGCTCATTTTAGTTGTACTGCAATATTGACATCCTTCCTTGTACCATCTATCATTCTACCATACCTTTCCTATCAACTGAGTTGTTTTCTCCCTCCCTACCTGACCCTTTGACCTTGGTTTCATTATAGTGGTTCCATCACTGATTTCAACAAAAGGATTCAAATTCAATTTTAATATTTGATTCAGTATTCCAAATAGAGGTAGTATTTTGGTGTAGTAAGATAGAAGTTTGGTAGTTACATCCTTCATTTCTTATTTCATTCTTTGTCATTGTTATGCTACTAATTATAACCACCTATGTAAAAATTATTGTCATTGACCTATGTCATTGTTTCCTAATTATAACTGTCTATGGACAAATAAAGGGTAATAATTGTTTATCATGCCTTGAAGTACCACTTTGCCATCCATATGATATATTATGCCATTTACCATCTTTGTCTATTTTGTTTGAATTGGATGTTACACTAGTCAAATTCCTCCATTGTACAATGAAACTATTGTGACCTTAGGCCATTTCAATACTATGTGTGTCACATTTGGTTCACATTAAGGTCATCTCAGTCCCCCTTTCCACTATGCTCTCATGGTTTTGTGAGCAACCATTCAAGGTTTCCATGCTCTCACCATTTTATGAGTAACCATTTAAGATTTCTATGCTCTCGCCATTTTACGAGAAACCATTCAATATTTCCATGCTCTTGCTATTTTGTGAGCAACCTAAAAATGTTCTTACCATTTTACGATCAACCTAAGCAATGTTCTCACCATTTTGAGATCTTGACCCTTTAGTGTCTCGTCATCCTTGATCAAGTTGAGATACTCAAAAATTTCAAAAACATTAGAAAATTGATTTAAAAAAACTAAAAACATTAACCACTTCTTTGCCTTAAGGATGTTGGGAACCCTCACTAAGTCACAAGAAAATACCTTGTCACTTAGTTTCCCCATCTTTTTTGGCCTTTTATCCCATGCACTTACCATTTTACTAGACCATTCCTATTCTTTTATCACATCCATCATGTTTATTTCTTTTCTTATCATTTTTCTTCTATCCCATTTCCTAGGAGAATTACATTTGGCTTGAAGTTTTAATTGGATATCACATCTATAGAACTATGTAGGCAACATCCACTTGCCTAGCATATATGGAGACAACTCAGCCACCCCCTTCCTTTTCTTCTATTCCCCATCTTATTTGTTTGCTAAGTTGTCACCTATTTTTTAAGGGCAATATTCGTTGCATTATTTGTGTCGCATTATTTGTATTAACATTAGGACTAACCGCTATTTGTGTCTTTGTGTGTTTCTTTGCTTGTTTGTTTATTTGCTTGTTTGTTTATTTTTTGATTATGTGCCTATTTGTTTGTTTTCAACATTGTTGCCTTGATTCAGTCTATGTGCGTTTATTAGGTGATTCCTTACACATTTATACTTGAATCCATCCATATTCATATGTTTACATTGTCATCATAGCTTTTATCATTGGTGCATTGTTTTCTCTTGAATATTGGATCTCGATAGTTGGTCCTTATACATCTTTCAACTCAGTCCTCATGGTGTTCTATAATGATGTCTAACATCACATGCTACAACAAAAATCAGCTTCAAAAGGTTTACACAACAAAGTCAACATCGACATCTCGTCAACATCGGCATCAAGTCCATCTCAATCCAATCCCAATCATATCCCAAACAGAGTAATTAAACAACAAAAGAATTTCAACCTTTGTTAGTTTAACGAGCATCTCCCTACTAGTAGAATTGTCTTAATTCATCTTTATCTTTTGTATCAAGTTACAATCATCATGGTTTCAATCATCAGCCAATCAATCATGTTTGCTATAATCAGGGTACCATGATTATAACTACCTATAGGCAAATCATTGTACACTATCCCACTTGCATTCTCGATGATTCTAACTGCCTTTGGGAAAATCATTATGTTATCACAAAATTTAATTTCTTCTACCTGATAGGGGCATGGTGTTATCCTATTTGTTTGTCCTAGCTGGGGTAGTTACATCTTCTTAATGATTATAAATGTCTTTGGGTAAATCATTATGTTATTATACCACGTTGCCACTATCAGGGTATAATACTTATAACCACCTTTGGGCAAACCAGTATACACCATCCCACTTGCATTCTTGATGATTTTGCCCAACTTTGGGCACATAATTGTGTTTCCACCTCATCATTTTCATCCTTTAGTCTAATCTTTTCCTCTTTTTAAGGGATCGATTGTTGACCACTTTGCCAACCATTCCCTCAAGGGGGCACATACAGTTCATCCATTTTCATTGAAGTCATAGGCATGCATAACCTTTTCACTCTTTGAGAAGATGTTACTATTCCTATCACTCACAACACCTTTCCAAATAGGGTCAAACTCTAGACATCTAAAATTGGTCACCAATGACCTCCAACCAAGATTTAGACCATTTTTTATCTAACAATGCATAATTTGGGCCAAAAACACTAAAACACACTAAATGGTTCAAACTTGTCATATACAAGTGTCAATTTTGGCCAATGTATCCCTAAATGGGGTAATGCATTTTATATGATACCTAACTTTGATCAAATCATTTCGAGTCAAAATGATGATTTCACACCTAGGTGCTCTGGATTACTCTATACAAATTTTCTTGCATGAGACACGTGCCTTTATTTATTTATGTTGACAACATCTTAAATGGGACAATGGTTGCAACACATCTAACATCACCTTCTAATTCCACTCCAGTCAAATTTTGACCCAATAATATGACATTTTGACTAGTTTGATTAATTTGAGTACCAATTTCCAAAGAATTGCACCAAAATTGACTAATCATATTTAAAAGATAATTAATTTGAATCAAGATCTTAAGTGGATTTTCCATAGAGGTTATTGATTATTTCATTAATAGAACATGATTTTGAATATTTGCATCACCTAAGACATCATCTATGAGGTGGTATCCACAAACGATAAGTGCAACAAATATTTGATTAAGCCCTCCCATGCTTCTTTAATGTCTCTCTATCCCAAATATTTATAAGGGCTTTTATTTATTTTAACCTCTAAAATTGCATGGATTCTTAGCCACACATCTTCATCTTGAGATGGATGGTTCAAGTTCATTATGATCAAATAGAAAAATCTATAAATAAAAGGCCTCACATTCATAATTTTAAGCTCTCTTAAGCCAAAGTATTCATTCACAAATAATTTTAAAAGCTATTTTGATATAGTGTTATTATAAAAAATTATTGAGTCAAACCTTCATAATACAAAGCCGCAAAACCAATGATGCAAAGAGGAGGTAGAAAATATCCAAATACCCATTGACGAAGACCTTTGAAGCACAAGCAAAGCAAGACAACAAACAAATCCTTTTGGATCAATCAAAGAAGGTGAAGAAAGTTTGTTATTTCTTTTCATTCTATTTACATCTTCATTATATTTTATTTACCAAGTTTCCCCTAAGATCTAGGGTTAAGGTGTTAGTTTATTAGTGTGTTATTTTGGAATTAATTTCCTATACTAACATGATATTAATCTCCCCTTATTGAAATCTTATGTTCACAAGAAGCAAAGTAGCTATCACCCTCATGGAGATGAAGAGGAGAAGAAGATTTTGTCATATGCATAAGATATGACATTGAAATTTTAAACATAGTTGTTAGCTTATGTGTTAAATCTTCTATATCTGTATGGGTTTGCTTTTTAATGGAATTCCACATAAGAAAAAGATAACATGCTATGAGATATGACATATATTATAATTGATATAAAGCATCATATATACATTTGTTTATGTCTTTTCTGAATTCATTTCAAATTAAAGGGAACAAGCATGCAAATAAAAGTATTAAACTTTGTAACAAAAAGTGATACACTTCTTTCATCATTATGATCATGACCATATCAAATAAAATTAGAAACTATATGGATCTAAATTTTGAATGCTGTAAATGTAAAACCTAGGGTTATCTAGGGTTAGGGTTTTGTATTGTTTGATGTAATTTAGGTTCACCAAATGCTTTAACCTTTTAGGGTTTATAAATCTTATGTTTGATTAAATGGTTAAGTAGACTAAATCAAGGGAAAATATGCATAAAATAACCACTAATTTTTTATACATTTAACTATATTTGACTTTCTAAAAATAGTAATAAATATGTGTAAATAAAGACATATGGAAAATGCTTGATACAGACAATCTTAGTGTTGGAAACTAAGATAGAAGCAAGTCTAAGTGTCATCAACTAGATCCCTATGTTAAAACCCCTCTTGGACAGTACCACTACATTTGGATAATAGTGCCATATGGCTCTAGTGTCTTAATATTGGAGTTAGTGTCCTCTGTGCAGGACTGTCCTGAACTTCTAGGTGGAACTATGTCTATATATTTGGGTTTTGTCCCTAGGTGCATGAAGTCTAGGACTCTATATTGTGCCCGTTATGATTGATTTGTGATTCAAACCTTAATATTATTTGTAAGTAAGGTATGATCTAAAAAGTATGTTCTTTAGTAGGACATGCTAGAAATCTTCAACATCCCACTGTGAAGAGAGTTTCCTACATACCAATACTCTGAGGAGGGATCAAGCTCGATATATTTCTCCCCAACTAAGTGTTGGTGCAAGTGTAAGTGATGCTAGTATGATAATGATATTGAGTGCCTTGAGTGTGCTTGAGATTGAAAATATAGAAAATATGAGCATAGGGATGTTGTAGATGGTAGTATGTAGAAGTAGGACAAAATATGGATTAATAACCTTGATTTTTCTCAATTTGATTCATGTTTTGAATAGGTATTTTGAATCTAAATTTCCATCTAAGGGATAGAGGACTAAAAGTCATGTATTTATAGTGTATTGTTGATTGTGCAGATAATAAAAGATGTCTATGCTGACTTTAGGGGGGTTTTAATTTTGAAAATGCATTCATTCAAATAAGTTAAGGTAAAATACATAGGCACCATTTTGGAGATACTAATGCCACATGGCTTTGGTGTCCTTAATGTGGCGTTAATGTCCAGTTGGAAAAACATTGGGCATGAAAGGCCAAGATCAAGAAATGAGGGTCTAAGACTACATTTAAGCTAACTAGGGATGCATGTGGCCTACACAAAGGCTAGATAAGTGTGATAATAGGCTCTAGAATAGGTCTAGGGATAACCTAGGGATAGGTAGTCTTAAGTATCACTCTTAGCACTCAAGTACCACTTTTAGGTAATTACATCGTATAAAATTATTTGTTTATCTTTGAAACCCTTAGAAAAATTTAATATCTTAAAAACTTGTAAAAAAAGGGGAGTGTAATAAGCTAAGTTGAATTCAATCATCCCTTTAATGATTGACCACTACCTACATATCCAAAACACTAAGGAGATAAATCAAGCCCACATAGTTCTCCTATCTAGAGTGATTGTGAATTTATGCTCCTTGACTTTATGTATGTAGCTAGAAATATGGTTTGACACTTGAAAATGATAACTCTTGACTTGATTTAGAATTATCTTGACTTGGCTTACATTTTCTCCTTATGATTGATCTTGAATTTGGAAAGAATGAGGCATCTTTGCTCAATGTGTAATAGTGTAAAATATTTAACCAAATGAATAACTAGTGGGGGTAACGAGTGACCTTTGGTATGTATTTATAAGTGAACCTTTTGATAAATTATTTTATCTGACCTTATGAAATGTGCAGGAAGACCCAAAAGAATGATTTGAATTTCCAAAATTAGCCATTATTTGGCATGGAATGTGGCTGGCCTAAGTGGACAAGAGCATGACAATACTCCTATCTACCTATGGCAGACTTATTCCAAAAAGATTAGGGGCACCTTTCCTAAACTGGAGGTAGTTTAAGGGTGATTGAAAATAGCTTGAGAATTTGAATTTGAAGGTTATATGTAGTAGTAACAGCAAACAAAGCATCAAACCCACATATGATAAATGACTTAGAAGAATGACAGATAAGAGTCATGTATTTGTGCAGAAGTCATGTGGTTTAGGAATGTGTGAAGAATTAGAATTATCATATATTTGTGACTATATTTAAGTGTTAGTTTCTATATTTGAACCATCAAAAAGTTATTAAAAATTTATATTGATGATTGTGATAGAGGTATGAACAAATATAAGATAAAAATCAGCTAAGTTGCTTATCTCCCCTATTTACTTGATCATTTCTATATTTAGTAAGTACAAGCAATCTTGATTAAGAAATTTAATTTTTTAGATGGAATTCTATATTTTATGCATTCTAATTTTAAATATTTTTGGCCTATTTAGATCACTAAATAAAAAATAAGTTAAAAAATATAATTACAAAGCCTCTTTTTCTCTCATGGAAGTTCCAGGTTTGCATTAAAATTCTTGCAGCCACTCTTGTCTGTTATTCTTCTTGTTGGGTTCCTTCAAAATACTCATATGACAAATTAGAAAAAGTTGCTTGGAGATTCTATTTGGGCTAGTGCTAAGAAAACTTGAGGTTTCCACATAGTAGTTTGGGACATTTTTATCTTCCTCATGATAAAAGAGAAATAGCCATTATTGATATTTATAGATAAAGCGCTAATCTTTGTGCCAAGTGGATCATAATGGAAATTGAGGTGAATGATGCTTGAAAATTACTCTTAAGACACTAATTTTTTTTAGGTGCTCCTTATGGAAAGAGTTGTAAAAATATTGGATTTCACTCTTTTGATTACTTATGTCCCTGTCAAGATGGAAGGGTCCTTTGTGGCTAAAAGCATCTTTAAAGCTTTTGAAGTGGTGAAGCCTTATCTAATGTGGGTCAGTGATGGTTTTTGAAAATATCTCTCTTTTAATGACCACAATATTTAGTGGTCACCTATCATGAAAAACATGAATCTCCCTCTAGCTGATATGTTGGGCATAAAAGCTCTTTGGCTATTTAGAAAAGGAATCTACACAATTCAAGATTTGGTTTCCTATCAAGATTGGATCCCTTAGAAATTTCCAAAAATAAAGCATGTGTTTTTGAATTCAGACTTGCCTTTTATCCTATTGATTCAATAATTGATCCCAGATGCCATGCTTCATAAGATGGGTATGCAACCCTCACTAATATGGTGGAAATATTGGAGGTGGAATTACAATACTAACTTCTGAAATCACTCTTTAGGAATCTTCTACCAAATCATGAGTATGTTTGATTGAGATTTGGGTAAAATCAATATGTGATTGAATAAAAATTCCTCATCCAAAACATGGCTTTATATACTCAACATGATTTGGGATGCATAACTTGAACCCAAATTGGCTTATTTTCTCTGAAGTCTAGGTTATCAAGGTCTTCCAATTGAGGAGTGTCTCTAGCACATTATGATTCCCAAACCCAAGCATCCAACCTGCCCCTGACCTAAAACATGTAGGTACTTTTTTAGACATGTCTGATAGCTTAGATTATTTGGGGGTGGATTCATAGCCTATTTTAGCCTTATCACCTAGAGCTGCTCAATTGGTGTTTGGCCTTATTTGGGGAAAATGCTCAGTGGCCTCCATATATTTCCTTTATGTGGAATTTATTTAGAGCTATCATTCTATTTCAATGATGGAAATCTAGAAATTAAATTATTTTTATTAATGAAGAGCTTTATATGCAATTCTTTATTAATGATAAAGTTCTGGATATTTCTTCAATTTTTTTGCAGATGCAAGCATGGGTGGATAAGGTGGATTTGGAGTGTCAACATCTCTAAGAGTTCCTCAATCACTGAGGGAGTGAATCCTACACTATGATCCATGTTCCTCCCAACCAACCGTTACATGACACACTTCTACCTGCATGCAGATGTCGACATAGCCGATCCCATAACCATTTATCCATTATATCTTAAGATCTATTTAAGTTTATATAGCGAAAGAGGCCCACCTTCTAGTGCCAAATTTTTGTTATGATTTTTACACACAAAAACAACACACATACGAGATAGCCTCTAATGTTTTAGGACCTTTGTGAAGGATAGCTTCACTCTGGGGCATGAGTTGCAGGTATTGGGTCTTGCAGTAACTAGTGGTGGAATAGTAGTGAGTAATGAAACTGCTAACCTAGTTGGTTTGGCTATGGATATGGCTCTTAGCCCTACTTGCATGAAATGGGGTGATAATGGATTTATGCTAAAGTGGATAGGACTCAAATAAACTAAAATTAGAGGGTAATGTAAGGCAGAAAAGGGGGTCTATAAATAAATAACATGAATTCTATCCAACAAGCTTCATGACAAGGACCAAAGAGTTAATGCTCATAGACTACTATTTTTCACATAGAACTGAAAAACATAGTGAAAAGGTATGAGGGATATGATGTAGTTATCTCTAAGTTATTGACTAAAAATTGCTTGTTATCAAGACTATTATAACATATATCAACTTTAAGATTATAGCTAATACCAAAGAGCATCTTTGACTATCTATGGCTCAATATAATAAGTTACATTGAATGGCGTCTCTACATAAATTCCAAAGAGAAACTTAACTAGCTTGTTACTAGAAAAGGAGATCTATCAACCTAAATTACTACTACACATTTCAATTGAAAAAAATTATTAATTGATTCTAAGCTACTTTAAACTACTATTGTATATATCAGGAAAGCCTAAGTTATTGGTTTGATCAAAATGCATAACCACTATAACACATAAATGAAAGAGACATGTATACAACACAGACTTGTAAAATAACCTAAAGGATTTATTATCTATATTGATATGTCAAAATTTCTCCTCCCTTTGAAATATGGGAGATACATGTATGAATAGGCTTGGGATGGGGGCACCTCATCACTTAAGTCGTTCTCAAATTTTACATCTATTTTAGAAAATATCTCCCAAAGGAGTAGATAAAGGACACTTGGGGAAAAGTTGTCTCTAATAGACAAAACTTTTAACAATAGAACTCTAATACCACTAACTAACATCATTTATTCTATGATGAAGTAATTGCAATGGTGGACACTTGTACTCTAGGGGTTGTTACTATCAAATTTGTTGTAATGGTGCACTTGGTCATTAAAGATGTTGGTGTAGTCAAGATGACCGATGGGAGTGATGTGGCCTGAGAAGCCTTCTTACTCGATTGAATTTATGAGTAAAGAGCATGGTTTGCTTGAAAATCATTATCTATCATCCTGAATTCCAAAAAGGGTCTCTTGAAGAGTTGGGGGAGCTTGTTCATTTATGTTTTATTTGCCTTCAATGTAACCTTGATCTCCACATAAAGAGTTTATGTACTAATGACCTTTATTCTAGCAAAATTTATAAATATTTATAGGTCATCATGGGCCATATATATTGTGCCCTCATCCTTTACTCTAAAATTATTTGTTGTCATCCAGAGGAGTTCCTCAAAGATGGTCTTAAGGACCAATTATCCACTCTAGTTAATCACACCATTGACTCTCATTTCCCCCATAATGGTGATGGATTGACCCTCATAAATAGTGATTTAACACACAAAATTTTTCATCTCTTGATGCCATTCAATAAAGCCATCTCTCTTAGCGAACACATAATTTTGGGCCCATGCAAACTCCAAGGTAGTTTTCAAATTCAAGTGATTATAGGTCTTGTCCCTAGTTGCTCAACCTAGAAAATAAATTTTAACCTCCATCTTATCCATGCCCTCTATAATGGAAAAAACATCCCCCATTTGGGTTGGGATTCCTTCTTTTCATCTCTTACTAATTAGAGGACATATTAAAGCTTTTGGGTTGCTCCCTACAAACTACCTATGAGGTCCCTTAGATGTTAAATGGTGATCCTTTCCTATAAGGCCTCCATAAATTTATCATATCTATAAATCACCTCCTTTATTATTCCCCTTACAAAGTATACAAAAGTATAACGATTCTTCCTATGACCACCCAAGTCAGAGGGAAGTGTTCTTCATTTTTAGATAGTTGAAACACATATTTTCTTTATTCCAACACCACTTGATGTCCTTTAGCCATTATAGTTTTTATATTTATCTTTATCATAGTTTTATTTTCATTATCAAAGTGAAACTTGACTATGGGTTTCTCCATAATGACCAAGTCATGCTTTCCCACCTCTGTTTGTTGCATCTTTTGGATTCACTTACATATATCCAGGGAAACTGGTTATTGTGAAGGTCCTACCTGGGCTATGAGAGTGGAAGAGGGAGACTATCTAGGGAGAAGCATGGGATTAAGATAATATGTCCCTAGCTAATGGAAAAGATAAATGGCTCTTCTCCATCTAGTGACCTTATTAGGAAGCACTATATCAACTATTAGCTTTCCCTTTTCTAACCCCTTTGTTGATGTAATGGTGGTAGACTTTGCTTGGGTTGCCTAGCCAGTTTGAAGGTCCAATTGGGTGGAGGGTAGGGAAGGAGTGACTGGGGAAGCAAATATGGTGGAGGAGACTAGATTCTCAAAGTGTTTGTGTTTATTAAGTCTAAAGGACTGAGGGTTGGAGGTAACAAAGAATGAATATGTAGGAGGGGTATTGAGAAATTATTACAAATAATCAATTTTGGATGTATGGGTAACCCCAATAGGTCTTTTTGAAGTTTGGTTGGGGGATTCCATAGCCTAAATTATGGGGGTTTGGGTTGGTATTTACAAAACTAGCCCTTTAGTTTCTTGGGCCTTATTTGTTTAGGCCAAAGAATCCAAAACATGAGGAATAACTACTATAGGACTAATTGGGATTGAAGTAGTTATTACAATAGATGGGGAATGAGAATCTTGTGTACTCCCCCCTTGGATTGCATCAATCTGGGGAGTTATTACCATCGACACCACTATTGTGTTGGGAAGTACTAAGGTTAAAGATATACCCACTGACTACCCTTGTGTTGAGTCTAGAGGTTTTAACTCCACTTCATCTCCATCATATCCACCTTGGTCTTGAAGTAATTCAATGGAGCCTGATTTGGTATTCAAAATCACATTGTCCCTAGACTCAGCTTCCTCTAGCAACCATTCATCATCTAGGTCACTCTTTGTGGTCTCACTGATGGTTTCATAGAAGGAGGTTTCTATCTTGTCTTCCCATTCTTCTTTAGTGAACCACTCTCCCTCTACAAGCACTTCTTTATCATCTTCCCCATTATAAAATATTTCTAGGGGTTCTACTTCTTTGGAGCCTTTTATTCTATCATTTTCTCCTCTTGACTTATATATAGATGTTCTCTTTGTCAGATATCACTAAGGGGAAACAAAAGGGCACTTCACCTTTATTTAGTACACAAGAGGTGGCCTAGTGGGAGTGGTAGTTGATATTGATAGAGGGGAAGTAGTAGCAAGTGAAATCAGAGGGGTAGTGGGTGGTGATAAGTTAATTGAAATAGTGGTTGATGGAGGTAGAAATACGGAAGTAGGTTATATAGAAATTTTGGGGAGGAAATATGGAAGCTTACTTGTTGGGATACCATGAGTAGATTGAATGGCAACATAGAAAATAACCCATTAGGTTCAATTATGCTTACATTACTTGGTGTAGTTGAATCCAGGTGAAGGGGAGTGGATACTATGGTGACCATCAAGATGGTATGTTAAGGAGGCCCTTGAGTATTTTTTATTCACTCCCCATATAATCATGCTCAAATGGTCCATCTTTCTCCTATCCTTGAATTCCAACCTGTGAGAGAGGTTTAGGAGGGGTATTGAGTCCCAATGCTCTTTCTCAATTATTTGAGCATCTTTCTTGATGGTATTTATATTGTATTATATATATCTATCCACCACCATATACATATTTACCTTTTTCATCCTAGCTTGAACCTCTATTACATTTAGAGCATCTAGGGACACCTCATTGTGTGGGTATGACACATGGCCATAGTCAAGTTTCACCCCTAAATTTGAGTTAGTCCAGGTGGTTCCTAACCCTTTTTATTAGATCCAATTACTTTTAGAGTGCCCATTTCAAATCATAAGATGTTATAGTCCTACCCATCAGATTGAAATGTTCCCATTTACTGTATTGAATTTGGCCATTGTTGATAAGCATTAGGTAGACTGATCCCTATCTGGCACTCCTCATATTGACATCTACAGAATATAATAATAAATATATAATTTTTTATTTTGCCACATTATCTAGCACCAATCGAGGAAGATACATGGGAAGGGCCTTGGTTCCCTCTACTTTAGTTATTGTGCAGTCTAGGTAGAGCTAGTAGCTATCATTCCTTCTAAGAGACCTTCTAATGTGATCAAATAATCTAGGCATATCATTTCCATGAATGACTTGATACCCCATTGGATATAAGGTCTCCATTAACTTGGCCATGTTATTCCTAAATCTATGGATGTGGATGAGATCAAACTCATCACAAATTCTATTCTTAGGATATTTAGGGGAGGGTTCCCACAGTTCTTCAAAAATTGAGTGGACTATTCCAGTTATAACATCTACTAGATAAGACATCATGTAAAAATTATCATTCAACTAGTTGTTTGTGCTACTAAATTGGTGAATCAAATTAGTGATGATGATTTACCTAATGGCAATGACCTTGGTGAAGGTGAAGATGGTGTCCAGTAGGGGAATCCAAACCTCATTGATCTAAGTTATAGTTGGGAAATCATAAATTATATTTAACAAGGCCATGAAAATCCCAATTCTTGGCCTAAAGGTGGCAATTAAGATGGAAGAGATGAGTCCCTTAAAATTTAAGGTGGATACATCATGTGCCCACTCCTACAACTTGATGGTAACATTGTTGGCCGACATCCATTAGTCAACTAGGGGTTGGTTATAGGTTGTCTCTAGTTTGGGAAGTCAGTAATAATTCTCAAAAGCATGCCCACTAATGTAGGTGATAGGTGTGTTATTCTAATATACATGTAATATTTTTTGAGAAAATTGGCCCTTTGTAAACAAATCATAAACTAGGTCTATGCAGGGAATTACCTCTAGTTATTGCATCATGTAGGCCTACTATTTTGATCGTTACAAAGTCATGCTTGTATCTTTATGTAAAGGCTAAGAGTTGATCCTTAGGGCCACACAACTTTGATGCCTTGACTTCCTCCTAGATGTTTGAGTAGTGATTGAAGTCATGATTGAGATTCACTTCATCAAGCTTTGTATCCCTGTATTGATCAGACCCTACAATGGAATACGTAGAGGGGGGAGGTGGTAGATTTGAAGAAGAATCCATTTCTATACACTTAAGCTCTAGTTTTTTGGAACCATGTGAATAATGTTTAATCAGGGTAGATATTGATTTCATGCTTGTAACTATTAATTTGATGGTAATGTGATTGAAATTGACTTGGTGAATTACATATATTGCCCTTTGGCTTTGATTGTTTCATTTAATTTAATGCAATTAGATAATTCATGCAGATAAATGGCTCCAACAACTTTAGCTCATTTTTTATTTTGCTTTTTCATATTTGAATTTGATTTGTGATGCACCATCTCTAATATTTGATGCCAAGTGGATTTTCCCCAATCAACCCTGAGTGCTTTGTCACCTTTCATTTAATAGTTGTTAACTTCTTACTCTTCCAAGAAGCATTGTCTTGTCATTGCTAGACTTTATATAATTTTGAGGACACGTGGCAAAAATTTTCTTCCTTGTTGCCTTTTGGTTCTTCCTCTACCTTATTCCATGATAATTATTGCATTGGGCCCTTGGGATGGTGACACTTGGTAAGATCATGTGACCTTCCTCTCTCCAAAGGTATCATACTATCCTTTATATTTTCACTAAATTTGAGTGAATGGGATGATGACACATGGTAACATTCAATGCTTTACTTCTTTGGAAGATTATTTTGACCCCTAAATTTGGTACAAGTATTATTCCCTTTATGATGCACATAATGGAAGAACCATTGTCCATTTTGTTACAAGAACCAACATGGTGAGGGAGGACCATGGCACGTAGGAGTACTATGGCACGAAAATTGCCAAGCATGGAAGGACAACAAAGAAAGAGACCCAACACAAGAGGACCCAATCAAATAAGTATGAGTCATGAGGAACACAAGACCAGAGGACTTAGAACAAAAGTGAAGGACTAGGGGAATGTGAGGGAAGCAAAGCATAAGGAATGTGAGAGTAGTTAGAAGAGTAACTCAAGTAGGACACTTTGACCCCATTGATCAAAGATTTTATACCATCCCATGAGGAAAAAAACACTTAGGCATGAATATATAATATAGTGCAAGCATCTATGGGCATAGAGGGTCAATTTTATAGGAACAATAAGTTGTAAGAGCCATGATTCTCAGCCTGTTGGGAGTCCATGTGCCATTTATCCATATTAAGTTAGAATCTTGACACTTAGATAGGGAAAAACAAGTATAAAAACCCCTATTGTAATCATTTGTGGGGGGGATTCATGAGTGTGTACCTTCAAAGGACTTACAACATTCTATCTTATAATTTATTAAGCAATCTAATGAGAATTCAATGTTTATCATATTGTATTATGAACAATGAACTATTCTAAGTGTTGTATGCTGAAATGTGTTTTATTATAAAGTCATGTTTTCCTCTCTTTTATAACTAGTTAGTAATGGTAATCTTGATTATCTTGGTAATTTAATCTAAAATATTAAGAATAATAGTATTATAATTATGGTATTGAATCAAGATGAGCAAACACACAATGTGATTCAAAGCCTTTGAGAATCGGTCTTTAACTACGTGCTTCAAGTGAGTGCACAAGACTCATACCTTGCATGATAGGGTCAAAATGATAGCCTATTAGGAAAAAGCTTCAGTGCCCTAGTGGAAGTAACTATAAGAACCCCAACATTTTGGTTCTATTTTTGATACCTGAAGTAATTAGAGCACAATTATAGGAAATGCTTCAGTGCATTACATTAGAGAAAATTAAGGAATGGATTCCCAGTGTTGAAGAAAATTTTGCAGTCCCATATCTTGAACCAAGAGTTTCTATGTGATAGTGGGTAGATAAATATCTCTACATCTCTTTGTATGAGACTTTCTTTTCTAAGGTCCCTATTCTCTTGCATTCTTGGATCTTAGCATATGCTCAAGGATGATCCCACAATCTTGGATGAAGGCAATCATGGAAACTAAAATGGTAGAGGAGATTAGCATGACTTGGAGTTCCCTAGATGTGAGCAGTGAATTTTTGGTGGAAAGCCATTCAGAATAGTTACATTTTGGAATACGTAGTAACCACTTATTCATGTCCTGAAGAAGCAAAGTTTAATTTTCTATGAGAACCAAGGGGACATTATCTTTCATTGTTTTCCTTTGAGATTGAGAAGCTAATTATTGATCTTAGGTTGGAAACACTACCCATGGAAGGCTAAAATCTCATGTGCATGAGCTGCACATTTGGAGGGGAGACTAATGGTTGATTAAAGATTATGGGTTCAACATGGTAGCAAGTCAGTGAGTGTTATGGAAATGAAAATATGATGAAGCTCAATAGAGGATCATGGGAGTTAGTAGCATGGAAAGAGATTGAGAAAACTCAAGGATCAATGTGAAGAGCCATATGGATCCATACGCATGTGAGGAACCCATCACTTTTGAGCCACATCCTTTGTCACTTTTATCTTATAGAGGAGAAATGTGATGGACTACTAGAGACGAAGAACCAAGTATGAATCAACAAGCCTCCCCTACCATAGTGCATGTTCATGCCTTTGAGTCAAACATAATATATATATATATATATATATATATATATATATATAATTGGGATATAGATAGTATAGACTTTAAAATGAATGGGTAAGGGAGACTAAAACTAGCCCATTAAGCCATACCTTAGAATCTACATCTTTCCCTCTGCATGAGAATTTTATGGAATAGCTTAGAATGCCTGGAGGAAGTGGTCCTCAAGGCCATAATACAGGACCAAACTTGGGAAATCAACCCTCTACCATGCCTCTTCTCATGGGCACTACTACTAAAGGCAATGGCAGAAGCAAAACCCCTCATGGAATGAGAGTTGGATCATCTCAGAAACCACCCACTCAACCACCACAACCTATGATAGTCTACTATGAAATGACACTACATTTACCTAAGTATCAAGGAGTAGAAAATGCAACTGAGCATGTCCATAAGTGTGAATTGATTTGGCAAGCATGTGGCATCACGTCATCTGAATGTAAAGCTACACAGTTTACAACCAAACTTTTGGAATGCACCCATAAATGGTATCATAAGTTTGAACCCCAAAAAGCAATGGTATACTATGACCAGCTCAAAGCATCCTTACAAGAATTTGATATCCCTAAGTTTGAACAACAATGTATAGTGACATTAAAAGACATAAAGCAAGGACTTATCTAAAGTGTACAAGAGTATGATGCATGATTCAAAACCTTGCTTTCAAAATTATTATTTGAAATAAATATTTTTCAACATACATAATGGTTTGTGGGAGGCTTATTATTACCTTTTAGATGAACACTATCACAAATAACCTTCACCAACGTGTGTGAGGCTCTGGAAGCTACCCTATGCATTGAAGCAGTTGGAAGTATGGATACTGGGATTAGTCCCTTTATGGGGGCACAAATAACATCCATGGATTTTTAGTTATAAAATTTAATGGTGAATACTACATATGAGATATGCAGTGGTGTTTGGTGTACCGACTATGAGATTGAAGGACACACAAGGAACAATTGCCCATGCATGAACATCCGTACAGTACTAAAATAAACCTATGAGATTTATCATGAAGAACATGATGTCCATTCTTATCCACTTTTTAAATGGGATACAAACACAAAGGTCTCTATGTATTTTAAGATTGTTGATGCTTACACCCATGACACCAATGATTTTCATTTGATCAATGACATTCATGAAGCCTGAGTACGTGCCACATGCCAAGACTCAATTACCAATACCCAAAACAATGGTGGCTATCTTGGGTAAGGAAAAGGATGAGGATGAGGTAGTGGTTGGTTTCCAACAAGGACTTACTATAAGTGTGGTTCTCTAAACCACTATTAGAGGGATTGCCTAGAATACCCAACTTGCGTTTATTGTAAAAAGAACTGCCAATTAGAAGAGTGTCCATAATTAGACATAACCATCACAAAGGACCAAAATGAAAAGGGTGCCAACATGATCCACATAGACAAACCATAATGGCATGCATGGCTAACCATCCCCATAGTATATAAATTATATATCACCACTCGTAGTGGGGGTTAGACTCAATCCATAGCTAACCCGATTGACAAGATACATCAAGAAAAACCATAGGCAAGGAAATACCCAGATGCACTACAACAAAAGGATGTCCTTCAAGATACAATGACACTTTTGAGAAAGCTATAAGGTGAGATTTAATACCTCAAGGATAAGGATGTCACACAATGTGCCATAATGAAATGGAAAGCTAAACCTCGACTGGTGCGAGATAATTTTTAGGAGTTATGTAAATGCATGCTCAATGAAGACATCATTCCCTAGCTTGGTGCCTAGCTTAAAGGTCAAGCCCACCCACCAAATGAAATCCACTCTCATCTCATTCATAAAATTGAAGATCACTATTTAAATCAAGTTTGACATTAGGAAAGTCCTAGTTCCACTTCCCTAGAAGATGGAGAAATATTAGTTAATGCTACTGTTAACAGATGGGTAATCTAGGATATTCAAGTAGATACTGGTGCGAAAGTAAATGTTCTCACTAAGGATAATTGGTATAAAATATCTATTCTAGCCCTACAACCCTCATGTCATGTCTTGTTCATGATGAATAAGACTCACACACATCCTATTACATTTCTTAAAAATGCCACCATTGAAATACTTAGGGTTCCCTTCAAAGCAAATTTTGAGGTTTTAGAGTTGGCAGAAGTTGATGACTATCCAGACTTACTGGGAAGGCCTTGGTGCTATGAAAATCATGTAGATTTGAGTTTTAAAAATTGATACATTAGATTTGAGAATACCAATCAGTGTGTGATAATACCCTTAGATCAAACACAGGGACCAACCTATATCAAGCCCATAAGCACAGATGAAGACATCAATAATTTATATAATGTGATCACTCAACATGATGAACAACATGATCTAATGCCAGATGGTATTATCTGCTTGATGAACAACTAGTCTATCTTGAATACTACAAGCAATCCTTGCAAATGTTAGACCCATGGTGATTATGATCTCATCAGAAGATTGTGTAGCACCATAAATCAAGGTGAAATCATCTCATGCCAGCTTCCTAAATGCCACAAGTTTGTGCGCCTCATGGGTTTAGAAATGCGAGGACCATTAGAGGGACCAATGTTGGAGATACTTGATGAAGCTTTATGGTTCCAAGGACAAATGTAGGTGCGTGATTTTGTCCAACACCTCGAAGAATTCTATGATACTAAAAATGAATGGATGAGATCATTAAACCACATTTTTATGGCACCACCACCAGATGGTGGTGTAATCATAAAGAATGCCTTCTATATTAGGATTAAGTGCAAGATGCTCTACATCATAGATTTCACCATGATAATAATATTTGGGTCACACTCAGTTATGGTGGCATGAAAGCACATGAACCTCACCTTGAGGCTTGTGAAATAATATGGCAAGCTAAGGAAACATTTTTACCAGAGTACCTCTGGGTCCATGCATTCTATGGAGCTTTGTGCACTTAGGCATGGGCTTGGTATATTCATGAATAAAGGCACCTGGGAATAAGGTTTTGGTAGCTACTAATGGAAAACATGATGACGATGCTTTCTTACTCTTCACTAAGGATGGACTTACGCCTTACCCTTCAAACCATGCATGAGGCAATCATTAGAGATCTGAGTCCCGTCAAAGACCACCTACACCATATTCATCAAGAACCTAAAGAACCCTTAATATTATTTTTTGATCCTCTCACAAAATCAACTCTTGTGCCATCAATGGTTCTTAGTGAAGAATGTTGTGAAAAGATCTGCCTGGGAAAGTAGAAACTCGTCTTCCAAGTAGACGAAGGTGAAGGGTCCACTTCACTTGACCCCTTTAAAAATATGCATGTCCCTATAAGTACTAACTCATGAACTATTGAGGACACAAACTCTCTAATAGATGACCCTTATCATGAGCCCATTGAAAATATTCAACTCAAAATTAGCATAGAGCAAGAGCCTAAGATGGCTACCATTGGAAATTATTGGACACAGGGAGAGATTTAATAGTTTTTTAAGTTGCTAAAAGAATATTAGGATGTATTTCCAAGGAATTATAGTGAAATAAAAGGATTCCACCCTTATTTAAGGAAGATACATATAAATCTGATTAACAATGCTCACCCCATGAAAAAATGACATACAGAATGAACCCTAACCTTCAGACGTGCATGAAAGAAGAGATTGATAACATGATCCATGATGGAGTAATTACTCCTATTGATAAATCTGAATGGGTGAGTCCCATGGTAATCAATATCAAGAAGGATGGGTATATTTGTATCTATGTGGATTATCATGTTTTAAATGCATCATGCATGATAAATCCTTTCCTAACACCTTTCACAGAGGAAATCCTAGAAGGTGTTGCTGGTTGTGAAGGATACTCTTTCACAAATGGGTTCTTGGGGTACCACCAAGTCCACATAGCAGTGGATGACCAATCCAAGACTAATTTCCCTATTGAATGGGGATCTTTTACCTATACTGTCATGCCTTTTAGGTTGAAAAATGCACTAGTAGTGTTTTCTTGGATAGTAGTTGAGGCTTTCAAAGATTTTATTCATATGTTTCTCCAAGTCTACTTAGACGACTAGATGGTATATGAGTTGATCAAGGACCATTTTAATAATCTAAAACTCATGTTTGAGCACTATTAACTATTTCAAATTTCCTTAAATTTAAAGAAGTCCCTGTTCATGACACCTTTTGGTGTACTTATTGGGCATATTATTTATAAGGAGGGATTCCTAGTGGATTCGGCTAAGGTCTCCTTATTTTTTGTCTACCAACACCCAAGACACAACACAAAGTGTGTAATTTATTAAGGCACGTAGGTTACTCCAAGAAATTCATTCAAGGTTATGCCAAAATTACAACACCCTTGGAAAAACTACTAAAGCACAATGAATAATTTATCTAGACTAATTCATATAAGACAACTTTTGAAATGCTAAAGGAAAGACTAGTTACCACTCTTATCTTATAATTTCTAGATTTGAAAAAACCCTTTCATATCCATGTTGATGCATCTGGGATAGCTATCAACACAATACTCACACAACTAGGAGAGAGAAACTTGGATCATCTAATCTATTTTACTAGTAGGAAGCTTACATCAACTGAGAAGAACTATACCACCACCAAGTGTGAAGCCTTGTCTATGATTTACACTCTATAAAAATTTAGATAGTACCTCCTAGCCACTCCATTTGTATTCTACACTAACTATGAGGCTTTAGAATATCTTTTCAATAAGTTAGTTCTTCATGGAAGAATATGTCATTGGATTGTTCTCTTCCAATAATTCTAGTACTTTGTAGTAGTAAAGCCCAGGAATACCAAATGTGGACTTGATCATTTATCCTAAATTGAAAATGGAGAACCACCACATGTTATAGAAGATGACCTTTTTGATGTACATCTATTTCAATTTTTTTGGGTACCTAAAGATCTAGAGGATATTATGGCATTCCTCAAAACTGGCTCCACACTTGACTCTGTCTTCACAAGAGAAAAAGTAACTTACAATCCACACTACACCTTATCAATTGATAGCAAGAGATCTATACAAAATGGACCATGATGAGTTATTTTTCCCTTGTGTGATGCAACATGAGCACCTTCAGGTATTATGAGAAGTCCACAAAGGTATTACCAAAAGACATTATGCTCGAGAGGCTACAACGTGCAAGGTGTTGCTTGTTGGACTTTGGTGGCTAACTTTATTTAAAGATGCAAAGGCGTATGTAAGGTAATGTGATGTTTTATAGCATGTGGGAAAACCTAATAAAAGAGATGCCATGCCATTAAACCCTATTCTTTCTCAAAAAATATTCATAAAATGGGCTATTGACTTAAAGGGGCCCATTACTCTAGCAAGATGATGAATGGGCTTGTGGTACATCATTGCAACAATTGATTACCTCACTCATTGGGATAAAGTAGTACCAATAAAATAATATAATATAACAACCACCACATGATTCATCTGGGAAAACATTATAACATGATTTGGATACCCACTAAGCTTCACTAGTGATCATGGAACCAACTTTTTGAATGAAATGATCCATATCTTATTGGCTAAATTCATGATGACACACCACAAGATGACACCATACCACCCATAGGCCAATGGAATAGATGAAGCCTTCAATAAGATCCTTGGTACCACCTTGAAGAAAAAATTTAATGTTGGTAGAACTAATTGGGATGATAGAGTATCTGCAGTACTTTGGACCTATCAAACCACATATAAGTGCCTCAACAAAAGTACACCATTCAACCTAGTATATGGAAAATACGTGGTCATGCCAATTGAGTTTCTAGTTCCATCTCTTAGAATAACATGTATAGGAAACCTCAAAAAAAAAACCTCTTTGAAAGATCAACTTGATGAATTGATGAAACTTGATGAGGCTTGATTCCTCACCCACTAGAGTCAAGATGTTGAAAAATGCAAATAAAAATCATGGCATGATCACCATATTAATAAAAAAGTCTTTTCTTCAAGTATAAAAGTTTTCCTATATTATTCCAAGTTTGCACACCACCTAGGGAAGCTTGGTATCCATTGGGATGGACCATTTATAGTTCATAACATTTGACCAATTAGAGATTGCCAACTAAAGCAAATGGATGGATAATTTCTCCCAAGACACTATAATGGGAGCCAACTATAGACACTGAAATTGTGTCTAACCCTTGGTCGTCCTCCCCTTCTCTCCCCTTGCCATCTCACCCTATGACCAATTTATGACCCCCATTTTATTCTCCCACACCTATTTAGCCCCTCTCGATCATTTTCCCATGAACCTTAACCCTGGCAGCGTGTAAGAATGGGCAGAAGGCTAAAATTAGCCTCTGTCCCCATTCTGCATCCATCGACGTCGGTCATTATGTAGCCAACATCGGCGATTCTGCCAACATCAGTTACCCTTAAAATTGCATTCTCGACGCGAACGTAGGATCCATTATCTATTTCCCAATCTGTTATCCGTTATCTATTTCCCAATCCATTATCCGTTATCCGTTTCCCAATCAGTTTTCCAATCCATTATCCGACCTTCTTTCAAGACGTTCTCAGATCGGACCTTAGTCAGAACTTTACTCAACCAATCTTCCAGTCTTTAATCCACTAAAAGGATCTCTCTCTCTCTCTCTCATGCACAGGTACTCTACTTCAGTCACCTTGCTGGAGGTCTTCTACATCAAACATCTAAAAACGGTCTGCAACACACCATCAACAATCAATCTGCAACCATGTCTCCTACTCTCTCTTCATCAGGCAACAGGTAAGCAATTCTTCTATGCTTTCATTTTGTTTTCTGGTTATTGATTTTAAGTGATATCACCACCCAAATTTAGACTATCAAACCATAGACCAGACTTGACTTCCTCTTGAAAAGGCTGAGAGGCCTTCCCATATCCTTATCACCTCTATCCTCCCTTTTCAGAACATACAGTCTGCCCAGACCCCTGCACAGACCATTAAATAGACCTAAACTCTTTTAGACCATTCTGTAGCCTTGAAACCAATCCAAAACATGACCAGACCTCATCCATAGACTACTGCCCCAATCGACGCCGATCATTGCCCCCATCGACGTCGACAGACTAACCGACGTTGGCAGACTTGACCAACTGACATCGGCAGAATAACCGACGCCAGTGACTGTGCAAAATAGTTTGCTGCATATCAGGTATGCATTTGCTTTTTATTTCTTTCATTCTGTCTTTCATCATTTCTACTTCTATCAAATATTCTATTTTTAATAGTGGATTGTCATCCTTCGAGAAGTCTTTGCGCTTCTAAGACCAAGATTTTGCTTGGCAGTCCACTTTCTTGTCATCTAACGTTTTTCATGTTTTAGTCTCTTTCTCTTTTAGGTGTCATCCTCCACAACCAAAGAGGAGTTCCTACTATCATCTAAATCTGGTGCGCAAGTCCACAATCTGGGTACGTACAAACCCTCGTCTATTCTTTTTAGTTTCTCATTTTCCTTTTTTAAATGTGAAAGCGAATCTCGTATAGAAACATTTTGGCATGCCCGGTGGGACCCTAAGGTCTTCCTTGGGTTCTTTTCTTTCTTTTCATATAGGGTGCATTAGGTTTCTCCTTTTCATCTCTTTCTTCTATCTTCCAAAAGACATCATAAGCAGGATTAAAAAGAACTCTTCTTTCTTTTCTTGCATCTTAGACTAGTCAAAAGTCATACTCTTGAACCTCTTCTTACTTGTCTTCATACGAACTCACACTTCAATTTTGGGCTTAAAACACACTGCATCTCATTTATTTTTGACTACATACTTAGTCCACACCTAGTAATTAATAACCGCATCATGAATTAATCGTAGTCCACTTTATGTTACACAACCAAATCACTTGCACAAATTAAACATCAAAACTCACTTGAGACAAGGCCTGATTGGGATTTCATCACCCAGCGGATACCTTACCCATCTCGGCAATCCCACTTGGATTTCATCACCAAGGGGAAAGCCCACTCTGTTCTCTGGTAGAGGATAATCTTTAGGGGAAGTATATTTTGGCTAAGTGGGCCCAGCTTATCACTGGGTTCATGAAGTGAGGGGAGCTTGCTCCTTAGCACCAGGCCAAGTATGGAACCTAACATAGACTTTTGAGCACCGAAACAAACCCGAAACCATCCATAGACTACTTATAGGACTCGTCTCAAAAGCCAAATCTTCCTACACACATTCTGAGGCATAAGCCACCATGATCCTAATAATTTATTCCTAGGGATTTAACGTTTAGGGTCTACTTGTGTTCTTCATCTTTTCTATTCTTATATGCTTGTTTGAGCTTGTGAGGACATTCTTTCTTGCCTTGAATGGTTCTGACTCACAGTCAAACCAAGGCTCTTATCGACCATGCGAGGCATCAATCACTTCCACCTTCCTCGTCCATAACTAGTCCTATAATGGAGTTCCACTCAGAGACTGAAAGAACTCCTACTCGACCGACCCTGACCCAGACTCCCATAGTCCCTGAAGGGGACAAGATTTTGAAAGATTCTAGGACCTCAATGTCAAAGCCTTGCAGCATTATCTCGCGCAAAGCCGAATGCGAGACTCCTTGGGCAATCTGATTTATGGGATGCCAACCTCTTTAGTCAAGACTACAGCTATATCGACAGCATCTGTAGTTCAACCTGTAGACACCCAAGCTATTGCCTCGACCAATGACCAGCCCTTGACCAACCTTCTAAGTGTGGCCTCTCCCTCCATCTCTGGGCCCACTTCCACCAGGGTTTTGGCCCCCTTTCAACCTCAGCCCATTCAACCAATCTCTACCCCTTTTCAGAATCTAGTTGTCTCTATTCTACCTACCCTCGCCCCTATCAACACTAGGGTGGCTACCTATCCATTGGCCCATGTTACCACTATCCAACCTCCCATGGAAACATCGAGCCTCGCCATGCCTTCTACCCAACCACCCTTGGCCTCCACTTCTATCCCTATGATTAGTTATCAGTACGTTGTGCCCTTACAAGTGCAACCGACTACATCGTATGCCTCCTCTAGCCTCTTCCAAGCACCCTATAACCTAGGGGGTGCTCCACCCGCCAATTCGTCAACAAACATCATCAAAATGTTGATGGACAAGATGTCTAGCCTAGAGACCTCTGTTTCTGGTTCACGCAATGCCCTCTCATATGAGCAAATTTGCAATGAGCCCATTCATCCCTCCGTCCCGATCAGGCCGTATCCCAGTCAGTGGGAACTTCCTAAATTCTATCATTTCCAGAGCAAGGAAGATCTGTAACAACACCTACAGGCATTTAGACATGCCTGTTATCTCATTACACATGACGATGCATTACTTTTATGCACATTCCCTATGTCCCTCTCTAGTGCTGCTCTTGACTGGTACAGCTCCCTTGCCAGCCATTCTCTCTTCACATTCACCCAGTTGGCCCAACTCTTCCTTGATCATTTCTCCATCAACATCACCAAAAAGGTCTTAATCACAGACCTCTATTCTATCTGATAGTTTGAGGATGAATCCATAGCTGATTTCGTTGCTTGCTAGAGAGGCCTCATCAATCAGCTCTCATTTTCCTTACCCCAACGCAAACTTATCAAACTTTTCTCTCAAGCTTGTGCCAAGCATATTTCTTCTACCTTGCGGGTTTAGACCTTCCGCACCTTTGACGAAGCCTTCATGATGGCCCGCAAGCTTGAATTACATGCCATCGAGGAGAACAAAGTCAAGTTGCAGAGTAAGAATCCTAACTCCAAGACCAATGACTCCTCGTCTTCTAAGCCTTCTTCATCTAACCCCAAGTCTAAGGCATCAACAAACACTATAGTCGTTAGACCTTCATCCTCTTCCTCTTCAACCAACTAGCCCAAGCCATCCACATCCCAAAGCATCACCCGCCAATTCCAATAGAGATACGTGCAATGACAGTATACTCCACTTGGAGAGTCATACGCGTCTGTGCTAGAAAAACTTATCAAACAGGGGATTCTCAATCTCCCCCAAATCTGACCACCTCCATAATTTGATCCCTCACGCACCATCCCCGCGTGGTATAGGGAAAATGACTTTTGCAACTACCACCGTGTTGAAGGCCATGACACGAGCAACTGCAAGACCCTTAAAAACATCATCCAAGACATGCTAGAAAAGGGTGACCTCATCCTCGACAATCCCAATGTGCCACCCAATCAGGGCATCAACATCTTCAAGCAACCATTCCCCAATCATCCTCTAACCCAAAACAATATCCAAACCATGACTGACGACACTCACGAACATAATATATGAACAGTCAATACGGTCTCGCCCTTCATCCCCGACCAACCTCTTTCACAAACTCAAGAGGTTAGCTCACCCATCAGTCCATCACATGTGGACGAACCTCCTTCTCCGGTTAGTTCTCTGTCAACCTCTCTTATATTGGAGGACACCTCAGCCATACCAGCACCACCGGTCTCACCATCCTCCTTGTTGCTACCTATGGAGGACCCGACTCTTCCTACTCCTTAACTGCAAGTAGAGGGCATAATCATCCCTACCCTTTACCCTCTTGAGGAGCCTCATTCTCTGGTTTCTTCTCCACCCAGGAAAGAACCTGTCTCTCATCCCTCTCCAACCAAAGATGAACCTATCACGACTTCATCATGCCTCGGGCTCGAGACTGCTACACCAATCTCATCTTCGGCCCTGCAACTGTCAACATCTTCTCAAGGACCCAAGCCTCATCCAACATCTTCTCAACCATTTTCCTGATTAGTGGAGAAACTCAAACTTCTCCCTTCAAGGACAGTGGAGCATCAGGTATTATGGGAGCATCTCAAAACTCTTCAGCATGCTTGTGCCATCTCATCTCATGCTGCCAATCCTCTCATGGCAGAATCTCCCAAGACTCTCAATAAAAACCAAACTTCCACTTCTAGACCGTCTAAACCTCAACCAACCACATCAGGACCAAAACCCTCATCTATCCCATCAAAACCTATCAAGTCACTCGGCGTTCATCCTGTCTCTAACCTCACTCATCCGCAAGTGAAGGTGGACTTAGACCAGACCTCGACCAATAGTAGTCTTCAAACCAAATCAAAGAAGACTGCCAAACCACAGAGGTGAACTCCTCCTCCCCCATCACTATTGCCCTCTATTTTGGGCCCTCATCCTTCAACCTTGATCAAAATACTCCCCACTCCAACCTCTAATCAAAACCAGTTGCCTCCTCTACTTCCTTTGCCTACCACCAGCCTATCCTCTCCAAAAATTTTAGCACCTCTCATGAAGAAAGTGTCGTCTTCCCTTGCCGTCGCACCATCAACCCAGAAGCTGGTACGGAAGCCTCCTCCAACACCACCCAAGCAAAAGTCACTAGCATCTCACACATCGACTAGCATGAACCCTTTAGTGGGTTCATACTCTTTAATATTGTACCAAATTTTGCAGACTTCTAGCATAACCCTTCCGCCCATCAGACCTTTCCAACCTCTCAAGTCTAAGCCCTCCTAGTTCGACAATACGAAGATTTGCCTATATCATCGTACGCCAGGACATGATACCGAGAATTGTTGTGCCCTCAAGGCCATCATTTGCCGCTACATGGAGAAGGACACTCTTCTTCTTGAGGACATCGTCGATCGACCCCCGACACCTTCCCATATCCCTTTAACCTCTTCAACCACATCAACATCTCATCAGCAGGCCATGACCCCTTCATCTCCTTCACCCCCTATCTTTGAAATCAATGCCATTCACATAACCACTAGGTCACAAAAAGACAAGACAAAAGAAAAAGCTGCCATTCCTTAGACCTATCCTTTCATCAAGCTGCCTCAACTGCCAAAACCTAAAATTTCTATCATTTGTGCATCTTAACCCTCTTCTTCTTCCTCTTCAGGGGCAATCCATGACTCCATGTTAAAACAACTTCACCAGACACCCGTGAAGACGTCTCTTTATGACCTCATCCAAACCTCACCCCAGCATTGTCAGGCCCTCATCCAAGCCTTGCAGGCAGCGGAAGTCCAACCCAAGGACCCCCAACCACTCGTTGCCTTGGTCCACTCTTTATCCCTTGTCGCCTCCATCACTTTCAGTGATTCTGAGATTCCTACATCTAACACAGAAGATCAGGACGCTGCTCTCTTCATCACTACCTATGTTGATCGAACCCACATCAAGCACGTTATGATTGATGGAGGTGCTAGCATCAACATTATCTCCACCCACGCCTTTGATAAATTGGCCCTCCCCAAGAATTGTGAATCCAAAACTGACACAATCTTGCGATCCTTCAATGAAACCATTGCCACAACCATTGGCACAGTTGTCATTCACATTTGCATTTTCCCACGCACAGTCTTAGAGCTCTTTTATATCACCGAAGGAGATTTTCAATATAACATCTTGATGGGCCGACCTTGGATCTGTGCCATGGCTTGTGTTCCCTCTACCCTGCACCGTTGTGTGAAATCTGAGCACGATAGGCAAGTCCACACTATTCCCGCTGACCCATCACCTTTCAAAACTTGTAACACAACCTATCAGCCAAATGACATCCTCATTCCTATCAAGCCATCAACCTCAGTGCCGCCTCCATCTACAGAAGCTTCGACCAGTTCACAACTGGCAGTCGCCCTCACCCCTCCTCTTCAAGCGACTACCAAAGACCCCATGGAAGACATCTTCCAACGACTTTTACTTGGGGAATATCGCTTGCTAGCCTTAGACATGTTCCAAACTCTGCAAGAGTATGGATGCCTTTACCATAGCCCCAGTTATGATCACTGGATCGGGATGGTCATGCCTTATGGTCCTCCTCACCTTCGAACCAACCTTGTCTATGGGGGGCTCAATCAAGCTCCTGCTGATGGCAATCCTCTCTCTTCACCGCAACCATTCACATCAGACTTCTCATTTCTTGGCAACCCCACCTTTCCACACACTTACCTTTACAGGTGTGCATGGAAGGGTTTTGGTTTCAGACACTATGAGCAAGGCTCTCATTAGCCCATCAAACTACTCAATGATGACAATGCCAAGAAACAATATGGCCTGGGTTTCCAAGACCCTACTCAGGCTTCTGCAGACCTTTGCCCCAAACCCACCATTGATCAACCTCCTTCAAGCTCGCCCATTGTTCCCCCTTCACCTACAGAGTCGGTGGTTTCCATCCCTCCTAGTTTTTTTTACATAAACACCATCTGCCTGGAACCCCTGACCTATCAGCTAAATGGGGTGTCCAGGTCTCTCAATCTCATTTTTTCCAGCATGATAGAGGATGAGTCGGTGACCATTCACACTATCCACTGCATTGATGATGATGCCATCCTTTCCTACATGGGTGCCGATGACTCTTTCATCCATCGCTCCCTCCCTTCTGAGACCCAGGTTATGTTAAATGAATCAACCATTAACATCAACCTTCTTTCTTCTGATGTTCCTCACGTCTTAAAGATCGGCCAATCTTTAGACGCTCAGGAGTAGCTAGACTACACCCAGTTCCTCTCAAACCATAGCGAGGCCTTTGCTTAGACCTATAGTGACATGCCTAGCATCGACCCCACCATCACTACCCATAACATAGTCACCAAACCAGAGGCTAAGCCTATTAGGCAAAAGCTTTGAAAGATGCATCCTCATGTTACGCTCCTTGTCAAAAAGGAGCTTCAGTGCCTCTTTTCTGTCTCTTTCATTCAGCCCATCGATTACCTGCAGTGGGTCTCTAACATCATCCCTGTCACCAAAGTGACTGGGGGGATCCAAATCTACACGAACTATCATGACCTTAACCTAGCCTGTCCCAAAGATGACTTTTCTCTTCCAAACATTGATCAGCTTGTTGATCTCATGGCCGGCCATGAGATGCTATCTCTCATGGATGGGTTTATAGGATACAATCAGATCTTGATTGCACCAGAAGATCAGCACAAGACTACCTTTATCTCCCCATGGGGGACTTTTTGCTATCAGGTCATGCCTTTCGGCTTGAAGAACATAGGTGCCACATATCAGCATGCCATGACTTACATTTTCCATGATCTCTTCCACAAAATCATGGAGGACTATGTGGATGACCTGCTCGGCAAGTCCAAGCTTCGCTGTGACCATCTAACCATTCTCAAAATCATCTTCATTCACCTTCTTCAATACAATGTCTGCCTTAACCCCAAGAAATGTGTCTTTGGGGTCCTCTCCGGCAAGCTCTTAGGCTTTATCATTTCTTTTCGTGGCATCGAGATAGATCCCACCAAGATCCATGCTATCCTCGAGATGCCACCCCTGACCAATCTCAAGCAACTTCACACTCTATAAGGGAAGTTCCAGTCCATTCGTCGTTTCATCTCACAGCTTTCTGACTGCTGCCAACCTTTTCATCATCTCCTTAAGAAGGACGTCTCCTTTAAATGGGATAAGGACTGTCAAGAAGATTTTGAAGCCCTCAAATGCTATCTAGTCTCTCCACCAGTCCTCATTCCACCTAAAGATGACCAACCCTTCTACCTTTACATCTGTGCCACCAACCATTCGTTAGGTGCCATGATTGCGCACCAAGACGAGCATCACCATGAGCAAGCGGTCTACTATATTAGCCGAACACTGGTCGACTATGAAACTCAGTATACTCATATCAAGAAACTCTATTTGGCATTAGTCTTTGTTGCTACCAAGCTCTGCCACTATCTTCTCAACCACAAAATCTTTGTCATCACTCACATCGACCCTCTTAAGTATATGCACTCCAAGCCATATCAAAATCAACGTATGGCTCGGTGGCTCATGCTGCTTGCTGAGTTTGACCTCGAATTCATCCAATAGAAATCTATCAAGGGGCAAACCATCATTGACCAACTGGCAGATGCCCCTCTTCTCGACAATCAACCTTCGTAGTGCGAGTTCCCTGACGAGTCTATTGCCACACTTTCCACCGATGACACCGTCTACCAAATGACCATGTTCTTCGACGGCTCCAAATGTCAACTCAGTGGGGGTGCGGGAGTTATTCTCATCCCACTCAAAGGGGAGCCCATGCCTTTGTCTTTCAAGCTCAACTTTGATTGTACCAATAATATGGCTAAATATGAGGCCTTAATTTTAGGACTTCAAACCACCCTCTCTCTCAGCATCAAGTCCATCAACATCTTCGACGACTCACAACTTGTTGTCAATCAGGTCAATGGTTCATACCTCTGTAAAAATGAAATTTTGCAAAGATACAAAAACTGTGCTGACGTTCTTCTGGCCTCTTTTGACCATTACCTCTTACAGACTGTTCCTCGATCCATGAATAAGTTTGCTGACACCATGGCTTCTCTTGCCTCACATATTCCGTCTTCATCATCGTCATCTAGAATTTTCATCACGATGCATCATCTGCCATTGCCTTCATACCTTTCTTCTAACATCAACCATGTCAACACCATAGACTCTAGCCCATGAGATGACTGATATATGCAACTTGTGGACTACTTATCTCTTTCTATCATTCCTCCCAATCTCTCTAGTAATGCGCGGTGAGCTTTCATCAAGCGCACAACTTGCTATACCATGCTAGGGGGTCTTCTCTATAAGTGAGGCTTCGATGGCCTCCTTCTTCGTTGTCTAACCTCCATTGAAGCCTCTCATGCCATTAAATAAGTCCATGATGGGATTTGTGGTAGACACTTCAGTGGGAACTCGGTTGTCAAATGCATCATTCGCCTAGGCTATTATTGGCCCACCCTTCATCAAGATTGTAGCAACTATGTTCAGCATTACATCAAGTGTCAGTAGCACTCTAACTTGTTTCATCTTCCTAGCCATGCCTTACAAGTTGCTCAAGATTTTTGGCCTTTTTCTCAGTGGGGCTTAGATCTCATCAGTGAGATTAACCCTCATTCGTCTCTTCATCATCAGTCCATTATCACCACTACCGAGTATTTCACTAAATGGGTGGAAGCCATTCCTCTCATCTCCACAAAAGCCAACAAGATTATTGACTTCATCATCACCCACATCATCTATCATTTTGGTGTCCCTCACAAAATCATCACCGATAACGGCAAGTCCTTCAAAAACAAGACTGTCTAAAAACTATGCGACTCATTTGGCATTAAACTCAGCTTCTCTTCGCCTTACTACCCATAAGCAAATGGGCAGGCCGAGGCTTCCAACAAAATCTTGACTAAAATTCTCATGAAGGTGGTCAACGACACTGGAAGGGATTGGCATATTCACATTCCCTTTGCTTTGTGGGCTTATCGCACTAGCATCTGAACCTCCACGAGTGCTACCCCTTTCTCTCTAGTGTATAGAACAGAGGCTATCCTACCTCTCAAAGTACAGATCCCATCTCTCTGCATGACATTTTCTCTAACGATGACTTTCATCAAGATCACTTAGCTCAACTTGAGTTACTGGACGAGCGTCATCTTGCTGCCCTCAACCATCTCCATGTCTATCAAAATTGCATCAAGTGAGCCTATGATAAAAATCTGTGAGAATGAGATTTCAACATCAGAGACCTCATCCTCAAAGAGAATTAGCACGTGACCAATATGGAACAAAGTAAACGAGGCAATTTTTCCCCTAATTGGCTCAGACCTTTCATTATCACGCACAAGTATGGGTCAGGGACTTATCGCATGTCTTCTCTCGACGGACGGCTAAAACCTGAGCCTCTTAATGTGTTGCATTTACAACCATTCTACGGTTAGTTAAGTACTCATCCACTTGACATTTACCTTGAGCTCGCCCCTTGAGCAATCCCTATCCTCTTAGTCCTCATTCCCTTCAACCCTACTCCCCTTAACAAATCCTCTATACCCCTTTTATACAGTAGGGATGCTTTGTCCTAATAAAAGGGATCCCTTGAACTTCTATAGTCTTGTCCATGACTCACATTTCTATCAAAAATAAATCAAGATGTCAAAATATCCAAAGTCACAAAATCAAAAAGCAGATTGCTCCCTCGAAGAATAGCTGTACTATCATTGCTGTAGCTAATAGACTGCTCCTTCGAAGGACAGCTATTCAAAGCCCTTATATATAAAGCAAAAATATAAACCACTCCCTCGAAGGATGGCTATGACTAAATCTTGCTACAAACAGCACTTTTTTAGAAGCTTCTCGCATCGATCAGCTTCACAAATGACCACAAAGCAAATGACATCTCTATGTAGACTTCCTGCATTGATCAGTCTGCACCAAAAAAAAAAATGGGTCCTGGACTTGGCTTGTAGTTGTCTCAGGGTCTCCTATACAAAGGGGCAAAGTTATCTCTGCTCTAAAATGGGTTACCCTATTCTCCTCCTATCATACACCTGCTCAAGGGACTTCAAGCTCACTTTAATGTCAAAGTGATTTGATTACCACTCTAACACAACCCATGGTCAACGACGTAATGCATGAAAGGGGCTATTGGTTCTAACAACCCCTATCTATGCTGTCTTTCTGGTCCTTGTCAATGAAAGGGCAAATATGCTTTTTACTTTTTCTCTACACTTTGGTCACATCCAATCATTTGTTATTTATCCAATTAGCTTAACCCTCTTTTCAGACCTATCCGCACTAGTTTCTATGGACACCAATACACATGGAAACTATGGACTTCTCAATTTATGTCAAGCATAAACCATTACTTGCTGAAGCATAAATGGACTCATTTCATTTTTGGCATATATGGACAATTTCTAAGGGTGAAAAAACTTGACTTTTCCTAATCATTTCACGCATGTTTTCTCAGACATATGGGACGTGCTAAACCATTCTCATGACTAGACCAACTCTCGACCTCTTTGTCTCCTAGTCTGAACTACATTGGTCTGAGGCCCCTTCCAATCTGGGCTATGTAGGCAGCACTCAAATGACACGACTATCTTTTGGGGTTAGCTCGACCACCCTCATTTGTTCGTCTCTGATGGACAAACCTTTTTTCCTCCCTTTGACCATGACTTGACCTCGACCAAAACCACTCCATAACCTTTGACCCTCTTCTTCCCTTTTAGGGAGAACTACATTGGCCTGAGGCCCTAACCACAGGGGCTATGTAGGCAGCACTTAGATGACACGACGTCTTCTGAGGTTAGCTCGGCCACATTCTTTCATCTTCCCATTCATTCGACCAATTATCTATCTCAGCCTCGTCTCGACCAACCACTTTGGGGATCATGCCTATCTCCTCCGACCCTGACCACTTCCAAGATGACTTTGCCTTGGTTGTTTTTGCATGTATGCTACCCCATGACTGGTTAGCAAAATTGTACGCAGACTACTTTTGACCCTCACAAGTATAGGATCATGAGCAAGTTGATCCCCACTACTTGTGACATTTTCATGTTTTCTAGGAGCACTTCTTGAACCTGAGATACCTGGAACATGACGACCATTGGAGCTTCAGCTTAGATTGCATAACCTAATCAGCTACGACCAAATGCTAGGGCCCAGTTATTTCAATTTTGGCACTCCTCAACCTTGACCTATGACAATTTGACCTGAACATCCTATGCAATGGTATGCATGCAATCACAACTATTGTAGCATTCACACTCACCATCTTCATCCACTCTCTATCAAATCAACACCTGATTCCAAGCTCCCTTCCCTTAATTCTTGCTTTGAGGGGGAATACCTCATCCCATCCGGTGCAATCAACCTCTTATTTTTGTCTTGCAGTTCATTCGAACAACCAACAGGGCAAAATCAACCTTATCCCACACCTGGGGTAACCAACTCCTATTTTTGTCTTGCAATTCGTTCAAAACAACCAACAAGACAAAAAGGGGCAAATGTAAACACTAAAATCGTGTCTAACCCTTAGTCATCCTCCCCTTCTTTCCCCTTGCCATCTCACCCTATGACCCATTTATGACCCCCATTTTATTCTCCCATGCCTATTTAGCCCCTCTCGACCATTTTCCCATGAACCTTGACCCTGGCAGCATGTAAGAATGGGCAGAAGGCTAAAATTAGCCTCTATCCCCATTCTGCATCCATCAATGTCGGTCACTATGCGGTCGATGTCAGTGGTTCTGCCGGTGTCGATTACCCTTAAAACTGCATTCTCGACCCGAATGCAGGATCTATTATCCATTTCCCAATCCGTTATCTATTATCCGTTTCCCAATCCATTGTCCGTTATCTATTTCCCAATCAGTTTTCCAATCCGTTATCTGAGCTTCTTTCAAGACGTTCTCGGATCGGACCTTAGTCAAAACTTCACTCAACTAATCTTCCAGTCTTCAATCCACTAAAAGGATCTCTCTCTCTCTCAGGCATAAGTACTTTGCTTCAGTCACCTTGCTAGAGGTCTTCTACATCAAACATCTATAACCAGTCCGCAACACACCATCAGCAATCAATCTGCAACCATGTCTCCTACTCTCTCTTCAACAGGCAACAGGTAAGCAATTCTTCTGTGCTTTCATTTTGTTTTTTGATTATTGCTTTTAAGTGATATCACCACCTAGATTCAGACTATCAGACCACAGACCAGACTTGACTTCCTCCCGAAAAGGCTGAGAGGCCTTCCCATATCCTTATCACCTCTATCCTCCCTTTTTAGAACATACAGTCTGCCCAGACCCCTACACAAACCATTAAACAGACCTAAACTCTTTTAGACCAATTTACAGCCCTAAAACTAGTCCAAAACTTGACCAGATTTCATCCAAAGACTACTACCCTGACCGATGCCGATCATTGCCCCCACCGACGTCGACAGACTGACCGACGTCGACAGACTTGACCAACTGATGTCGGGAGAATAACTGACACCGATGACTGTGAAAAGTAGTTTGTTGCATATCAGGTATGCATTTGCTTTTTATTTCTTTCATTTTGTCTTTCATCATTTCTACTTTTGTCAAATATTCTATTTTTAATAGTGGACTGTCATCCTCCGAGAAGTCTTTGCGCTTCTAGGACCAAGCTTTCGCTTGGCAGTCCACTTTCTTGTCATCTAATGTTTTTCATGTTTTAGTCTCTTTCTCTTTTAGGTATCATCCTCCACAACCAAAGAGGAGTTCCTGATATCATCTAAATCTAGTGCGCAAGTCCACAATCTGGGTATGTACAAACCCTCGTCTATTCTTTTTAGTTTCTCATTATCCTTTTTCAAATGTGAAAGTGAATCTTGTATAGAAACACCAACTTTGGTCATATTATGATTCTATTTAGTTCAACCTTTATATTTAATACGGCTTAAGGCCATTAGGTTATGATTTACTATTTTTAATAAAATGCGCTACCCTTGAGGCATGCGGCTCTTTAATATAATTTGAGTTTGTGATTTTACTTTCACGGAAGACCACAAACCCTTTTAGTATGGGGTGAGGGATCATGTATATAAATACAAGACATGAGATGTGGGCATGCAAGTTCCAAAAGCATAAGAGTCATACATGGAATATAAGTGATTAAGGGTGTGTGAGTCATTTAATGAACTTCAAGAGTATTTGAAAGGTTCCCACCATATGGGTGACAATTGGCTTCCACTACTATGGAAATATGGGACACACTTGTCATCTACTTTCAAGAAAATCATGAGAAGGAATGGACCATTAATACGACATGGTTAGTCATAAAAATATGTGTGTGAGTGAATGATAGGACAAGTGTGTTAAAACACTAAATGCTTGATGCAAGTTTTGAAGTACGAATACTATTAAAAGATACACATTTATGGCTAGAGATGACAATGAGTGGAAGGAAATTAATGAGGTAAAATTCTCGAAGGACCTATAAATAAATGAGCCAAACTCATTTTACACTTTACCTTGCTATAATTTTTGAGTGTTTAGTGAACCAAAGAACTGGAGCAATGAAATTGAATCCCTTAAAAAGTAGAAGTGTTTACAAAGTTGATAAAGACATGATGGTGGTTCCTAAGACAAAAAGAGAGGTTGTTAGTTTGGATTAGTAAGTAGAAGTGAAGATTGTTGAAGTTGCAAGTTCTACCATTATCAAAGCATGAAGCTTGAGAGCTGAGACAAGTTTGATCACCACCACATATTCATTTGGGAATGTGGGACAATTATGGGTTAACCTTCGATCACCATGAAGGGTAATGTGTGTTAAGGTGTGGAGCTAAAAGCTTCACCAAATGAGCGAGATTGCAAAGTTGCAGGTTTACACAGTCACTGGCATAGGTCAGGAGCGATCGACGTCAGTCAGGAGTAGACCAAGAGATGTTAGCATCGGTCATGGATTGGTCAACGTCGGTCACAGGCAAATAGGCAGGAACCGACATCGGTTACCTGTGCATCCAGAAAGCTATTTCTGTGGACAAAATTGAGTGTTTGCATGGTAGGATTAAGTGATAGTCTTAAGTCTGCATCTCTATCTTTAGTAAACTATTTAGAGCTCTTGATTAGGAGGTGCATTTGATGGCTGTAGTTGTATGCTCATGTTTCCTAATTATTATATAATAGGATAGATCTTCTTAGCTTATTGTATGTGTAATGTTGAATAGTACAAAATTGTATATGTGAATCATTTCAGGTTGTTGGAGTTGATTGTAATTGAGAGAGAGAGCTCTTGAGGGAAAGAGATCTAGAGAGAGATCTGTACATCTGAGAGAGAGGTGGAAGAAAATAAGTTTCTTCAATTGTATTCCTTCTGTAAAGAGTTTAATACAAGTTTTCAGGGTGGTTTCTTGTATCTCTTGTTCTTTGCTATTTCTAATTTTAGTTACTTATCTTTCTGGTTTAATTTTGCATTTAATTACTTTCATAAGTGTAATCAACATTGTTGGTTGATCCCCAACAAGTGGTATTAGAGCTTAGGTTGACTAATAGGTGTTTCAGATCTGGTTAGTGTGTATTGATTATAGGGTACTCACAGGGGTTTTTGCAGGGATTTCTGTTTGAGTGGGAGAAGCAATGGCAGAAGAAAGTAAACTGAGAATGGAGAAGTTTAATGGCAAGAATTATCAACATTGGAGAATGCAAATAGAGGATTATCTGTATCAAAAAGATCTATACTTACCATTAGGTGGGATTGAAGAGAAGCCCACAGACATGGATGATGAAGAATGGAAAGTTCTTGATAAAAAGGCTTTGGGGTCTATAAGACTGAGTCTGGCATCTACTGTGATATCTAATTTATCACAGGCAAAGTCTACGATAGAGTTAATGACTACTTTAGCAAATTTTTATGAAAAACCCTCAGCTTCAAATAAGGTATATCTTATGAAGCAGTTATTTAATTTGCATATGCAAGAAGGTGGATCTGTATCTAATCATCTAAATGATTTCCATAGAATTGTAAATCAATTAAGTTCAATCAAAATAGTGTTTGATGATGAAATTAAGGCTCTTTTAATATTATGTTCTTTGCCTAAAAGCTGGCATAGCTTGGTAATGGCAGTTAGTAATATTGCATCTGCTTCAAATATTTTAAAAGTAGAGGATGTTGTTAGTGTAATCTTGAATGAAGAAATTCACAGGAAAAGCACAAAGGAAACATCAGGGAACGCTTTAAGCTTTGAGAGTAGGGGAAGGTAGAAAGAGAAGAGTAAGAAAGGGAGATCAAGGTCTAAGTCAAAGGTGAGAGGTAGATCCAAATCCAGAAATGGTAGGAAGCCACAATGCTGGAATTGTGAAAAGATAGGGCACATAAACAAAGATTGTTGGTCAAAGCCTAAGGAGGACAATTAGCACGAAGGAAAAGAAGAAGCAAAGGTTGCAGGTATTACACAAGATGCTCTTATATTCTCTTTGCATAATAATATAGAATCTTGGGTGTTAGATTTTGGTGCATCTTTTCATGCTAACCCCAATAGAGAATATTTTAGTGACTATGTCCATGGAGATTTTGGAATAGTGTATTTAGGAGATGATGAGCCTTTTAAAATTGTTGGCAAAGGAAAAGTACAGCTGAAAATGTAGAATGGCAACACATGGGTGTTGAGAGATGTCATGCATGTTCCCAGCTTGAAGAGGAATTTGATTTTTGCAGGAAAGTTAGGGGATGAGGTTTGTACAGTAACTCTCATAGCTGAATCTTAGAAGGTGACCAAGGGTGCACCTATAATGGCCAGAGGTAAGAGAGTAGGTACTCTCTATTTATGTAATTGTGTTACTAATAAATTCTCCTTCTGTATTATCTACTTCAGATGTGGATGCAAAATTGTGGCACTCTAGGCTCAGCCACATGAGTGAGAAGGGAATGTCAATTCTTAAGTCAAAAGGTAAGCTTTCAGATTTGTAAAGCATAGATCTAGATTTTTGTGAGCACTGTGTTTTTGGAAAATAGAATAGAGTGAGTTTTCTCAAGACTGGGTCAACAAAAAAGAAGTATAAGTTGCAGCTTGTTCACACAGACGTGTGGGGACCAGCTCAGGTTGCTTTTATTGGAGGATCACAGTACTATGTTTCGTTCATAGATGATGCTACAAGAAAGGTATGGGTCTATTATATTAAGAAGAAATCTAATGTATTTGAGACTTTTAAGATTTGAAAAGCTATGGTTGAGAATGAAACAGGCAGGAGATTAAAGTGCCTGAGATCTGACAATGGTGGTGAGTTCTATAGTTACAAGTTCAACTGGTATTGTTATATGCATGGAATCTGTAGGCAAAGGATGGTTCCAAGGACACCTCAGCAAAATGGAGTTGCTGAAAGGATGAACAAAACAATAATGGAGCGTGTAAGGTGTATGAGATTACATGCTGGTTTGCCCTTAGAGTTTTGGGCAGAAGTTGTGGATACTGCAGTGTACCTGATTAACAGAGGACCCTCTACAGCATTGGATGGTGGAATTATAGAAGAGGCATGGACAGGTAAAAAGGTAGATCTCTCATTTCTCAAGGTTTTTGGTTGTGAAGCCTTTGTGCACATTGATAAGGAAAATAGAAAGAAGCTAGATGCTAAGTCTATGAGGTGCACATTTATTGGCTATGGCTCTGATAATTTTGGATTCAGGTTTTGGAATCTAGGAACTAACAAGATAATTAAGAGCCGTGATGTTGTTTTCAATGAAAAAGTGATGTATAGTGATCAGCTCAAGAAGCTGAATCAATCTAGGTAGAGCAATGGAGAATTGGACGAGGTGACGGTCCAAAATGAGCTCATGGATAAAATTAATCACAGACAGGAAAACACAGAGACTGACGTCGGCCAAGCAGGAACTGACGTCGATAAAATAGAAACTGATGTCGGTCATATAGTGACTGATGTCAACCAAGAAAGAATTGACATCGATCAGGAAGAACTGATGTCGGCTAGTTACAGGCCTGGAAGTGACTGAGGTCAGTCACTGTCAGAGAATTTGGGCAGATAGCATGTTGTGAATGAGTCTCAGACGCCCATCAGGAGGTCAGAAAGGGTAAGTAAACCTCCAATTCGATATTCCCCTTCATTATTCTATTTATTACTTACTGATGGTGGAAAACCAGAGAGTTTTGAAGAAGCAATATAGGTAGAATCTAAGAATCAATGGGAGTGTGGCATGGTTGAGGAAATGGAGTCCTTGAAAGAGAACCAAACATGGGATTTGGTTGAGTTGCCAGCAGGAAAGAAGACACTAAAGAACAGATGGATCTACAGATTGAAAGAAGGTGAGAATGGACAGATGAGATATAAGGCCAGGTTGGTAGTGAAAGGATTTGCACAAAAACCAAGTATTGATTTTGGTGAGATTTTTTTTTTCCTGTTGTTAAAATGACTTCTATATGGACTGTATTGTCTTTAGTTGCTATTAAATATTTGCATCTTGAGCAGCTTGATGTTAAGACAATGTTTCTTCATGGAGATTTGGATGAAGAAATATATATGGATCAGCCAGAAGGATTTGAGGTCAAAGGTAAGGAGAAGTTAGTGTGCAGATTGAAAAAAAGCTTGTATGGCCTCAAGCAAGCTCCTAGACAGTGGTATTTGAGATTTGATAGGTTTATGACTGAGCATGGCTACAGGAGGTGTCAATCTGACCATTGTGTGTATTTTAAGAGATTGGATAATGGTAGATATATTATTCTGTTGTTGTATGTAGATGATATGTTGGTTGCAGGATCACACATGCAGGATAGCTCTGAGCTTAAGGTGAAATTAGCTCACACATTTACCATGAAGGATTTGGGAGCAGCAAAGAAAATCCTTGGCATGAGCATTAAGAGAGATAGGAAAAATCACAGGTTGATTTTGTCTCAAGAGGATTATGTGAACAAGGTGTTGAAACGGTTCAATATGCAGGATGTAAAACCGGTAAGCACACCTTTGGCTGGACATTTTAAGTTGAGTAACGAACAATGTCCTAATTCACATGATGAGGTAGAGTACATGAGTAGAGTTCCATATTCTTTCACAGTAGGGAGTTTAATGTATGCAATGGTGTGTACTAGACCAGATATTGCCCAAGCAGTGGGAGTTGTAAGTAAGTATATGGCCAATCCAGGGAAGGAACACTGGAAATCAGTTCAGTGGATCCTTAGATATCTGAGAGGAACCAACAGTAGGCATTTGTGTTATGGAGGTTCAGATACTTCTCTACATGGTTATGTAGATTCAAATATGGCAGGTGATTTGGATGGTAGGAGAAGCACCACAGGATATGTTTTCACTGTTGGTGGAACGGCGGTTAACTGGATATCAAAGTTGTAGAAGGTTGTTGCCTTGTCAACTACAGAAGCATAATATATTGCAGTCACAGAGGCTAGCAAAGAGATGATATGGATGGCATGGTTCATGGAAGAGCTAGGAAAGGAGCAAGAGAGTTGTAGATTATACAATGATAGTCAGATTGCAATTCATTTGGCTAAAAATTCAGCCTTTCATTCAAGAACAAAGCATATATAACTTAGGTACCACTTCATAAGACAGGCATTGGAGGATGGTGAGTTGAAGCTGGAGAAGATCCATACAGATAAAAATCTTGCGGATATGCTAACCAAGCTGGTTACAAAGGAGAAGTTGAATCTTCATTCAACTTCTGTTGGTCTTCATGATTGAGTTGAAGATGGAGGAGCTAGAAGATGTTATTGTACAGGTACTAGTGTAGCTGTTTATCTCTAAGTGGGAGATTGTTAAGGTGTGGAGCTAAAAGCTTCACCAAATGAGTGAGATTGCAAAGTTTTAGGTTTACACAGTCAGGAGTGACCAACGCCGGTCAGGAGCGACTGACGTCGGTCAGGAGCAGACCAGGAGATGTCGGCATCGGTCATGGATCGGCTGACGTCGATCATAGGCAAATAGGCAGGAACCGATGTCAGTTACCTGTGCGTCTAGAAAGCTATTTCTGTAGACAGAACTGAGTGTTTGCATGGTAGGATTAAGTGATAGTCTTAAGTCCGCATCTCTATCTTTAGTAAGACTATTTAGAGCCCTTAATTAGGAGGTGCATCTGATGGCTATAGTTGTATGCTCATGTTTCCTAATTATTATATAATAGGATAGATCTTCTTAGCTTATGGTATGTGTAATGTTGAACAGTATAGAATTGTATATGTGAATCATTCCAGGTTGTTGGAGTTGATTATAATTGAGAGAGAGAGCTCTTGAGGGAAAGAGATCTAGAGAGAGATCTGTACATCTGAGAGAGGTGTGGAAGAAAAGAAGTTTCTTCAATTGTATTCCTTTTGTAAAGAGTTTAATACAAGTTTTCAGGGTGGTTTCTTATATCTCTTGTTCTTTGCTATTTTTGATTCTAGTTACTTATCTTTTTGGTTTAATTCCACATTTAATTGCTTTCATAAGTGTAATCAACATTTTTGGTTGATCCCCAACAATGTGGTTGAAGATAAAGGCCAAAAGACTTGAAAATCTACCAACCATACCAGAGGAGGAAGAGGTAAGCAAAGGAGCATGGTTTCTTATAAAAGAGGAGCCTTTGGAAAATAAAGAAGAGACACCAAAAGTGTAATGCATGGGAGTTGCAAGAGAGAGTACAAAAAAATCCAAGATGGTGAAAAAGGAAGCGCAGGCACAAGCCTCTTCATCAAAAATTACTCCACCATCTCCCCTCAGTCCTTTTCCATAGAAGAGATGCAATACCAAAATTCGGTCTTACACATGAAGAACTAGGTCTCTAAGGTGTCAACTACAACTGTATTTGATTACAACCACCACAAACTAGGGAATGAGATGGGATTGTAGAATGACTATCAAGTTCAGACCACCAACACTAGAAATCAAGTGATCTATGACCTTTCAATCAAGAACCAACTGGATAGAGCTAGTCTATTCTAACTATTTAAGCTACCATACTTTGGCAAGCCTATTGAGGTGGTTTATTTCTTCCTCTCACATATTCATGAGGACTACATCCACCTCATGGGGCACAAAATGAAGATCAACATGAAAAGAGTAAACAAAGCCACGGGGCTTCAGTGCTTAGGGGTCAATGTGTTGGATGACTTGACAGATATGAAGGAGATCTAGTAGACCACCACTGTGCTAATGTACCAAAAATAGGGGCATGTGATGCATATAAGAAACCTATAGAATCCTTCCCTCAGAGTCACAATAAGGATCATTTATACCAAGGTTAGAGGGATCAATCAATGGAAGGAGGTAGACATGGCCCACCTACACATTGCACACCATGTTACCTAGGGCATTTAGTATAATTGGGTGCTGTATTTTACCCATAAAATAATGGAAGACATGGAAAAGGCACACAAAATGCCCAAGTTCCAATTTACATGGGGAGTAGTTTTATTATTGTTGGTGTTTGATGAGATTGAGGTCTTTGACTATAGCTCAGGTACACTGAAGTGGGTGTACCCCCCCACTCACAAGTCCCCAGATGAGTGCTTTAAGGCCTTAACCAGCCCCCAGCATATCACCCCAACATACAAGTTGAAGATGAAGTATAGCTTTGATAGGATGAAGGCAGCCTTCAAGAATTAATGCCATATTCCCAAATATTTACCCACCCTGACCATAGATCAAGTAGAATTTACTATGAAGTAGCACTTCTTCATAACGTGCATTTGAATGAACCCTTCTGGAGAACTATTGACATGGCTCAAGTTCTCATATGCATTCTCTGTGTGCTACTTCATTGATTTCATTAATCAAATTTATGATGTGCATCTAATCAGTCTGTAGGCCGAATAGATCAATGTGGAGTGCCATACCTTGCACAAAATGTTTATATATCCCAAAAAAAGGCCTTCATAGAGAGGGGAGAAATAAACTTAACTGATATTAAGGTTTAAAATATCCTAGATGGGGAGTAGGTCCACAAGTTATTTTACATGTTATACCCCCGTGAGTACCCTCAAGATGGAGACCCCAAGGCAAGGCTCCCCTAAGAAGTGTAGAAATGAAGGATGCAACTTGAGCCAAGTGCCAACACAAGTGGGAAATAGGCCCCCCAAAAATGATAGAGGATAATGGAAGTTCATCCCTCCAATCCAACTCATCATCGCCAGTCAACACCACAACCACCACTTCATACTTCACTTCCACTTCACCCCTCACCTTCATCACCCCTTGCATCTCCATCTCACACTTCACCACCCACTTCACCTTCTATTCATTCCACTCCATCCCACTCACATATCATGAATCCATCTTCACCTCCATCACCTTCACCTCCACCTTCTCCAAGGACTACCACCAGATTGGTACCACAACACCCTCCAAGTCAAGAACCCCAAATGAACCCCTCTCAAGAATAGATTTATAATTTGGGATTGAACTCGAAGAAGACTCCATCCCAAATGAAAGAGGGCCCATCTGATGGTGAACTTGAGCGAGACCCAAAAAGAGGAAAGGGGTTAATTGAGGGGGAATAAGAACATAGAGGGTTGTCTACTCTACATGAATGATACCAGTTCAATGTAGAAGAAATGAACCTATATTTATGGAACCATTTCCACCCCAAGGATACAACCTCAAAAATAAGGAAGTAGTTTTCCTTCATTTTGGAAATGTATAGTGAAGAGCCACAATTTGACATTACTTTAGATTACATTTTTTTGGCCCAGATTCTCCAGGTCTACCAAACCTGATGAAGGTTGATCCATAATGGCTCTCTCCAATAACGATGAGCATCACATTTTTAAAACTAGCCATGGAAGTAGTGAGCCAAAATATTTTTTCAGATTCAGATGCATGCATGATAGAAAGAAAACATGGCCAAGTAGTAAAGATTTACAATAAAGTGGTAGTAGAGAAGCAGCCACTAGTCGAGGAAGTGGCCTCCTTAAAGCAATAAATCCAAGAGGCCATTGAGAGTCAAATAAGGGTTTTAAACCTATGTACAAATATTTTGAAAGAAGATCTAAGAGTAATGAATGGTGTACCACTGGATGGAGACACCATCAGGATACTAGAAACATTGGTTGAACTATTGCTAGAGAGAAATAAGGAGTGCCCAGTGCCCAAGGATGAGGCTAAAGAAACCCTTGAATAATTCACCACAGTGGCCGATATCTGAAAAATTACTTTAGAGAGGGTGGGGGAGGTTATCCCCATTTTGAATGGCATTTTTGCATGCTTGATATGCCTAAATAAAATAATAAAATCCTAGCTCCATGATGAGGAGGTCCTGAGGCAATAAGCCATTGATGCTACCCTATTAATAAAAGATCGCACTGAACACACCAAAAATTTAAGGATGATAAAATGATGGAAGAAGCCATAAATAACCATCATCAATAAATAAACATAGATTTTTCCATACTCTAAGGAAAGGTTAACAAGGAGGTCTCTAATTTAGAGGACATCCAAAAGGAAGCCAACACAACCCTGGGTGAACAAGTAAAAAAGACCAAGACTCTGAATTAGCTCGAGGAGCTGAAGGAAGCAAAGGAAGCTCATTAGATGAATAACTACCAAAGTCCTTGATTCATTGTCCCATTAGGACATGATGAAGAAGGAACTCAAATAGAAAGGGCCAAAATTTTTGGGGGACGCTCATGCGGTTTAATCTAAGACATACCAAAGACTTAGTGTGGGGTGATGTTGACCCCTAAATTTGGTACAAGTATTGTTTCATTTATGGCATATGGTGTGGAAGAACCATTGTCCATTTTGTTTTAAGAACTGGCATGACATGGGAGGACCATGACGCATATGAGTACTATGGTGCAGAACTTGCCAAGCACAAAAAGACAATGAAGTGGGAGACCCATCATGAGAGGACCTAGTCAAGGAAGGATGGGTCATGAGGAACTTGATACCAAAGGACTCAGAACATAAGTGGAACACTAGGGGAGCATGAGGGAAGCAGAGCACAAGAAAAAGGAGAGCAGTTAGAAGATTAACTCAAGTAAGACACTTTGACCCCACCGATCGAAGATTTTGTACTAGCTCATGAGGAGTGAAACACTTGGACATGAATATATAATATAGAACAAGCATCTAGGGGTGAAGAGGCCCCATTCTATAGGAACAATCAATTTTAAGAGTCATGAATCTCAGCCTGTTGGGAATCTATGTGCCATTTGTCCATATTAAGTTAGAATCTTGACACTTGGATAGGGAAAAAGAAGTATAAAAACCCCCGTTATAATCATTCATGGGGGGGATTCACGAGTGTGTACCTTTGGAGGACTTATAACATTTTGCCTTGTAATTGGTTAAGCAATCTAATGAGAATTTAATGCATATCATATTGTATTCTAAACAATGAACTATTATAAGTGTTGTATTTTGAAATGTGTTTTATTATAAAGTCAAGTGTTCCTCTCTTGTATAACTAGTTAGTAATGGTAATCTTGGTTATCATGGTAATTCAATCTAAAATATTAAGAATAATAGTGGTATAATTGTGGTATTGACATGAGATGAGCAAACACACAATGTATTTCAAAGCCTTCAAGAACCTATCTTTAGCTATGTGCTTCGAGTGAGCATGCATGACTCATACCTCAGGTGATAGGGCCAGTACGCTAGCCTATTGGGAAAAATCTTCAATGCCCTAGTGTAAGTAACTATAAGAACCCCAATAGATTCATACTCTTTCTTTTTCTATGTAAAATTCAGATGAGTGGGATGATGACATGTGTCATCATCTTGGTATTCCACTTACTTGAAAGACTTAAAAACTTTTAGAATTCTTTGACTGCAGTGGGTCTACAGGATTGTGACATGTTGATGGCTTTCACTACTCTGCTTACCCAAAACTTTTGTATATCGAAACTTTGATCTTGTTAGTCACCAAGTGAGCATGATTGTGACACTTGGTAACATATTGATACTTCGCTTACCTGAAAGTCTTAAAAAATATTCTAAGTGTTCAAATAGCCATGGATTAGTAGGTTGTAGTTGTGTGGTACTAATTTCACTAAAGATCAAAGTGTAAAACTTCACCAAGTTAAAAAAGAATATGAAGCTATGGGATGTCCAAGTTTTCATAGAATATTTGATAGATAAATTTTTGAGGAACTTGTGTGCCACACAGGAATGTCAAATAAAAAATATGAACATAGGAATGTCAAACACAACCTCAGAGAACTTGGACACTTAGGAAACTTTTGAAAACCATTAATAGGTTAGTGTGAGTAGTAAACAATGAATACCTGGAAAGCCAGGATAATGGCAAATCTTATTAGAATTAAGGCAACTATTCTTAGTCAAAAACTCGAGCATATGAATGCTTGGAAAATCCTGTCATTGTTAAGCATATGATAAACATTAATAAGTGATTCACCCACCATAGCTAGTTTTTCCTAGGATAAAATGGTCCCTTAGTCAATTTTTTTTGAAACTGGGGTATGTTGGACACAACATCTTTGTCATTAACTTCATCTAATTACTCTGTATTAACTTTATTAGGCTCAATAGTCATGATGAGTCCATCAATAAGGTGTATAATATGCCTTATAGCATTTTGAATATATATTTTTTCTTGTTCACAAGTCATGCTAGAGTTTACAAAAAAAACATTAATGGTACTTATATTCTTGGAGTATTATTGCAATAATGTGAGTTGAGTAAGGCTTGGGATTGTACATTATGCATTTTAGATTTTTTATGATATTTATAATTTAACAAATTTAGACATAAACTGATGTTGGATTTAAAATATGTAAGAAGAATGCATTCATTATTACTATGATTCTAAATTTAAATATTGAATTTTTGCAACAAGGATTAAGGGTGTAACTATCAAGGTGTGTTTAATTTGTAGGCTCTTAGATATACTTATAGTAGTCATAAATAGTGAATACAACCCCAAAAAGGTACTAACTATGGAGGATTCTATTATCTCATAGCTACACTATCATGTCTCTATGATACATTGAGAGTAACTTCTCCACGCTAACCGCTTATTAGTGAACTACAAGAATAAATGATCGAAGGCTTCATATGGTCGAAAAATAAAAGTCTAAGTGTTTTCAATATACTGTGACGTACTAGAAAATAAAATCTATATATAGTGTTTTCTAATAGCTTGAGTATTTGGGCAATACCCCTCACACCACAACTTAGGTAAAACTAAAGACCACTTTATCTAGAACAAGTCCTATGAATTTTAAAAATGTTAAAATATAATTTACAAGAAACAAAGGAAAGAAAAGGAAAAAAAATTGAAAGCCAATAAAAATCAAAGATTTTTGTGCAAATGAAACAAGAATTCAATATAAATCCCCAAGATCAAAGATAATTTTTCTTTAGTGTCTAAAAATTATGAATTTTAAAACCCTAGAACAAAAATTAGAAAGGAAAAACAATGCTTTAAACAAAATGTATGGGTTCACCAATATGTTTTACACTATTTTTGATAAATAATAAATATTTATGATGCTAATAAGTGTAAAATTAGATTATATCAGAATGCTAAAGATGTATAATAATCAACGATTCTGACTTTGAAAAATTAAAAATTATGTAAACTTTTTTTATTTTTGGAAAACACTAGGAAGAAAACAACTTAGCTATAAACATGAGTTTTGTTGATTGCACTATATTTCTGAAAGTATAAATCAATAAAATAGGTCACTATACCTGCTCAAGATCAAGAAAATAATAAAAAACTACTTTTGGATAAGTCCATTTTAATTAGATGATAGCACATGACATTCATACCCATTGACCACAGACTTGTCCTAATTGACTATATTTAATGATTGACAGAGAGAGACACAGAAAAAATCATTTTGATAGTGGTAGATCAAAGGTAGAATCAAATAATATTCCTAGATAGGGCTGTTATAGGTAGACAAGAACATAGGTTGCTTGAGTCCATTGACTATCTCAATTTATTATGATAAAAAATTGATCGTTGCATCTTTTGCCTTTGTGTCTATTGAGTAAGCTGAGATATCATAATTCAAGTTGTGTCATGCAAAATTATTTATTTGTATTTGAAACCCTTAAGAAACTTTTATACCTTAAAATTTTGAAATAAAAGAGGGGAGTGTGATGGGATAAGTTGACCTCAATCACCCCTTTCATTATTGACCATTGCCTACATATCCAATACGTCAATGAGAGAAATCAAGCCCACATAGTTTTCCTACTTAGAGTGATTGTGCAATTGTGCTCCTTGATTTTATGTATGTTTATAGAAATATGGTTTGACACTTGACAATGATAAATTGTGACTTGATTTGGAATGCTCTTGACTTGGATTATGTTTGCTCCTTGTGAGTGATCTTGAATTTGGAAAGAATGGGGCATATTTTCTCAATGTGTAATAGTGTAAAATCTTTAACCAAGTGAATAGCTAGTGGGGGTAATAACTGAGTTTTGATATGTATTTATAGGTGAACCTTTTGATAATTTGTTTTAGTTGACCTTATGAAATGTGCAGGAAGACCCAAAAGGATGATTTGAATTTTCAAAACTAGTCGTTATTTGGTGTGAAATGTGGTTGGCCTAAGTAGACAGGAGGGTGACAACGTTCCTATCTATCTAAGGCAGACTTGTCCAAAAAGATTAGGAGCACCTTTCCTAAGTTGGAGATAGTCTAAGGGTGATTTTAAGCAGCTTGAGCATTTGAATTTGAAGGTTATATGCAGTATTAACAACAAATAAAGTGTCAATTCGGATAAATGACATAGAGGAATGACATATAAGAGTCATGTATTTGTGCACAAGTCACGTGGTTTAGGATGTGTCAAGAATTAGCATTGTTAAGTATTTGTGACTATATTTAAGTTTCAGTTTATATATATGAACCATCACAAAGTTATTAAAATTTTATATTGATGATTGTGATAGAGGTAGTGAACAAATATAAGACAAAAATCAGCTAAGTTGCTTATCTCCCCTATTTACTTGATCATTTCTATATTTAGTAAGTGCAAGCAATCTTGATTAAGCAATTTAATTTTTTAGATGGAATGCTCTATTTTATGCATTCTAATTTTTAATATTTTTGGCCTATTTAGATTACTAAATAAAAAATAAGTTAACAAATATAATTACAGAGCCTCTTTTTCTCGCATGCAAGTTTTAGGTTTGCATTAAAATTGTTGCAACCACCTTTGTTTATTATTCTTCTTGTTGGGTTCCTTCAAAACACTCATATGATAAATTTGAAAAAGGTGCTTGGAGATTTTTTTTGGGCTAATGCTAAGAAAACTCGAGGTTTCCACATGGTAGCTTGGGACATTTTTTTGTCTTCCTCATGATAAAAGAGGAATAACTATTATTGATATTTATAGACAAAGCAATACTCTTTTGTGCCAAGTGGATCATAAGAGAAATTGAGGTGAATGACACTTGAAAAATTCTCTTAAGACACTACATTTTTGTAGGTGCTCCTTATGGAAAGAATTGTTGTAAAAACATTAGATTTCACTCTTTTGATTACTTATGTCCCTGTCAAGATAGAAGAGTCCTTTGTGGCTAAGAGCATCTTTAAAGCTTTTGAAGTGGTGAAGCCTTATATAATGTGGGTCAATGATGGTTTTTGAAAATGTCTCTCTTTTAATGACCACAATCTTTACTGGTGACCTATCATGAAAAACATGAACCTCCCTCTAGCTGATATGTTGGGCATAAAAGCTCTTTGGCTCTTTAGAAAAGGAATATGCACAATTCAAGGTTTGGTTTCCTATTGAGATTGGATCCATTGGAAATTTCTAAAAATAAAGCACGTGTTGTTGAATTCAAACTTGCCTTTTATCCAATTGATTCAAGAGTTGATCCTAGATGTCATGCTTCATAAGATGGGTCTGCAATGCCACTAGTATGGTGGAAAGATTGGAGGTGGAATTGCAATACTAACCTCTGAAATTATTCTTTAGGAATCGTCTACCAGATCATGAGTCTATTCGCTTGAGCTTTGGGCAAACTCAATAAGTGATGGAATCAAAATTCCTTAGCCAGAACATGGCTTGCTATACTCAACATGATTTGGGATGCTTAACTTCACCCTAAATCAGCTCGTTTTCTCTAAAGTCTGGGTTATCAAGGTCTTCCACTTGAGGAGTGTCTTGAGCACATTGTGATTCCCAAAGCCAAGCATCTAGCTTGCCCCTGACTTGAAACCTTTATGCACTTTTTTAGACATGTTTGAGAGCCTAGATTGTTTGGGGGTGGATTCAGTGCCTATTTTAGCCTTATCACCTAGAGCTGCTCAATTGGTGATTGGCCTTATTTGGGAAAAATGCTCAGTGGCCTCCATATATTTCCTTTATGTGGAATTTCTTCAGAGCTATCATTCTATTTCAACGATGGAAATCTAGAAATTCAATTATTTTTAATAATGAAGAGCTTTATATGCAATTCTTTGTTAATGATAAAGTGTTTGTTATTTCTTCAATTTTTTCGCAAATGCAAGCATAGGTGGATAAGGTGGCTTTGGAGTTTCAACGTCTATAAGAGCTCCTTAATCACTGAGGGAGTGCTCTTTGCACCATGAGCCATGTTCCTCCCAACCAACCATTACATGACACGCCTCCTCTTGCATCCAGATGTCGGCGGAGCCGATCTCACAATCGTTTTTCCTCCCCTCGTCCTCAGTGGGAGTGGGGATGGAGTCCATCATTGCACGAAAAGTCCTTTTCTAGCTCGTCTCAATGGACATCCCTTGTGCAAGGTGGTGAGCTAGTAGGGTATTATAGGCCACTATACCCTGGTTGGGGAATTATAATCTCTATGATTCCTTCTATGACCACTCATAATAGGTGGGTAGTACCTAATCTTCTTTCCATTGAACCTTGTTTTTAGGGTGCTCAACACCTTAAAGATACTTTGCATCTACAACCTCTCAATACTACAATATATACTTAGTTTTCTCACTTATACTTTAATATTTTGATTTTACTTCTAAATTGCCATATTTAAACAATAATTTTACTATATTGTTTAATGACATAAATATCTGCCCCAAATACCAATTATTGAAATTTTTTTTGGGGGTTACAAACAATATCGATATATTATATATTTTATATGATCAATAGATAGACATATAGATGAGTTGGAATAAAAATAAATTTGAGTTGTGGACCCTTCTCCTCTGATGGAGAGGGGCCCACACGAGTTCCATGATAAAAGGGCAAAAACAATAAATAAAGTGGAGGGGACCACGCTAAATGTTTGTGAGTGCCACGTGCCAGCCAAAGTGCGTTCCAAAGAGTTATCTGCAATTCCTAAGTAATCGGGTGATAAAGCCCGTCCGTCATGATGGGCCTCAACAACACGTGTCCCCAGTCATCCCCCGTCTTTTTTTGGGTCTGGACTCTGACTCATTTCCATTTCCATTTTCCTTTGCATGACTGGAATATGGCAGCAGCATCGCTGAGGAGGTCGGACATATCATTCAGACGCCAGGGATCCTCCGGGATAGTATGGGGCGCAGGTTCGACTCCCGCGGAGGTTCATGCCTTTGCCAGATCGCCATGCATTAGCTCGTCTATGGAGGACCAGATTTCTTCAACGAACGGGCCGCCTCAGTTGTTTCACAGCAGAAGCACAGGATCCATGGAAACGCCTATGGCCTATCTTCATGCTCAAAGATCGGAAGATAGCAGCAGGTCTCATGCGTCTCACAAGTCTAAATTTCGCTTTGGTAGATGGATCAAGCGGATTCTGTCAAAACATGGCTGATCGATCTTCTAGCAGACCCATTTTGACGGTATTGATGTCTTTTCCATGTTCTGAAACGATATCAGAATTATAGAAATATGACGTCGTGTGAAGCTGTGTGTGACTGTGTAATGTAAAAACGGGATCAATTATTAGTTGTTACTGTGTATGAAGGTTATGTAATACGACAAACTATGTACTTCGCATATTTTGTTTGTGGGCAGGCGGGCGGCCGGCCATTCGAAGAGATTGCATGTCCCATGTATTATTTATTCGAGAATGTTTTTAATTAATTATTGATGGTGTGATTGTCGAGTCTTTTTCAGTTATAAATAAAAATCTATTTTAATATAGTTGTAGTGTTTTTTTTTTATTGAAAAGTTTATCTTTATTTAGATTGAAAAGTGTACTTTTATGCATGTATTATTATGGTGAAACAGGGTTATGTATTATTCTTTAAGCTGATCAATTGAAGTATCAGCAAAGTCTTGTAACATGTTCTCCAAAATTTTATCCTTCTCTTCATAAGCATACAAGCTCTTGATGTGAAACAATAGAGATGCAACTTTAATGTTCATGTAAATTACTATAAAATAATTTTTTTTCATTCAAAATTGGTTAGTCATTCATATAAAACATGCAAGATCTTAAGAATCAAAAGCCACATTAAAAAAAAAAATTAAACTAAACATATAATAAAAATAAAATTCCGTATTAAATAAAAATCTATGTCTAGTGACATATTGCGTGACCTTGAGTTAATGTTTTGTGATGGAATGCCTACAAATTTACTTATTAATTACTATAAGCAAAAAAAATTTGGTCCTAAAAACACTAATGGGCTTTGTAGCATCACTAGTCATAATTGTCTTCAATGTTTTAATAGATGTTACAATTTACATGTAAAAAACTAATAATGTATTTTTATACTTAAGAATGTTATTCCCCAAAACATAAAATGAACACATTTTTTGTATAACTAAAACAAATTAAATCCACATACAAAGAAAGATTTGAAAACCCTCCTACAAGATTACCTTTATATAGATTTTTCATTTTTTCCCCCTCGACATAGAAGATGAACAAACAATAATATAACAACTACAAATTATCATTTAAAATAACTGTAAATAAATAAAAAGCTAAAAACAAAATCCTTTTTTTAAAATTCAAAGTTTATAAATAATGTAAAAATGATAAAAACCAGAAAGAATGAAGTCGATATAGATTTAGTAATATTACTCTACATAATCATTCCCAAAATCAAACTAGACTTCGATCATCTCAAGTAATAAAGTGTTGCCCCTCAAGAGGTCCACATAATCAAACCCATTTGAGCTATTGAGTATATACAAATGATGGCATTTGCAACAAACATATACCTACATACACTCTTATTTATTAAACCCTAAAAAATCACAAAACATTTGCTTCTTTTTAAGTTGGGTGATATGTTAAACAACATAAAAAATACAAGTAATGCCTTGGCTTACCTAAAAGCATCATAATCATACCATTTTGCCTAGTTCGAAGTGGGTTTGTTTTTCTTGTCATTGTTAAAGAGGGGGATTATGGTTTTTCATGGCCATGAAAATGAAAGCAACCAAAGAGAAACAAAGGGCCACCAAGTGCAAGAATATGATGAGCTTATTGAACCTCGTAAGCTTGTACAAGGAGGCAATGGAATAGTAAGGCACTTTTATGGGTCTACCAGGGCTGGGAGTGGGAGTAGGGCTAGCCTGTCCTTGTCCCCATTACACAGCCTCAAGGCTTCCCTAAGTAGCTCATGCAAATACATTGCATACATTTTCCTCTACCCTAGGGTTGAAACAACAAGAAGAAAAAAAATCCACCATATTTCCTAACGCCTTCTGGTCCTTGGACATGGGTAAAGATTCACAAGTTCCAAGTCCAACATTATAACTTGCAAGCTTACAGGCCTAAGGCTACAAGTTTACCATAATAACAATGAAGGGAGGCTCGTGTGACATGGAGAAACATCACAAAATGTTACCATGTTAACTTTAAATATGTAGTATGTCGTTCCACCTATCTAGCTATTATTTAGGGTAGAGCTTAACCAACACACACCAACTCCCAGTGCGAGCTGGTTGTCACTAATTATCGAGGGGTTGGTCTCTACCAGTCATTAGGGGATTATGACTAACCACAGTTAAACAAGAATTAACTTTGATGGCAACGTATGCCTTTGTTCTAACCATCCCCATCATGGTCACCACCACCTTCATCGACAATCACCATCACGCCAATCATGAACTGTGACTGTGCAGGTGTCACTCAACTTGTCACGTGGCATGGACCCAGTGTGGCATGCAAATCATTTGATGGTAATGCTGGATTATCATTCCCTACCATGATGATAATCATGTCCTCTTAGCATTTCCTTAATCTTCTATGGCTTACTGTTAACTGATTAATGCCATGCCTAAAGGCCAAATAGATGTCCTTCACCATTTGCTCACTATTGGATCCAAGGTGAAGGGAGATATCTCAAGCAGAGGTGGTCAAAATAAGGGCAGAGGATTCAATGTTTAATCTCAAGTTTTGAACCAGTCAAACATCAAGGTAAATTCTAGGGAAAAGGTATTATCATTTTGACAAAGTCATTCATCACATACTTTTAGTCCGTTTATATTTAGGGATGCATAAAATGTGCATATGACCCTACATAAAATGGAATAGACACATAAGAGAAGTATGAAGACAACTACATCGAATAAAATGACCGTGGCTCTTGCCATCAAAACTGTGCACAACTATAAATAACTATTATGTTGTACATCATTCAAATGGCTTACCAACTATTTTTATAATTGTCCAAGGTTTTCATAGGCTTATCCTTCCATTTCATTCCATTTGAGGGTTCTATATGCCCATGTTCAAGGTAACCCTTGCTTCTCTATAGACTATGTCTTAACACACAGTGGTTTGCATGATTGTGAACTGTATTTATGAACTCTACATAACTTCAAACACTTAAATATATAAAAACACATTAGAAAATGTGATCCAGGCAACAATTTAGGTGACAATTTGGGTGACAGTTCCACCCTAATTGATGACGAAACTTTTGGGAGCCATAACTTTTGCATCGTAGCTCCAATTGACTTGCCGTTTGAACTGTTGGGAAGCTAAGAATGAGGAGAACATTGTGAGATGGAATGGAGCTCTGCTTGATGAAGTTTTACCCCCTAAAACCTAATGGATGTGCCCCAAATTTAAATTTTAGTAGTGCAGTCTAAAAATAGTAAGTTTCTAAAAATAGTAATTCCTCGAATTCTGTACTCTTTGAAAATTTGGAAGTCAAACCACTTAATCTCCCTCGAGATTGGTGACCTTCCACATCCTCCCCATGCTTTCAAAATTTGTATAAATGAAGAGGTAACCCAAAATGTGAATACAAACATCTCTTCCCAGAGATAAGCATATATTTGTATTGCAATCTTGAGTAATACTACATCTCTTCTCAGAGAATTCATTGTTACTATGTTATTTCTATGATATTGAAATATTTATCAACCAGAACTTTTGAGTTTTGGATCAGTGGTATCAGAGCAGTTTGTCTTGAGAGTGTATGATCCCGAGATGAGGTCATGTTACACGAAGCTTGGGTGGGAAACAATAAAGCTTCCAAATTTTCCACCTGTTCACTCCAAATGACTTCAAATGGTGGATGACACCAAGACATCCGATCCTTTCAAGGAAATGGTGAATGAAGGCCTCCAATGACAACAAGCACAAATGTTTCAACAATTTGCCCAAATTATTCAAACACTTCCGATGGGAAATCCTGGTTCCGCGGCTCCACTTCCTGGCTCCTCATCTAGGGAACATCCTTTCAGTGCCCCAACACCCTTCAAGGTTCAATTAAATTTTGATATTCCTACATTTGAAGGCAAAATCAATGCTGATGTAGTAGAAAATTGGTTGGATCAACTGTCTTCCTACTTCTCTGTAAATAAGTTCACCAATGGAGAAAAGATTACTTTTGCTCTTTTGAAATCATCATTGCCTGTGAAAAACTGGTGGGAAGTGTACAAAAAGAGGTTTAGTACTGATGACATTGGCCTTGAGGTGGAACCTACTAGGGATGATTTTGTGGAAGCGGTGAAAGAAGAATACTATCCCATCGGAGCATATGATGATCTATACATACAGTGGTAACAACTTTGCCAAGGTAAGGACCAATCTGTTCAAGATTACATAGACACTTTTCATTCTTTGTTTGCAAGATTGGGCATTCAAGAAAGTGAGAAACTAAGACTATCAAATATCATGGTGGACTACAATGGTACATACGGGGGGAAATGGAAATTTTCAATTTGGGAACCCTCGGTGAGGCATACAAATTTGCAGTGAAGATTGAACAGAAGCATGGCAGAAAGAATACGAAGAGTCAACCCTCAAAATGGAAAAGTGACAAGGAAGGTCAAACACGAGGCCAAAATTAGAAGCAAAGGAGTTTCAGGATAAGAAATCCCAGAAGGGGAAGGCTGGAAAATGGTGTGATTACCACAAAATTGGAACTCACTCCAAAGAAGAATGTCGAGCCATCAAGTCACTACTTTTTGATTCACAATACTTGACATCTACTACTCTGCCTCATACACAACCCATAGTCGAAGAGGATGAAGAAGAAATTGTAGATGATGAGCCTGACACCATCGTCACTTCATCACAGACCTATGAGGAAAGACCAGATGACAAGAAAAGATTGTTTCACTCCAAATTATTGGTTAAAGGTAAGCCTCTGCATTTCATTCTTGATAATGGGAGTCAAAAGAATTTAATCTCTGCTAAAATTGTGAAAAGTCTAAATCTATCCATGAAGCCTCATCCAAAACCCTACAGTATTGGATGTTTGAGCCCAAGGAGAGACCTCCATGTCACCCATCAGTGTCTTCTTTCATATGCTATAGAACCATTCCAAGATGAAGTCTTGTGTGATGTGGTCAATCTAGATGTTTGTGATGTACTCCTTGTTCAGTCATTCATGTATGAGGGACATGGCATCTATGAATCACGAACCTGAAGGATCACCCTCACTCTTGGAACATGATGTTATAGGGTACCAGAGGTACCACCTCCCACATCTATCTCCCTGATCAATGCTAAGCAATGGAAGAGATTGGTGGAGAAAACAAAGCAATTTGTTCTCATTGTGGTCAAACCACAGAAATCCAAGAAGGCCAATGTTGTAGTCTTGACTACACAATCAGCACAACAACAAAAGTAGATAGGATGAATCACAAGAGAATATGATGACTTATTCAAGTCACCCATAGGAGTTACAATACATTTCCAGGTAAAACATTCTATCGATTTGATCCTAGGATCACCTTTGCCTAACAGTCTTGTGTATCACAGATCAGTTCTAGAGAATGATGAGATAAAAAGATAGATTCAAGAATTGATCCAAAAGGGTCACATCAGGCCAAGCTCTTCACCTTGTGGTAGCCCAATTATCTTGGCACTAAATAAAGATGGAACATGGAGGCTTTGCATTGAATATCGAACCCTAAATAAAATCTCTGTGAAGAATCGTTATCCTCTCCCCAAGATTGATGACTTGCTGGACCAGCTCCATGGTGTGAAGTTCTTCACCAAAATTGATCTCAAATTTGTTTATCACCAAATTCCCATCGATCCCACTGATGTCTAGAAGACTGCATTCAAATCTAAGGAGGGGCTCTTTAAATGGTTGGTTATACCTTTTGGCTTAACTAACACACCTGCAACCTTCATGAGGATGATGGATGACATCCTACAACCCTTCACCAACTCATTTGTGGTTGTCTATTTAGATGACATACTCATCTATAGTAGAACATGGGAAGAACATTTGCAACATATTCGTAAGGTGCTTCAAACTCTTTAGGAGCACAAGTTGTATGCAAATATTGATAAATGCACACTTAGGATGACAACAATTCAGTACCTCAGGTACGATGTGAATGAGGAAGGGGTCCATGTCGATCCAAAAAAGATTTAGGTTATTTGAGAATGGCCCACACCAAGGACCCTCACAGAGCTTCACAGCTTTTTGGGTCTTGCAAATTTCTACAGTAGGTTTGTTCTTGGATTTTCACATGTTGCTTGGTCACTAACCCAAGTGACTAAAGGAGGAGCTAAAGCTACATTTCAGTGGGGTGAAATACAACAAAGGGCATTTGAGAATTTTAAGAACAAAATTTGCTCAGCCCCGATTCTTGCCTTGCCAAATTTGCATCAACCTTTTGAGTTGATGGCAGATGCATCTGGATATGCTATGGGAGCTGTCATCATGCAATATGGCCATCCTGTTGCATATCACAATGAAACTTTCACTGATATAGTCAGGAAATATCCAACATATGATAAGGAGCTCTATGCCATTGTGCATGCCTACAAATAATGGAAACACTACATCTTGGGGAAAGAAATGATCATCCACACTAACCACAGACCATTGGAATTCATCCAGACACAAAGCAAACTATGAAATGAGAGGCACAAAAAGTGGGCCACATATCCTCAATAATTCCACCTGATAATCAAACACAAAAAGGGGAGCTCAACTACAATTGTAGATTGTTTGAGCCGCCCACCAATTACTACACTCACAACAGTTCTTGACCTGTGTGGACATGAGACTGCCACTTGGGGTGCTCTATATGAAGCAGATCCTACCTTTGCTGATACATATCAAGCACTTCAAAAAGGTAAACATGTTTCTAATTTCTATTTGCAAGATAATGTCCTCTGTCATATGGGGCACATCTATGTTCCAGTTGTAGAGCAATAAAAGATGATATGGGAAGCACACTTCAGTAAGACAGCTGGACACTTTGGTATTGAAAAGACATTGGCAGTTCTTCAAAAACACTTCTACTGGCCCCATATGCGAAAGGATGTGGAAAGATATCTCAAATTTTGCACCCCATGTGCGATAGCCAAGCCAACAAATAAGAAGCAAGGATTGTACACGCCATTTCCAAAAACAACTAGGCCTTGGGAATCTGTCTCAATGGATTTTCTCTCAGGTTTGCCCACTTCAAAACATGGTAAGGACTGTATTTTGTGGTAGTTGATCATTTTTCAAAAATGGCTATCATGATTGCTTGTAAGAAAAATATATCTGTTGAGGAAACTGCTCAACTATATTTTAGTCATGTATGGCTCCATTTTGGTCTCCCCAAGTCCATTATCTCAGATCGAGATAGCAGGTTCCTGAGCATCTTCTAGTCCACTCTATGGAAGATGATGGATACTAAGCTGATGAAGTCCACAAACTGATGGTCAAACAGAGGTGGTAAACCACTTGATTGTTCACATGATTTGGATGTATCACTCCAAACATCCATGCACATGGGATGAGGGACTTTTGTTCATACAACATGGATACAATCGGGTGCTGCACAGCTCGACTAAGCACAGTCCATTCCAAGTATGTTTTAGGTTCCAACCCATGGCACCAATTGATATATTTGTTCCATTTTCCACCATGGAATACACACCTCATGGAAGATCTGAGGCAACAAAAGCAACAAAGTTTATTAAACAATGCAACACATCCAAAAACAATTTCATGACATCTTGGAGAAGTTGAATCAGAAGTATAAGCAACGCCATGACAAACATAAGATTGCACACCATTTTGCTATGGGTGACAAGGTTTTGTTGTGGATTCAGAAGGAATGACTTGCAGGCCCACATAGAAAGATTCAGGCTCTGTGATATGGTCCCTACAATTTCACCATAAGAGTTGGAGAAAATGCTTTTGAGTTGAACCTACCAGCCTACCTTGGTCTGCATCCAATATTCAATGTGGAGCTCCTCAAACCATATCACCCACCTCTATTGGACACTTCAGTTGTAGAATAACAACTAGACATTGATGAGCTTGATCCATAGAGTTTTGATATAGTGGAAGAAAATCAAATTGTGGATACCTGGATGAAGACAACAAGAGGACGCTCTATTCCACTTTATCGAGTGGTCAAAAGGGGCCAGCTTAGCCATCAAGGTGAGTGGCTTACAGAGAATCAACTCAAGAAACAACTACCACACCTGACGGGGAACATTGATGCAATGGGGACCATTACTTTTCAAGGAGGGAGGAATGATCCAAGCAACAATTTAGGTGACAATTAGGGTGACAGTTCCACCCCAATTGATGATGAAACTTTTGGGAGCCATAACGTTTGCACCGTAGCTCCAATTGACTCACCGTTTGAACAATTGGAAAGCTAAGAATGAGGAAAACATCGTGAGATGGCATTGAGATTTTCTCAATGAAGTTTTAACCCATAAAACCCAACGAAAGTGCCCCAAATTTCAATTTTAGTAGTACAGTCTAAAAATAGTAAGTTTCTAAAAATAGTAATTCCTCGAATTTTGTATTGTTTTAAATCTTGGAAGTCAAACCACTTAATCTCCCTTGAGATTGGTGACCTTCCACATCCTCCCCATGATTTCAAAATTTGTATAAATGAAGAGGTAACCCAAAATGTGAAGACCGACATCTCTTCCCAGAGATAAGCATATATTTGTATTGTGATCTTGAGTAATACTACATCTCTTCTCAGAGAATTCATTGTTACTGTGTTATTTCTATGCCATTGAAATATTTATCAACTAGAACTTTTGAGTTTTGGATTAGAATGGGAAATATATTTATAACCAATATTCTTGATTTTCCACTTAGTTTACAAGTTGTTCTTCTCATAAGAAACACATACTCAGTCCTCTTTTTCATAGGAAACTAAGTTGTATTGTTCAAACATAAAATATCCTTTAATAGATAGTCATTTTAAAGGGCAAGTGGACATTGAATAAGCTGAACTAGGAAAGAAATCCTAGAGTTTTTTATAAATGTGAAAAAAATGAATCCATAACTTATTAACACAAACAAAATCCAAAACATACAAAGCAAGAATAGGTATGGGGAAAAAATGAAAACGCTTCAGATAAGCACATTCACATTGTGTTCATAATCCTCCTTTGCATAAATTATTTAGATGAAAATGAAATAAAAGCAATTAAATTGTAATAAACCCTGTAAAAAGACATATGTCTTCAATTTACCTATACCTATTATTTCTTAGGTCCTGTTTCTCCTTACCAGAGGCCCACTATACATAAGGTTAAGAGTTCCCAGGATTTTGTATCTATTAATAAGTTATTTTTATACATAAGGACTAGCTCTTATATACAGGGTCATATGCACTACCAATTTAGACGAAGAGAGCTATTCAACAGGGTAGAATAGGGTGTATAGGAGCCTCTCTAGTATTTTCCAAGTTTTAATATATTCACCTCTATTTTTAATTCATGTGTTTTTATTCACCATTTCATGTGTATTTATGATTGCAAGTGCCTAAATGTACTCTATTATTTGTGATGGGATCATCATTTATGTGTGCTTATAAGTACATTGAAAGTTTACTCATATCATATTTCATGTGTTTGTGCAAACTTCCACAAAGTAAGAGTATGTGAATCCATGTTTGTTGTACTCCCATTGTAGGGTATATAAGAGCATCTATAGTATTTTCCAAGCTTTAATATCTTGAGCTCTATTTTTGATTCATGTGTTTTTATTCACCATTTCTTATGTATTTATGCTTGCAAGTGCCTAAATGTACTCTATTCTTTGTGATAGGGTCATCATGTATGTGTGCTTTTAAGTACATTTAAAGTGTTATTCTTATCATATTTCACGTGTTTGTGTAGACTTCTACAAAGTAAGAGTATGTGAATCCATGTTTGTGTTTGTTGTACTCCCATTGTACTATGTAATGTATATTTATTATTATTGACTCCTTCATTCAGAATGTTTAGTGAGCTTATTCAATATTGCCATCAACGTCTTTCATAGAAGTTGTAACTAAAATTAAATTTTTTGCATACAATATCTATGGACTTGATATTCCAGGCTTCAAAAATATTATTGCTAACCTTTGAAATTTACAATAGGGATGTTTTGATTCTTTTAAAGTTTTCAAAATGTAATGTATCCATTACATTTTCTCTATCTCATCTACTGCTTACAAAGGTTCATTTAACTTGTCCTTGAATTGCCACATGAGGCGTTGCCATATTATATAGATTGTTTCCAAATGAATTGGTATGCTAAGTTTATATAATGTGAAAAGACAATCTCTAATTAAGAACTTTACACTATCTATAGAAAATGTAATGCCTTCTCATATGTACATTTCCTTATTGGAGGCTCGTAATATATACTTTCAATATAGGGTGTCAATTTCATAAACAATGATTGCCCTAATTATTCTGTGACTGCTATGTTATGTTACCAATTAGTCAGATTAACCTGACCGTTGACACACCATTGTAATCTTGTGGTGACCTTTACAGTGATTTATATAAGCGTTTCATTGGTAAGGGTTAGTGTTGTAAAATATATTCTTAACTTTTTTGAATGCAAGTTGTTATTTGTTGGCAACTAATACTATGAATGTTAACTACTGCAGATTTATGATGGATGAGTGGGAATTAGATAATCACCTTAAATAAATTTATGCAGATATCAAATAAATGATATGCATCTTCAGCTACTATAGTTGAACATGAATTTGAGTTGTATTATTTTGTTGTTGATGCTAATCTATTATGACATGCATTGTGTTAGGAGAAAGAAATTAGTTAGAAGTCCTCATTACATGCAAGTGCTTAGTTTAGACATTCCCCTCACCCCCTTAGAGATCAAATGAGGAATCTATATGGAGCATCAATAATTGGGGATGGTATTCCCACTTTTATGAGACAACCATCCCCTACCCATTAATAACCAAGGGTGGAATCCCAGTGCAAGATGGAATCTTTATCAAATAAATATGAAAACAAGGGGATAACACAGGTAATTTTATTGATGGTCCATGTATTTTTAATGCCTTCTTTAATATTCTTGGTGCATATGCAAAATTATCAATATTTGTGAACCATGCATCCCTCTTTTAATTTGTTACGTTACCCTTTTTAAATACTGAGAAGGAGTGGGTGGAGCAGATCGAAGGTGAAGAGGGTGTCCCTGAAGCACCCAATGACTATCTCTCAAGAGATGTATGAGAACCTTTGGCTGCCCTTAATGTTTGATTTCTCCTCATGTTAAATAATGTTTCTTTCTTCCCTCTTACAACAATAAAAATTAGAATATTTTTGACTGACACACCATGTATTTTTCTATGTTGTTTTTGTTTTGTGTTTTAGTTGAAAGGGGTCGAGCAGAGCCACATGGATGTGGTTGATAGTCACCTACATAATGACTTCATCCCTACAAATTCCCATATTTGTTGTAATCTCTCTTTCAATTTCCATGATCAATAATTATGAACCATGCATCCCTATTTTTATATGCTATATCTTATTTAATACTATAGGAGGAGGGAGTGGAGCAAACCGAAGGTGAAGAGGGTGTCCCCAAAGCATCCAATGACTATTTCTCAAGAGATATATGGGAACCTTTGGCTGCCCTTAATGTTTGATTGCTTCTCATGTTAACTAATGTTTCTTTCTTCCCTCTTACACCAATCAAGATTAGAATACTCTTGACACACCATGTGTTTTTCTATGTTGTTTTTGTTTTGTTTTAAGTTGGAAGGGGTGGAGTGGAGCCATGTGGATGTGGCCGATAGTCACTTGCATAATGAATTTATCCATACAAATATGCATATTTTTTGTACTCTATCTTTCATTTGACATGTTTATAGCCCCGTGTTTGTTGTTATTATATGTTTGGAGTTGGACTCACATATATATGTCCACCTATGTGGTAGGAGGAGGTGGAGTCATATGACCTCGATGAAAATGATGATGAGGATGTTGATGATGGTGATTAGATTTTAGATGCTTCGTAATCTGAAATAAAGGAGTAATCGAATGTTGTAAGAACATTTGATTGTATTTGATGATGTTATCTTATGTTTATTATTTTATGATTTTAACATTTTATTGCATTTGATGATGTTATTTTTTGTTTATTAATTAATTCTTTTAACCTCACATCTCTTCCTTGTTGAATGATAGTATACAAGTAAGTACAAAATCAATGATTGGGGTATTTCAAAGAGGAATGTGCATCTTTAATTGTTGAGGCCATGTGACACATTTAAAGTTGATGGTGGACATCCATTTTGGTCATGAGATAGACTTAATACTCACCATCATAAAATTCATGGTCAGAAACCCATTCCAAGGAGGCCCCCTTAGCATGTCGAAAGTGGGAAATGTAAGTCTAAGGGAAGAGAAATCAACAAAAGGAAAATAAAAAGGAGGCCAATAGACTAACTCTTAAAAAAATAGATAATCAATAAGAGAGATAGGATGGAAAGATTATGGCTGGTTAGGGAGGATGTGTCCAAGTTATGAAATCTCAGTGAGACATCCTTGAAGTCTATCAATGATGAGATGGCTGCATATGATTCAAGTGAAAACTTGGCATGGAGAAGGGAAGCTTGCATTCAATGAAGAGAATATCATTGACAAATGGAGTGAGAAAGATAATGGGTGGAACAACAACAAGATGCATGCAATAATGGACCTCAGGTTAAATGCATTATGTTCATTGGTTTTCATGAAGTTAATGTTAAGTTCAATTCAACATGCTCAATATTAACATTGATATTTCTACAATAATAACCATTCTTATTACATAAGGATGACCCTCAAGCCCATTCTAGTGATGATGATCACATTAATTTTGAGAGAAATGCAATTATAGAATGGTAGATATGTTTGTTGGGGAGGAGGCCATAACAAATGAAAGTGTGCATGACATTTTGCCTCACAAATTGATATTTTACTTCTTATGATGACTACATATTATATGCACTCTTATTTATTCCTCGTACCTTTCTTTCAACCCTACCATTACATGTTTTGATAGTGTTGTATATTATTATTACATATAGGCTTTTGGTGGAGATGAGTTGGTGTAGTTATAGGCATGGATATGATGAATACATATTATATGCACTCTTATTTATTCCTTGTACCTTTCTTTCAACCCTACCATTACATGTTTTGATAGTGTTGTATATTATTATTACATATAGGCTTTTGGTGGAGATGAGTTGGTGCAGTTATAGGCATGGATGGACCATGTTTAGGAGGTATGATAGTTACTTATTATTTACCAAAACCAACAAATTTATTCTTCATGTTGGTGTCTTATTCTTGATTTTTTTCAAGATTTCTAAACTACACATTTTTTAATGCAGGTGTCTAGGGTGACATGCATATACGTGCATTCATGTGGGTGACCGCTTCCACCTTTTTATCTATTTATAGAGGCCTAATGGCCATGACATGAATATTGATATTACCTTATGGATACTACCTTGGACATTATTATTTATATACACACATTTTGGCATAATATGTATGACATGTTTGATGTGTGATCAAACATATTATTTAGATAGGAGATTTGAATACAACTATTATGTTTCTAGTCTGTGTTGGATATGTAGTTTTTTTGTTTATGTACGGTTTAAGTAATGGTTTGGTGGTTAATTTACATTTAATAATGTATTGTATAATCATGCATGTTTCAATGATGCAATGTTTTTCCCATGTACTCATCATATCATTTTTACGTGTATGGTATGTGATGTTTTTAACTAGCAATCTATCATCTTCACATGTATACCTTATTCTCCTTTCATCCTTTCACATGTTGGTGATAAAGTGCACATGTTTGCATGTCTCTATGTTTATATAAAAGTAACCATGGTGGGAAGGAGTGAAATATAATATTTGTATGTATGGCTTGTCTCTTTAACATTCCTTTGTCTCATTTTGTTTAGGGAATTGACACAATAACTATCGATGTCTATGGCCCACGGTTTGAGGTAGGTGAGGAGGGGTGAGAAGGAATGGGGTAACACTCCAATACATCAGAATGACCATGCCATAGGTAAATATTTCATAATCTAATATAATGATTTCATTATTTTCATTTAAGTTAGGAAACTCTTTATGTGTAAGGAAATTATTCGTAATATAAAAAAAATAGATGTTCTTAGCTTTTGAATATTCTCATGGACCCTTGTTTATGGCTAGATTTTTTTAGCTTTTAAATGCTAAAATTAATGAATGCTAACATTCACTTTCACATGTATCATATTTTTTGTAGACGAAGTCCCAAATCTAGAAAAGAATGTGGCTTCCCACTTGCTCGAGGATATGGAATAACTTCTCACAAGGATGAAATCCTAGAATGCAATGGGTAAAAAAGAACATCTTGGTTTACAACTATCACTAGTGGCTGAAAAAAACAATCACTCAAGAAGGAAAAATAGTTTTTGACTAAGCTTATTGATGGTACAAGGGTAAAGGTTATCAAGTTGAAAACTACATTGGCTGACAAGACCAGAGAGGTCAAGAAGTTGCATCGTGCACTTTTCACACTAAGGGATGAGAAGATGGACATTGAAATAAATTTTATCAATCTACAAGCTGCACATGCCTACACAAAATCACTCCATGATGTAAGGGCAAAGACTATGTGGGCCATGAAAATGAAGCACGAAGGAATAGTTTCCATATATGAACAACATTTATAGATTTTGAAAGTGAGTTTGATATCTTGTTTGCACAAGCCAATGGGTTGTATCCCAATAGACATGATATTCCATACATGAAAAATGATAATTAGTTGTGTGAAATGACTTATGTGTTTGGTATTACATGATGTATGCTTATGAATTTGGATGGAAATCAATTGAAACACATGCTAATTCACATTTTAATCTACAAAATCAATGTTTATTTGTCACTAATTCTTACTTCATCTCGTGTATTTTTTTTTAATGAACAAGTGACGATGTTTAGAAGTTGTTTAACCAAAAAAAATATAGATTGACTTCTTATGAAAATTTGCTATAAATAGACATACTAAAAATAACAAACATATCCCTAAAAATAGTAACTTTTCCCTAAGTAGAGAACACATGGTAATTACAAGCTCTGTACATGTCATCCAGATATTTGTAATCTTATTGATAAGTATATGGGCTATGTCATCATTACTTTTTATGTCCCTTGAGTGGCTTCCTGACCTATTTTTGTAACTTCTTCTAATCATGTGGCTTATTTTTTATTTTTAAATATAAACTGAGAAAAATGAGTGGTAATTACATAGTTTATAGGAGTTTTTGGATCCATGACATTTTTATATTAATTACAAATTTGCTTAATCCTATAACATATAGGTTGGATTATTTATGAATGTTCATAAAAGATGGTATGTATATCCTGAATACATAAAGATGGTGTGTATGTTCTGAATGCATGCAGGCTTAGTTTTCCTAAGACCTAATTATTCGATTCTAAAAAACATTGGCTATTTGGAACAATTTCTGGAGCAATTGAGTGCTATGTTAAAATAAAGGGTAACATTTTAGGATATTCTTAAGTTATAGTGAGACAAACTACCGATGTATAGTTAAGCTGTTTGGTACTTTTATATATATATATACATATATATACATACATATATATATATATATATACATATATATACATATATATATATATATATATATATACATATATATATATATATATGTATACATATATATATATATACATATATACATATATATATATATACATATATATATATACATATATATATATACATATATATATATATATATACATATATATAGATATATATATATATATATACATATATATATATACATATATATATATATATACATACATATATATATATATATATATGTATATATATATATATATATATATATATATATATATAGTTTTTTGCATTCATTATATTCTTTGTAAATTGCATTAATATTCAAAGGCCCAATTGTGTCTTTAATAGGTATTCATGTATCTCAATTAAAATATGAAAATTTTGGGCCTTCTGATCCCACATAAAGAACTCTTACCAGCTATTTGAGTTCAGGAAAAACTAAATAGTTTGGAAGCAATGAAAATTATTCAGATGCTGAAGGGGATGTTTATGACTCTAAAGAAGTAGATATGATGCATATGTAAGGGGATAAGTCTTCATAAACATCTTTATCTAGTTCTCAATCCAACTAGTTGTACTCACTTGATGATTTACTCTTGCAAAAATTCACATTCAATGCTTCCTTTGCTCTTCAAGGTTCCATCTCCTTCCATAATTCCTCTAGGTTCCTAGGATTAGTAGCCTTATTTTAAATATATTTCTACCTATTACATTTTATATACACTTTTTGGATTCATTAGACATCTATCATGTCACTAACATTCACCCCTAGCTCAGTTCATAAAACTGATCTCACTTTTCATGCAATTCTCTCACTAGTTCTTAGGTCTAAAGGACCAATATTTATTTAGGTTCCCATATCTCAATCCTTAGTCATAGATAGTTATAGGTTATCTCATCACACCTAAATTGAACCCTTTCATCTATCAACTCACCCTTAATTACTTCTTTCCACACAGTTCACTCTCCATGGTTTCTCTAGGCTAGTAGCCCTATTTTGGATGTTTCTCTTTTGTTTATCTATTATTCAATAATTATTAGAGGTTTAGGGTTTAATATTATCTCCATAAATCTATATAAAACTTATTTTTAAGTTTTAATATCTGGTTTACTCTTTATCACTATTTTCTTAGCCCTTTTCTCTACACAAGTAGCCCTTCTAGTCCTAATTTTGCCTAGTTATAACTCAATTGATCAAATACGTATGGAATGAGTCCACAGAGGAAAAAAACTTGTGAAATCATATTTTAAATATTATTTATTTTCAAAACACAAATTTTCACATTTTTTTAATGGTGTAAACTCTCCAAATTAACTAAACCCTAGTCTATGGTTTCCTAACCTGTATACAGACCCGAGAACAATAGAATTATATTGAAAACATTTAAAAGAATTTCATACCAATGTGAATGGTTTTTAGGATCTATATTACCCTAATTAAACTCCTCAAAAAATTTAAAACCAAAATCCAATCATTTATTCACACATTCTAACTAAATTTCTCTTGGACTGTGCAGATTACAAGGGTTTGCTATAAGATTGTGTCCATGCTAGACAACCAACAACAATGTTTCAACCAAGGATAATTATAAACCAATTAAAACCTACAAATTTAAATTAAAAACACATTTTATAATCCAAAAACTCATTTACCATATGGATTCTCTCAAAGATCAGTCCTTGCAATCATGAAACAATAATGCAAGTATAGAAACAAGGCTTGTATATTATCAACTTCCATTTTGGGGTCTCTTTACTTAAATAATTATCATTAAGATATTATCTCATATTTATTCAAATTGATAAATTTATATCATAATGATCTTACCTCTCTCCTAATGTATATCCATTCCAACATCTACTAAAACAAGGGTTATGGATTGTGTAACAAAGTTGAACCTTTTGTGAACTATGAATAGAAGCTCACTACCTCTCTTGTATTAAAATAAAAAATCTTCCCCTCTATAGAAACCACACATTCATCTATAAATCATCATCTCATCACATAGTTTATTGATGTCTCAAATCCCAAGGATTACCTCATTCTATGACTGAGACAACAATCTACAGGGCCTTAAGGATTTAATGGTCCATTTTACTCTCAGTCTCACCTTGTTACTTATGTTATCACAATTCTTTGAAGGTTTTTACTTTCTCAACCTATATAATGATGTTTTCCACACTAAAATACAACTATGATCTATAACCAAACATTCTAATATCTTCCTTTTACGATTGTAACCTACAACCCTTATTGGTTGTCTCTACCAATCGTTCAACAACCTACAACTCCACATAAAGATGAACAAATACATGGACTAAAGGGACTTCAAGGGAAATATACATGATTCAAAACAACTCAATAAAATTAAATATAATCAACTTACATGTTGAAATTCCTTATTTATTCATTACATCAACTGACATCATAAACAAATATCAACTAACATCAACATCAACATTAAAAACAACAACTGACATCAACATCAATAACAACAATAAATATTTAATACACAAACAAATATGTACTTTATTTATCAATAAATTAATCTATTTATCAATATTGAAACATATTTTTATAAAATTGTTTTATTTACTTTCAAAACCATCACTTTCAACCAATGGATTGTAATCACCATTACTTTCATCCTCTACAACATGCATGTAAAAAAATAGTGGTTCTATTCTTGAAATACTTTGGCCTAATTAGATGAGAGGAAAATTTGTGTTCTGGGAGATTATGTATCTCTTCCAAAATTATGCATATGGCTATGTCAAACAAAGACTGGAGGCCTGAAAAAGGTTATTTTGAACACTATATAGTTCAAAATGCACTCAAAATGGTAGTTTGGCATCAATGAATATATTCCATACTTGATCCAAATGCACATAGACATATGAATCACTATACAACTTCATTGGCAAGAAATTCTCCAAGAAGGGCATCAGATAGGATAGAATAACACCAGGAGTACCCCATGCATTATGAAAAATGGCATCATCTTGTGGCCATTCATATGACCACTATATGTAGAAAGCATGATTGAGCATGTCTATCAATGTTGTGAACTCATAGCTCACCATTAGAATGTGGTACGATGGATATGCCATGTTGTAATGCAGGAGAAAATTCACCCACCGTAATCTATTAGGATACATGAAATTTGATGTGCTTCCAAGGTCCCTCTAATTGATGGAACTAGCCACCACATACGAGATTTCATGCAATGTTTGTCATTTCACATTTAGCTCCTCCAGCACATTTGATTTTTTCCATATGAATTTTTAAAATTCCTCTCATGTTTCAACAACACTCCCCATGTAGTATTAATTCCATTTACCACACAATTACAAAAATTAATTAGTGATAATTTCCAAAAATAATTCACAAACTATAGTTAATCATTCTGCATGTAGTTAATTAACATAGTAAGATCTTTTATGGAGTTTGGTAAAAACTAATGTAATTTCAAATGCATAAGAGAATGTAAATGAAATGTGGTATTCAAATGCATAAGAGAATGTAAATGAGATGCAATTTCATGCATCAAGTAGTTTGTAACTACCTACATACATGTAACTAATAAATAAATAGAAGAGAATAAGCTACCATGTCAACTACCATGTCAAGTGATGTAGGAGCATCGAGCTAGAAAACACTATTTTTGAGTTTTGTCAATAAGAGTTAAAAATTTGGTCAAAGTGAATATCAATGTGTGTGAAGGACCTTATTTTTGACCCAAAAATTTATTTTTTCTTGACATGGAAAGTGTTAAAGCCTAATATTGGTTTGCCTGATCTTCCATTGTTAGGCCACTATTGCTTGACTAAAACTGCTTATATTGATTGTTGACTATTACAAGCCACATATTTGATTTTTAAATTTTTTTGAAGAGGTAATTTGAACACTGAATCTGTTTGACTACTACACTTGATTTGACTTAGAACTTAACATTGTTTGACTACTATACTTGCTTTAACCAAGGATTAATGCTACTTTGATTTTTGTATAAGCTATTGTAGTAAGGTTGACTAGAATAATGTCAGTCATTATGTTAAATGCTAAATTCCAATAAATATTGTTTTCCTAGTTTGATCAAACATTCACTACTGGTATATTGGGTAGAGTAGAGAGAGTAAAGATAGGAAGAGGTCTCCAAGAAGAGGGAGGGAAGGTGAGAATGAGAAAATGCTCAAGAACCCTCAAGAAAGGTGACCAAGTCCATTGATGGACTGTGTTGTAATGAAATGTTGAATCAATGAATACATATAAGATGAATACATTGGTTTGGAGAAGGCTATAATTATAGTCAAGAAGGAAAGTAATGTAGATGATGATCAACACTTCACTAAACTCCTCTAACCAATGTTCTTTCTTTACACTTGGTTTATATGGTCCTTCTTAGGTTCATCAACGCTATGTATGTCTTGTAGTTATTATTATTCTTATTTTTCTCCTTATGGTTAGGTCATACCTTCCAACCTATCAGCAATACCCTTCTTAACTTATTCCCTTTCCTTTCTATACTTCTCGCTTCACCTAGTCTCCTCCTATTAGCCTTTTCTACACAAATTCTTTATGTATGGTATGGTATGGATTCAAAACACCAAACTTGTTGGGGATCAACCAAAAATATGATTACACTTATGAAAGCAATAAACCGCAGAATTAAATCAGATAGATAAGTAACTAGAATCAGATAATAGCAAAGAACAAGAGATATAAGAAACCACCCTGAAAACTTGTATTAAACTCTTTACAAAAGGAATACAATTGAAGAAACTTCTTTCTTCCACACCTCTCTCAGATGCACAAGATCTCTCTCTAGATCTCTATCCCTCAAGAGCTCTCTCTCTCAAGTACAATCAACTCCAACAACTTGGATTGATACAACTCTGTACTGTTCTTCAACATTCACATACAATGAACTACTACAATAATCACACTAAGCTAAGAAGATCTAATTCTACATATAGAATTAGGAGACTTGAGCATGCACTTACAACCAATAGTTAATCCTCTTGAACAAGGGCTCTAAAAACAATCTTACTAATAATAGAGATGCGAACTTAAGACTAAGACTTAAACTCATCATGCAAACACTTAGTTCTGTCCTCGGAAATAGCATTCTAGATGCATAGGTAACCGACGCCGATTCCTGCCTGCTTGCCTGTGACCGACATCGGCCGATCCTCTGCTGATGCCGGTGTCTCTTCAACTGCACCTGACCAACGTCAATCGCTCCTGACTGACGCCGGTGACTGTGTAAACTTGCAACTTTGGTAATGCGCTCATATGTGAAGCTTTTAGGCTCCACACCTTAACAATCTCCCACTTGGAGATAAACAGCTACACCAGTACCTGTATAAAAACATCTTCTACCTCCTCCATCTTTAACTCAATCATGAAGACCAACAGAAGTTGAATGAAGATTCAACTTCTCCTTTATAACCAGCTTGGTTAACATATCAGCAGGATTCTTGTCTGTATGGATCTTCTCTAGCTTCAACTCACCATCTTCCAATACCTACCGTATGAAGTGGTACCTTAGCTGTATGTGCTTAGTTCTTGAATGAAAGGCTGAATTCTTAGCCAAATGGATTGCACTCTGACTGTCACTATACAATCTGCAAGTCTCATGTTCCCTTCTAAGCTCTTCCATGAACCGTGTCATCCATATCATCTCTTTGCTAGCCTCTGTGGCTGTAATATACTCTACTTCTGTAGTTGACAAGGCAACAACCTTCTGCAACTTTGATATCCAGCTAACCGCCATTCCACCTACAGTGAAAACATATCCTGTAGTGCTCCTCCTGCCATCCAAATCCCCTACCATATCTAAATCTACATAACCATGTAGAGAAGTATCTGAACCTCCATAGCACAAGTGCCTACTGCTGGTTCCTCTCAGATATCTAAGGAACCACTGAACTGCTTTCCAATGTTCCTTACCTGGATTGGCCATATACTTACTTACCACTCCCACTGCTTGGGCAATATCCGATCTAGTACACACCATTGCATACATCAAACTCCCTACTGCGGAAGAATATGGAAACTTACTCATGTACTCTACCTCATCATGTGAATTAGGACATTGTTCTTTACTCAACTTAAAATGTCCAGCCAAAGGTGTGCTTACTGATTTAGCATCCTGCATATTGAACCGTTTCAACACCTTGTCTACATAATCCTCTTGAGACAATATCAACCTGTGATTTTTCCTGTCTCTCTTAATGCTCATGCCAAGGATTTTCTTTGCTACTCCCAAATCCTTCATGGCAAATGTTTGAGCTAATTTCACCTTAAGCTCAGAGATATCCTGCATGTGTGATCCTGTAACCAGCATATCATCTACATACAACAATAGAATAATATATCTACCATTATCCAATCTCTTAAAATACACACAATGGTCAGATTGACACCTACTATAGCCATGCTTAGTCATAAACCTATCAAATTTCAAATACCACTGTCTAGGAGCTTGCTTGAGGCCATACAAGCTTTTCTTCAATCTGCACACTAACTTCTCCTTACCTTTGACCTCAAATCCTTCCGACTGTTCCATATATATTTCCTCATCCAAATCCCCATGAAGAAACACTGTCTTAACATCTAGCTACTTAATATGCAAATCCTCAATAACAACCAAAGACAGTACAATCTGTATAGAAGTCATTTTAACAACAGGAGAAAAAATCTCACCAAAATCAATACCTGGCTTTTGTGCAAATCCTTTCACTACCAATCTGGCCTTATATCTCATCTGTCCATTCTCACCTTCCTTCAACCTGTAGGTCCATCTGTTCTTCAGTGTTCTCTTACCAGCTAGCAACTCAACTAAATCCCATGTTTGGTTCTCTCTTAAGGACTCCCTCTCCTCAACCATGCCACGCTCCCACTGACTCTTGGACTCCACCTGTATTTCTTCTTCAAAACTCTCTGGTTCTCCACCATCAGTTAGCAATAAATAGAATATCTAATTGGAGGCTTACTTACCCTTTTTGACCTCCTGATGGGTGTCTGAGACTCGTTCACAACACGCTGTCCACCCAAATTCTCTGACAGTGACCGACCTCGGTCACCTCCAGACATGTTACTGGCCGACGCTGGTTCTTCTTGACTGACCTCGATTTCTGTTCTACCAACGTCGGTCTCTGTATGATCAACATCAGTTTCTATTCTACCGATGTCGGTCTCTGTATGACCAACATCAGTTTTTGTTTTGCCGACACCGGTTCCTATGTTTTACTGCAAGTGATTATTTCTTTTCTCTGTGAGCTCATTTTGGACCGTCACCTCATCCAATTCACCATTGCTCTGCCCAGATTGATTCAGCTGATCACTATACATCACTTTTTCATTGAAAACAACATCATGGATCCTAATTATCTTGTTAGTTCCTAGATGCCAGAATTTGAAACCAAAATCATCTGAGCCATAGCCAATAAAAGTGCACCTCATAGACTTAGCATCCAGCTTCTTTCTATTTTCCTTATCTACGTGCACAAAGGCTTCACAACCAAAAACTTTGAGAAAAGAGAGATCTACCTTTTTACCTGTCCAAGCCTCTTCTGGAATTCCACCATCCAGAGTTGTAGAGGGTCCTCTGTTAATCAAGTACACTACAGTGTCAACAGCTTCTACCCAAAACTCTAAGGGCAAACCAGCATGCAATCTCATACATCTTGCACGCTCCATGATTGTTCTGTTCATCCTTTCAGCAATTCCATTCTACTGAGGTGTCCTTGGAACTGTCCTTTGCCTATGGATTCCATGCATATAACAATACCAGTTGAACTTATAACTGCAAAACTCTCCACCATTGTCAGATCTCAGGCACTTTAATCTTTTGCCTGTTTCATTCTCCACCATAGCTTTCTAAATCTTAAAAGTCTCAAATACATCAGATTTCTTCTTAATACAATAGATCCATACCTTTCTTGTAGCATCATCTATGAACAAAACATAGTACTGTGATCCTCCAATAGAAGCTACCTGAGCCGGTCCCCACATGTCTATGTGAACAAGCTGTAACTTATGCTTCTTCTTTGTAGACCCAGTCTTGAGAAAACTAACCCTTTTCTATTTTCCAAATACACAGTGCTCACAAAATTCTAGATCCATGCTTTTCAAATCTGAAAGCTTACCTTTAGACTTAAGAATTGACATCCCCTTCTCACTCATGTGGCCAAGCCTTGAGTGCCACAATTTTGCATCCACATCTGAAGTAGATAATACAGAAGGAGAATTGTTAGTAACATAATTACACAAATAGAGAGTACCTACTCTCTTACCTCTGGCCATAACAAGTGCACCCTTGGTCACCTTCCAAGATTCTACTATGAGAGTTAATGTAAAACCCTCATCCCCTAACTTTCCTGCAGAAATCAAATTCCTCTTCAAGCTAGGAACATGCATAACTTCTCTCAACACCCATGTGTTGCCATTCTGCATTTTCAGCTGCACTTTACCTTTGCCAATAATCTTACAAGGCTCATCATCCCCTAGATACACTATTCCAAAATCTCCATGGATATAGTCACAGAAATATTCCCTATTAGGGGTAGCATGAAAAGATGCACCAGAAGCTAACACCTAAGATTTTATATTATTATGCAAAGAGAATATTAAAGCATCTTGTGCAATACCTGCAACCTTTGCTTCTTCTTTTCCTTCGTGCTGATTGTCCTCCTTAGGCTTTGACCAACAATCTCTACTTATGTGCCCCATCTTTCCACAATTCCAGCATTGAGGCCTTCTGCCATTTTTGGATTTGGATCTACCTCTCCCCTTAGACTTAGATCTTGATCTCCCTTTCTTGCTCTTCTCTTTTTGCCTTCCCCTACTCTCAAAACTTAAAGCGTTCCCAGATGTCTCTTCTGTGCTTTTCCTGCAAATTTCCTCATTCAAAATAACACTAACAACATCCTCTACTTTTAAAATATTTGATGCAGATGCAGTATTGCTAACTGTCATTACTAAGCTATGCCAGCTTTCAGGCAAAGAACATAAAATTAAAAGAGCTTTTATTTCATCATCAAATACAATTTTGACTGAACTTAATTGATTTACAATACCATGGAAATCATTCAGGTGATTAGATACAGATCCACCTTCCTGCATATGCAAATTAAATCGCTGCTTCATAAGATATACCTTATTAGAAGCTGAGGGTTTTTCATACATATTTGCTAAAGTAGTCATCAACTCTACCGTTGTTTTTGCCTGTGATAAATTAGATATCACAATAGATGCTAGACTCAGTCTTATAGACCCCAGAGCCTTTCTGTCAAGAACTTCCCATTCTTCATCCTCCATGTCTGTGGGCTTCTTTGCAATCCCACCTAATGGTAAGTATAGATCTTTCTGATACAAATAGTCCTCTATCTGCATTCTCCAATGTTGATAGTTTTTGCCATTGAACTTCTCCATTCTCAGCTTACTTTCATCTGCCATTGCTTCTCCCACTCAAACAGAAATCCCTGCAGAAACTCCTGTGAGCAACCTGTAATCAATACACACTACACAGATCTGAACCGCCTATTAGTGACCCTGAGCTTTGATACCAATTATTGGATATCAAACTCTAAACCTACAACCAAGGCTCTGATACCACTTGTTGGGGATCAACCAATAATATGATTACACTTATGAAAGCAATAAACCATGGAATTAAATCAGATAGATAAGTAACTAGAATCAGCTAATAGCAAAGAACAAGAGATACAAGAAACCACCCTGAAAACTTGTATTAAACTCTTTACAAAAGGAATACAATTAAAGAAACTTCTTTCTTCCATACCTCTCTCAGATGCACAAGATCTCTCTCTAGATCTCTATCCCTCAAGAGCTCTCTCTCTCAAGTACAATCAACTCCAACAACCTGGATTGATACAACTCTGTACTATTCTTCAACATTCACATACAATGAACTACTACAATAATCACACTAAGCTAAGAAGATCTAATTCTACATATAGAATTAGGAGACTTGAGCATGCACTTACAATCAATAGTTAAGCCTCTTGAACAAGGGCTCTAAAAACAATCTTACTAATAATAGAGACGCAAACTTAAGACTAAGACTTAAACTCATCATGCAAACACTCAGTTCTGTCCTCAAAAATAGCATTTTGGATGCACAGGTAACCGATGTTGGTTCCTGCCTACTTGCCTATGACCGACGTCGGCTGATCCTCTATCGACGCCAGCGTATCTTCAACTGCACCTGACCGACGTCGGTCGCTCTTGACCGACGCCGATGACTATGTAAACCTGCAACTTTGGTAATGCGCTCATATGTGAAGCTTTTAGGCTCCACACCTTAACAAAACTAATTTCATTTGAAGATACCTTTTATGGTAATATTACTCTTTACCACGTTTCAAGCTTTGATTCACTCAATATATCATTGTTTAAGACACTTTTTCCTCTTTGTTAAGGCCTATTATGCCTCTCTAGGTCTACCACAACCTTGCTTACACATAATACTCTACATAAGTATGAATAAGTATAAGAGTGAATTTAAAACCTTAAAGTCACTTAGCATAGGTCTTATCAAAGATATATACCAAATTTTAAATACTTTTGATGGTTAGAACTAGTTCTATCACCCAAACCCTACTTCTAGGGTTATATGCACACAATCAAGCCTAAGAGCATTCAATTTGATCTTACTTATTCTATAGAGAGTTTCAAAAGAAATTTAAGGTTTCCTAAGGTCTATATCATAATTATTAATCATCAAAATTCATTAAACTTCCTTTCTCAGACCTATGTTCTAGTCTTCTCATAGGTTTTTTGTCTCACTAAATGTACACAATCACATGTTTAAGGTATGTGGAGCCTATTTTAATGGTTCAAAAAATCCATGTTATTTTATAAATTATCAAAAATTTCATACATGTCAACATCATATTAATAATGGGGAAGAAAAGGGAGATTATCATTAGCATAATAAAGGAAAAAATAGAATTAAATCTAACCTAAGAGACTCAAAATTAGGAAATAATGAAGTTTAAAATTTTAAGAGTGAAATGGCATGATGGAATAAATGAAGAATGGATTAAACATAATTTTCATAGAGAATAAATATATTTAGGAAAGGAAAACCTTTTCTCATAAGGTTATCCATGGTGAGAATCTTATTCTAATTTAAAAGCTAGAAAACAAGATGAACTTTTGGAATGAGGCCATGAAACCAAAGGGAGATCCAAGGAAAACCATCATCATATGGGGTTATTTCAAGAATATTACCTAGTTTTATGTTATAAGAACCATCCTTAGAATCTGACCACACCAATTCATCCTCTCTTAGGAAATGGATGATATGCAAACCTTTAAGCTTATCACTTAGAGAGAAGATAATATCCAAAACTTCTAGATTAGAGGATTCCAAAGAAAGAGTTTTTAAAGATTTACTCACCTCATTAACTTCCCAATAATATCTAACTTTTCCTCCAATGGATCTTTAAAATCTATAGCTTAGTGTATATTAGGGTTCAATGGCACTTATTGGTCTACTAAATATCCAATCATCATCCCAAAATAAATTTTTGTTTCCATCCCCAACATTCTGTCTATAGCCTTTCCCTAATAGTTGCCTACTCTTAAAAAGATTTTTCCAAAAGGTAGTCCTATGGTGGGAAGTTCAAAGTAATAAAAATGTCAACACCCCTACTATACAAGTATTTAGATTTGATAATGTTTATTCATAGGTTATTGTCATTCATTAGCCTCCAGCCCAACTTGGAAATAAGGGTTTTATTAATCACATTGATTTTCCTTAAGCCAATGCCCCTATGAGATTTGGGTAAGCAAATTATATTTTTCTCTTCAACCTTGGACCAAAGAAACCTTTTTTAAATTTGATGCATCATCTCCATAATTTCTCTAGGAACCTTAAATAAAAACATGAGATAAATGGGTAGACTTCTATTAAGTAGTTGTAGCTTACCAACCTAAGTGAGGAGACATCCTTTCCATCCTACCAAATTATGATAAAATATATCTAAGAGGAAATTCCAACAATTAATATCCATTCTAATTATAAATAAATACATGCAAAGATAGGTTGAAGGAATGGATTGAATTTTACAAGCCATATATTTGAAATTATTTTTTGCCTTACTACCTATGTATTGATTGCTGAGTTGTGGAGCTAAAAGCTTCACGAATGAGCTAATGTGGAGGTTGATGGGCTTACACAGTAACCAGCATCGATCAGAACCAACTGACATCGATTAGGGGTCGACTGACATCGATCATGGCATCGGTCAAAACCAACTGACATCGGTTAGGGGTCGGCCGACATCGGTCATCTTTAGACTGACACCGAATTCTGTGCGTTTCCAGCTTTTCTATTTTTAGGAGAACATATTTGAGCCTTTGATTTAAGAGGTGGATCTAAGGGTGGTGAATGCATGGCTCATGAACCCTAGTGTTGAAGTATACTATATAGTAGGGTTAAATCCTCATAGCATGTACAACAATTCAGTAATTGAGTTGGTTGTAATTGATTGAGAGAGAGAGAGAACTCTTGAGGGAGAATTACTGTACATCTGAGAGGTGTGAGGAGAGAGAGATATCTTCATTGTATTTCCTTCTAGAAGAGTTTAATACAATATTGGTTGTTTCTTGTATCTCCTATTATTTGCTATTTTTGATTTCTAGTTACTCATTACTTCTAGTTTCAATTTTGTGTTTAGTTGCTTATAGAAAATTAATCAATTGTACTCTAAGATATTAACAACTGGTGTTAGAGCGTGCTAGTGTTTGTTGATTACATAATTCACTCACAGGGGTTTCTAATTGAGTGGGAGCAAAGCAATGGAAGAAGAAAGTAAACAAAGAATGGAGAAATTCAATGGCAAGAATTATCAATTATGGAGGATGCAGATTGAAAATTATCTGTATCAGAAAGATCCGTATTTACCGTTGGGTGGGGTTTCAAGGAAGCCCATAGATATGGAAGATGAAGAATGGAATGTTCTTGATAGAAAGGCTCTTAGATCTATAAGGTTGAGCCTGGCAGCTTTTGTGATTTCCAACTTATCATAGGCAAAGACAACGGTAGAGTTAATGGATACTTTGGCAAATTTATATGAAAAACCCTCAGCTTCGAATAAGGTATATCTTATGAAGCAATTATTTAATTTGTAAATGCAGGAAGGTGGATCTGTATCTAGTCATCTTAATGATTCCCATACAATAATAAATCAGTTAAATTCAGTCAAAATAGTTTTTGATGATGAAATTAAGCCTCTCTTAATCTTATGCTCTTTACTTGAAAGTTGGAATAGTTTGGTAATGGCAGTTAGTAATACTGCATCTGCTTTAAATATCTTGAAAGTTGATGATGTTGTTAGTGTAATCTTGAATGAAGAAATTCATAAGAAAATCACAGGGGAAACATTAGGTAATGATTTAAGTGTTGAAAGCAGGGGAAGGCAAAGAGAGAAGGGCAAGCAAGGGAAATCAAGGTCAAAGATGGGAAGTAGATCCAAATCTAGAAATGGAAGAATAACCTGCTGGAATTGTGGAAAGAAGGCATGTAAAGAAAGATTGTTGGTTGAAGGATAACAAAGAAAATCAGCATGAAGATAATAAAGAAGCAAAAGTTGCAGGTATTGTTGCACAGGATGCTCTTATATTTTCTTTGGATAATAAAGTAGAATCATGGGTTTTAGATTATGGTGCCTCTTTCCATGCAACCTCAAATAGAGAATTTTTCAATGATTATGTCCATAGAGATTTTGGAAAAGTTTATTTAGGGGATGATGAGCCTTGTAAAATTGCTGGCAAAGGAAAAGTGCAGTTAAAATTGTAAAATGGAAACACATGGGTGTTGAAGGATGTCATGCATATACCCATCCTGAAGAGGAATCTAATTTTTGCAAGAAAGTTGGGTGATGAGGGTTGCACAGTAACTCTCACAGTTGAATCTTGGAAAGTTTCCAAGGGTGCACTTGTATTAGCAAAAGGTAAGAGAGTAGGTACACTTTATCTATCTACTTGTATTACTGATTATCCTCCTTCTGTTTTATCTACTTCAGATGTAGATGCAAAGTTGTGGTACTATAGGCTTGGTCACATGATTAAGAAGGGAATAATGTTCTTAAGTCAAAAGGTAAGATCTCAAAAATTAAAAGCATAGATCTATATTTTTGTGAGCATTGTATTTTTGGGAAATAGAAGAAAGTGAGGTTTCTCAAAACTGGGTCAACAAAGAAGAAGCACAAGTTGGAGGTTGTTCACACAGACGTGTGGGGACTAGCTCAGGTAGCTTCTATTGGCAGATCATAATATTATGTTTCTTTCATGATTATGCTACAAGAAAGGTATGGGTTTATTGCATAAAGAGGAAATATGATGTTTTTGATACATTTAAGAAATGGAAAGCTTTGGTTGAGAATAAAATAGGTTTGAGATTGAAGTGCCTTAGATCTGACAATGGTGGTGAGTACTGCAGCAACAAATTCAATAGTTACTGTTCTATGAGTGGAATATGTAGGGAAAGGATGGTTCCAAGGACACCTCAACAAAATAGAGTTGTTGAAAGGATGAATAGAATAATAATGGAGTGTGCACGAAGTATGAGGTTACATGCTGGTTTACCCTTACAATTTTGGATAGAAGCTGTAGATACTGTAGTTTACCTGATTAACAGAGGACCTTCTACTGCACTGGATGGTGGAATTCTAGAAGAGGCTTGGATAGGTAAAAAGGTAGATCTTTCAGTTCTTAGAGTTTTTGGTTCTAAAGCTTTTGTGCACATTGATAAAGAAAATAGAAAGAAGTTGGATGCTAAATCTATGTGGTGCACTTTCATTGGTTATGGTTTTGGAGATTTCGGATTCCAATTGTGAAATTTAAAAACTAATAAAATTTTTAGAAGTCATGATATAGTTTTCAATGAGAAGGTGATGTACAGTGATCAGCTCAAAAGGCTAAATAATTTTGAGCAGGGCAATCTTGATTTTGAAGAGGTTATGATCCAAAATGAGCTCGCAGGTAAAAATCATCACTCACAAAAAATCACAGAGACCGATGTCGGTCAGGTGGAAATCAACATCAATCAGGTGGAAATCAACATCGGTTAGGTGGAAATTAGTGTCGATAAGGAGGAACCAATGTCAGTCAGGTGCAGACCGGCATCGATCAGAGATGACTGGGATCGGTCACTGTCAGAAGAAAATTTGGGTAGACAGCAGGATGTAAATGAGTCTCAAATGCCCATAAGGAGGTCTGAAAGGGTAAGTAAACCTCCAATTCATTATTCCCCTTCTTTATACTACTTTTTGCTCACTGATGGTGGAGAACTAGAAAGTTTTGATGAGGCAATGCAGGTAGAATCTAGGAAACAGTGGGAGCATGGCATGAATAACGAAATTGATTCCTTGGAAGAGAACCATACGTGGGATTTGGTTGAGTTGCTAGCCAGAAAGAAAGCACTAAAAAAAATGGGTATACAAGTTAAAGGAAGGAGAGAATGGATAAATGAGACATAAGGCCAGGTTGGTAGTAAAGGGATTTGCACAATAAACCAGGTATTGATTTTGGTGAAATTTTTTCTCCTGTAGTAAAGATGACTTCTATTCGGACTGTATTGTCTTTAGTTGCTATTGAGGATTTTCATCTTGAGTAGCTTGATGTTAAGACAAAATTTCTTCATGGAGATTTGGATGAAGAGATATATATGGATTAGCTGAAAGGTTTTGAGGTCAAAGGTAAGGAGAAACTTGTGTGCAGGTTGAAGAAAAGCTTATATGGTCTTAAGCAAGCTCCAAGACAATGGTATTTGAGGTTTGATAAGTTTATGATAGAGCATGGCTTTAGAAAATGTCAATTTGACCATTGTGTTTATTTTAACAGATTGGATAATGGTAGTTATATTATCCTATTACTATATGTAGATGATATGCTTGTTGCAGGTTCACACATGCAGGAAATTACTGAGCTTAAGGTAAAATTAGCTCACACATTTGCCATGAAGGATTTAGGAGCAATAAAGAAAATCCTTGGCACGAGTATTAAGAGAGATAGGAAAAATCATAGTTTGATTTTGTCTCAAGAGGATTATGTGAATAAGGTGTTGGAGAGGTTCAATATGCAGGATGCAAAATCGGTAAGCACACTTATGGCTGGACACTTCAAGTTGAGCAAAGAACAATGTCCTAAATCACATGATGAGGTTGAGTACATGAGTAGATTTCCATATGCTTCAGCAATTGGGAGTTTGATGTATGTTATGGTATGTACTAGACCAGTTATTGCCCAAGCAGTGGGAGTTGTGAGTGAGTTTATGGCCAATCTAGGAAAGGAACACTGGAAAGCAGTTCAGTGGATTCTTAGATATCTGAGAGGGACTAGCAATAGGCATTTATGCTATGGAGGGTCAAACACTTATCTACATGGGTATGTAAATTCGGATATGGCAGGTGACTTGGATGGTAGGAGAAGCACCACAGGATATGTGTTCACTGTTGTTGGAACTATGGTTGGATTTTAAAGTTGCAGAAGGTTGTTGCCTTGTCTACTATAGAGGCAAAATACATTACAGTCACAGAGGCTAGCAAGGAAATGATTTGGATGACTCAGTTCATGGAAGAGTTGGGAAAGGAGCAAGAGAGTTTTAGATTGTACAGTGATATTCAAAGTGTAATTCATTTGGAAAAGAATTCAGCCTTTCATTCAAGAACTAAACATATATAGCTTAGGTACCACTTCATTAGACAGGTATTGGAGGATGGACAGTTGAAGCTGGAAAAGATCCATACGGATAAGAACCCTGTTGATATGTTAACAAAGCCGATAACAAAAGAGAAGTTGAATCTTCATTCAACTTTTGTCAGTCTTCAAGATTGAACTTGAAGAGGGAGAAACAAGCTAGAGATGTTTAGAGGATGTTGCTGTACAGGTACAGGTGTAGCTGTTTATCTCCAAGTGGGAGATTGTTGAGTTGTGGAGCTAAAAGCTTCACTAATGAACTAATGTGGAGGTTGTTGGGCTTACATAGTAACTGGCATCGGTCAAAACCAACCGACATCAGTTAGGGGTCGACCAGCATCAGTCAGAACCAATCGACATCGATTAGGGGTCGGCTGGCATCGATCATCTTTAGATCGACACCAAATTCTATGCATTTCTAGCTTTTCTAATTTTAGGAAAACAAATTTGAGCCTTTGATTTAAGAGGTGGATCTAAGGGTGGAAAATGCATGGCTCATGAACCTTAGTGTTGTAGTATACTATATAGTAGGGTTAGATCCTCATAGCATGTACAACAATTCAGTAATTGAACTGGTTGTAATTGATTGAGAGAGAGAGAGAACTCTTGAGGGAGAATTACTGTACATCTGAGAGGTGTGAGGAGAGAGAGATTTCCTCATTGTATTTCCTTTTGGAAGAGTTTAATACAAGATTGGTTGTTTCTTGTATCTCTTATTATTTGTTGTTTCTAATTTCTAGTTACTTATTACTTCTAGTTTCAATTCCATGTTTAGTTGCTTATAAAAAAGTAATCAATTGTACTCTAAGATCCTAACATTGATGAAGAAGAGGGAGATTTTTCCCATGTTGATACATTGACCTAAAACCTCAACATAATCAAGGAGGAGTTTGATAATGACTTTGGATTATTTTATCGAGTCCTCTCCTAAAATTAATGTGTCATCCATGAATTATTAATGGAATATACGATTGATATTAGGGGTGATAATTAGACCTCTTAATAAGTCATTATTCATTGATTTCTCAAATATTATTCCTAGATCTTTATACATAATGATGAAGAGATATGGAGATAATGGATCCCCATACCTTAGTCCTCCTTTTACTATAAAAACCCTACTAGTGAGTCATTAACCAATGCTAAGAACCTTAGCATGGAAATGCTAAGAACCTTAGCATGGAGATGCAAGAGGAAATCAACATTCTAAATTATAGTTGAAAACCAAGTCTATTATATGCCTTATTCATGTCTAACTTAAGGAACAACCCTGATTTGTAATACTTATCCATTGAATGCATGGATTCATGGACCATAACAACACTATAAATGATCTATATTCCAATGATAATATCTCCTTGATGAATGGGTATAAATTTTGGTAACAAAATTTAGAGTCTCAACACTAGTAGTTTATAAAATATATCGTAAATGGTGTTACAAAGATTGATGGGTATAAAATATTTTAATTCATTTTCCCCAACCTTTTTAGGAATGAGAAATAGAAAAGTATTATTGATTTACTTTAGAATGTTACTTAAGTGAATACATTATTCCACCGCTTCTAACCAAATCCATTTGAATAATATCTCATAAGTGTTGGAAAAAGGTCGAGGGAAAACCATCAAGTCTTAGGGTTTTATCCCCTTTCATACCAAACATGACAAACTTAAATTCCTCCATATTAGGATGAAAAAGAAAATCATCAATATCAATTTTATTGAGGGTGCTAGGAAATAGACTCAAAATAACTTCCTTCTTTTCTAGATTAGTCTAGACTTTCTCAGATGGGAGATTCTTGAAGAAAGAAATAGTATTTTGTTGATTTCCTTTACTTATAAACACTATGATCCATCATTATTTACCAAATACCTAATTTTGTTTGAGTTTATATGCTTTAGAGTAGATAGATGGATTTTTCTATCTCCCTCTTTAAACCATGGATTCTTGGATTTTTTCCTATGAAAGGTTTTCTCATTGGCCTCAAGAGTGTGAAATTCATTGATCAACTTTTTTTATCTAGGGAAAAGGTCTTGGTCTATTACCTTGTTTTGAACAACACTTTCAATAAGTTGTAGTTTTTTATATATTTTCCTTTTATGCACAAAAACATTTCCAAAGTTATCCATGTTCCATTATTTTAGTTTGAAATTGATACTTTTTGGTTTACAAACCCCTATAAACATTGAAATTCCTTGAACCTCTTCATTGCACCACTCCTTGATTCTATCTTTCAGGTCAAGGTGTTTAAGCCATTTTTTTTGAAATATGAAAATGATCATTAGTCCTCCTAATTTTCATTTGCATGTTAATAACTAGAAGATTTTGGTCACAACCAATACTTGGGAATGAAGATATGTTGTAATTAATATGAAAAAACCAATACATAGATATAAATAATCTATCCAACCTTACTTAAATTAAGTTGTCACCTAACATTTAATTGGACCATATAAACTTAGACCCTCTGAGAGCCATTTTAACTAGCCCATTATCAACAATGAAGTATGTAAAGTCCACCACACTTTCAAAAAAGTCTTGAGATCCTAATTTTTATTCCAAGGGGGAAAGAGGAGTGTTGATATCTTTAACTACAATCCATTTGAATTATTTACAAGTGTTTCTAAAAGTCTTGAGATTTTCCCACAATTTACTTCTACCTACTCAAGAGTTTGGTTTGACATTATTTGTACCTTATTGTTATAGTTTTTATAGAAGAAGATGCCTATATGATTATTATTTTAAAGTAAGAAATCCACCTCAACCATTAGGTATTCAAAAACACTATTAAATTTTTTGATGTTACTGTATTCACACAATCATAGAAATTTCTTCCAAGCTATATCCTTAATTATAGAAAAGTAAATTTTTGAGATTTTGGTCTCTTGAATCATCAAAATACTAAGGAAATTAGTTATTTACATATTTTTCACAATTATATGTTACATATTTTTCACAATTATATGTGTTGTCCCCCAAAAATATCACTCATTTTTGGAGCAACATTTGAACTATTTTGGTCCTACAGACCAAAATTATCTCTTCCCTTTTCAAAATTTGTCTTGGGCATTAAAATTCCTCATTTTTTAGGCTTAAATCTATGGACTCTATAGGTGGGTTCAATCAAAACAATTAGTTTCTAACATGTGGTCATTTTCAGGATTGGTTCATTGCCTTGGTTCAAATGAAAATCTCCATTGGCAAGCATCAACAACAGGTTCAACATTTGGTTCAACAGTTGGTTCAAGCGACAAAGTTCAAAGGAGTTCCCCAAGAGTCAAAGACACAAGTGCCCTTGCGAAGGGAATTCCCATGGCAAAAAGTGACTAAGGCAAACAAACAGATCGAGATGAAAGCTCGACAAAATCCTGTGGATGTTACAAAGTGTCGACGACTGAGCCCCACTAAACTTTGTTTTTGCAAATTGGCAGATATTGCCACGTGTCCCTCTTGAAGCTTGTTGGGAGCCTCTACGTGTCAATATCCATAGTCTTTTCCCTTAACTTCACTATTTTGAGCAAAGACCATGGTGGGCCTAGGGACGAGTGACTAAATGAAGTGGAATGTGCCAAGTGTCTGCATCCACGTGACTAACAAATGTATTCGGACCATGCCATGTGTCCCTTGCAAAATTTGGTAGACGCTGACAAGTGTCAATCTCCATAATTTCTCCTTCCTGATTCTTGTTTTCATAAAGACTATGGTGGACCCCCAGTGAGCTTCTGAAGAAAGCAGAATGTGCCATGTGTAATCATTCACCTGACTCTCCAAAGATGAGTGAAAGCCACCACCTGTTCATTTATAGCTCCATGGAGAGCAAAATGTGTCTATGTTTGAGTTTTGAACAAGTTTCTAAGCTCATCGTAAGAATTTTTTGAGCACAGCAGAGACCATCACGTGTTATCATCTGAGTGAATCTAAAATATGTCCCAAGTGTTTTCAAAGGCCGCTAAAGCATAGTGGAGACTGCCACATGTCATCTTTTGCAGGGCTCTCAAAGGATGTGTCATCTTTTGAGTCTCATTTCACTTTGCTTCTAAGAGCCACGAAAGCCACCACGTGCCCTTTATAAGTTAAGTGGAACACACCAAGTGGCATCATCTGCATGAATCCAAATGAGTTACGCATAGTTCTATAGTGTTTCTAAAATGCAACAGAAGCTGACACATGTCATCCTCCGCAGGATTCTCAAGAAGTAAGTGGAAGCTACCACCTTTTCCATTATAAATTTGTGGAGAGCGATAAGTGTCTGTACCCATGATTCTGAGTTTATAATAAGTTTCAAAGCCTCTATCAATAAACATTTCTCAGAGTCCCACGAAAGTTGCCACATGTCTTCACCTGTTTAGCAGTGGAATGTGCCACGCATCAATTGCTAAAGACCAGCAGAAAGTGACTAAGGAACAGAGCATCAAATTGAATCTAGGACCCAATTCAAATAACCAAAAAAGGAGGAATGATGAAGAAGGATCAGATCGCTAGGAGGACATTGAAAGATGTAAACTTTCAATAGCATGACTTATTTCTCTGCATTAAGAAAAGCAAATGGGTAGATGCCCCTAAGTTCTAGCCTGCCTTCTTAACAGATTTCAATGCAACATGATGTGTTACTATTCTCGAGTCCTTCTTGAAGAGGCTATATAAGGGACTCTCTTCTATTGTAAATGGATATCTCTTTTTGACAATCAGAACGAAACTCTGCCTAAATTGAAAGGCACTTCTGAGACTTTGAGCTCAATTTGTTGATCATATTTTGTTATTGGAATAAGAAAGCAAGTGATTTTTTAGACTTTATGCTGTGATATCTTTGTTGTTGGGGAAACTATTCTTATGTCTTTTTCCTTAATATATCTTCTATTCCTTTAATTCAACAAGCAAAATTAGTGACAACAGTCAAGAAGGTGTCCTGAAGAGTCAAGTGTGGAGAGACTTTATGCCCCCATAATTGGCTTTAGTGTGTTTTCTTTTCATTTCTGTGTAAAGGACTTTGGGATGAATTTGTGCCCTCATTGTCCTTCATATCTTACTCTTGAGCAATTCAGGCGTAGACTTGGTGCTGCATCTCAATTTGCTAGTTATTACATCCTTTGTTACATTTTTCTATTACTACCAGGAGTATTCTTGTGGTTTGCTAAATAGCAGTTCTGAAAGAAGAGGAGTGGTGTCTACCATTAACCTTGAGTTTCTCCTTTGATCTGTACACATCATCTCTTAAGTAAAAGAGATGGACGGTTTATCCTACCCTTGAGTATAATTTTCTATATATATATATATATATATATATATATATATATATATATATAGCCTATCTATAGGGAACCACCCCTTGATGAGAGGAGAGATCAATCCCCTTCTAATGTGGTAAAACTACACATTTGGATGACTAATCTTCCTACTTTGGCTGATCAGACCTATTTTGTTTATTAGTATGCTGATCGACAAAATATTCAACCAAAAGTTTTTGGTGACTCCACTGGGGATATGCATAATTTTGTGCAATTTGGAACCTCAAGTTTTAGATTAAAACATCACCTGTGTCTTACCCATTATCATTATAACCCTTATCCATTATAGATTCTAGCGACTCTGTTACTTGTCTTATCCATTATTGTTATAACCTATCCATTATACTCTACTATGGAAGAACGAACTGCTCTAGTGTTTTCCCATTGTTAAAATTTTTCTCCCAGCCTTGCGCAATAGTTTTTGGCAACTCTGTTGGGGATATAACATCCATTATCTATTTATAATCTATCCATTCACCTCCACACTAACTGGGAAAGAATGCACAATTTAAAGCCTCAATCTTTAACTGAAGCAAGGTCAATTCTTTTCCATTTTTGTTTCACAATCTAGTAGATTCAAGGTATACACAAAGCCAAAGGGCTAAAGGGATTTTTGACCCTATATTTGAGTTGGTAAAAAAAACTAATTTTGATCTATTTCATTCACCATCTCATCTCCAACAAACCAAGAGCTTTCCTCCTACTAAAGTTAGATCTCCATTACCAGACAAAGTATCTACTTCTGCTATTGATAAAGCTTTGCCAATAATTACCCTCTAAGATTTGTTATCCCTCCATTTCATAATCCTATAATGGAAGTTCAAGGCCCCTAGGGTAATGCTTTTGGTCCTCTCAATCTTACTCCACCTCTACATGAGCTTCCACATAGTTTAAGGAAGAATTTCCCCAAATTCTATGGTGATGGGAAAGTTCATCCTGATGAACACATTGTAGCCTTCAACATAGCTTGTGGAGTAATTGGAGTAGAACTTGAAGATGTAGCAGTCAAGATTTTTGTGGAGACACTACAAGGTGCTACTGAAAATTGATTTTATCATTTACAAGCTCAATCAGTGACTGATTAGAATACTCTCAAAGCTAAGTTTGAAGCCAGATTCAAACCTTTAGAAGATGCACATACACTTCTGGCTCAACTTACACAGATGAAGAAAGAGCCTCATGAACCAATGAGGGACTTCATAGCCAAATTTGACAAACTGAGGAATAGAATTCGTATAATTTCTTGACCTACAGCTGAGAATCTCAAATGATTTTTCATTAATTCTTAGTTACCTAAAGTCAGTTTTCTCTTGAGATGTGTTGGCCAAATAGATCTTGTTGTAGCTCAAATTTTGGCCACTGAGGTAGAAGATGATCTCATCTTAGCAGGGAAGATAAGAAGAGATCCAAATAGAAATATATCTTCATCATCTTTTGAATATGCATCTACATGCACCACTGATCTAATGGTGCAGAAATTAGCAAATGAGTTGCTTGCTCTCAAAAAGCAAATGGCTCATGGAATGTCTTCTGCTCCTTCATACAAAAGGACATTCCCAAATTGGTCATATTAGGGCAATGTTGCCAGGAATCAAGGGAAACATAATCACCTTCCTCCTCCACATGGGAAACTTGCCCTAGAAGCTCCTCCAACCAATTCAACAATGGGATATCTTGAAATAGAATCTGAGTTTTCCTTCCAACCTGAATTGAATCAAGAAAATGATGTTGATCTCCTTGAAGATGATCAAGAAGAATTAGCTGGAGACTCCCACATTGGTTTCTTGAACTATCAGGATGAATCCAAAAGCAAAAGAGAAACTATTGATGGATCATATGCAATGTTTACCAGATCTAAGAACCAATCAGTCCAACAAGCTGATAAAGGGAAGATAGAGGAGCAACCTCAACCAACAATTATGATTGCTAAGCATGGAATCCCTCTTCTTTTTCAGTCAAAGGATCTGGTGATCACCCAAAATGTAAGTACATCAATTTCACCTTCACCTTTTACTCCCATTTCACAAACCAGCCCTCCTCCCATCCCTCCTAAAACCCAAAAGGTTGAAATGCTTTCCTCTATTCCTAGTCCAATTCAATCATTTGACATAATTGATCATGTCAAAAAGACCAAAATACAAATGTTTGAGTTTGAATACTTGCAATCTAATCCTGATCAATTGGATAAGTTGGTCCAATGTATCAAGAACTAAACCATCCCTGCAGGGCAAAAAGCTAAAAAGATAATTCTTGAGTCCCCAATGAACATGCCCATTCTAAATAGTATTGTATTTACTCCTCTAGCTACCCTTAGGAAAATAAAACCTTTCTATGTTTCCCTATTAATAAATGGTTATCAGCTCAATAATTGCATCATTGATTTTGGGGCATCTGACAATTTCATGCCTGCTAAAGTATCTAAATCTCTAGGTCTCACATTGACCAAAACATTCGGGAGATGTTTCTCCATGGAGAACAAGCAAGTACCATTGCTGGGGTAAATTAAAGATGCCCATTTTGCATTGGTAGCCTTTTCAAATAAGAGAATCAGGATGACTGTCTTGGTGGCTGACGTCCCAACATCTTATGGCATTTTGCTCAAATGGAATTTTTGCAAGGATGTGGGAGGAGAACTAAGCATTAACCTGTCTCATGCAAGGATCCCTGTCCAAGGCGTGATGAAGAGATTGCTCCCTAAAAAGGAAGTAAAATACGTGGTCATCCAAACATCAGCCCCTGCAGCACAAATTATGTCTGAGTCTTTAGGCAGGGGTAATTATTTCTTTACCACAGAGGATGTTCATGTTTCTATAGATGAAATTCCTATAGCTGAAAATCTAGGAATTGATCCAAACAAGACTTCAGGAGAATTGATAGAGTGTAGTACAAATAAGGAAAGATCTTCCATCTCTAATGAAGAGAAATCTGATAGAAGATCAACTTTTGATAATGCTGGGATCCTGAAATCCAATGGCAGCAATTTTTCCACCAATGATGGAGTTGGGACTGTGTTGATATCTCCTCAAGGAGATATTCTTCCTTCATGTAATTTTCAAGTCAGAAACACCAACAACATAGCTAGATGTGAATCTATGTTGCTTGGATTGAAGATTGCTCAAGATGAAGAAGTTAAACTCCTTCACATCAAAGGAGATGCTAAGCTGATAGTTTGTCAGGAGTTTGATATGGACAATCCAATCATATGTTGGACTAAACCAGAAGAATAACCAATTATGGTAATGGATCATGCTGTTGAAAATAAAAATCAAGTAAAGGAACCCTTTACCAAGAAAACAAGGAGTTATGGTTTCCAGTTTGAAGACCACATCTTGCCTTGGAACAACAAGAAGAAAAGGCTAAGAAGAAGACACAAAAAAATGATTTCCTAGTAGAGAGCTCCATTCGCTTGTCACCATTTTTGGGGGCAAAATGTCTTCTTGCTAGTTTATCAGAATGGAGCATTATTTTCACTATCTCCCAAGAAGTAGCATCTAAAATACTTCAATTTTTTGAAGTATCAGATCATTCCATCTGTACATATGTATATTTGTATAGTTTTTAATTCTGTTTTGCTTTTGTTTGTTTTCATTTTTGATGCCTTTCATTTCTGGGTAGCATGACTCTATAACCCAATGGTACACAAGAAGACACTGGAGATTTTGGATTTTACTCCTTTCAATTCTTTTTGCAATTGACAAAAGTTCCCCAACTGGAGCTAGCTGTTGTCCCCCAAAAATATCACTCATTTTTGGGACAACATTTAAACTATTTTGGTCCTACAGACCAAAATTGTCTCTTCCCTTTTCAAAATTTGTCTTGGGCATTCAAATTCCTCATTTTTTAGGCTTAAATATATGGACTTTGTAGGTGGGTTCAATCAAAAGAATTGGTTTCTAACACTTGGTCAATTTTAGGATTGGTTCAGTGCCTTGGTTCAAATAAAAATCTCCATCGGCAAGCATCAATATCAGGTTCAAAATTTGGTTCATCCTTTTGTTCAATGGTTGGTTCATCCTTTGGTTCAATGGTTGGTTCAAGTGACAAAGTTCAAAGGAGTGCCCCAAGAGTTAAAGACACAAGTGCCCTTGCGAAGAGAATTCCTGTGGCAAAAAGTGACCAAGGAAAACAAATAGATCAAGACAAAAGCTTGACAAAATCCCACAGATGCTACCAAGTGTCAATGGTTGAGCCCCACTAAACTTTGTTTTTGTGAAATGGTAGATATTTCCACGTGTCTCTCTTGAAGCTTGTTGGGAGCCTCTAAGTGTCAATATCCATAGTCTCTTCCCTTAACTTCACTATTTTGAGCAAAGACCAGGGTGGGCCTAGGGATGAGTGACTAAATAAAGTAGAATGCACCAAGTGTCTGCATCCACATGACTAACAAATGTATTCAAACCATGCCACATGTCCCTTGCAAAATTTGGTGGAAGTTGACAAGTGTCAATCTCCACAATTTCTCCCTCTTGCTTCTTGTTTTCATAAAGATTGTGGTGGACCCCTAGTGAGCTGCTAAAGAAAGTAGAACGTGCCATGTGTAATCATCCACCTGACTCTCCAAAGATGAGTGGAAGCCACCACCTGTTCATTTATAACTCCACAAAGAGTTACACGTCTCTGTGTCTGAGTTTTGAACAAGTTTCTAAGCTCATCCTAAACATTTTTTGAGCACAGTGGAGACCATCACATGTTATCATCTGAGTGAATCTAAAATAAGTCCCAAGTGTTTTCAAAGGCCACTAAAGCACAGTGGAGACTACCACGTGTCATCTTCTACATGGCTCTCAAGGGATATGTCATCTTTTGAGTCTTATTTCACTTTGCTTCTAAGAGCCACGGAAGTCACCATGTCCCTTTGTAAGTTAAGTGGAACATGCCAAGTGGCATCATCTGAATGAATCTAAATGAGTTACACATAGTTCTATAGTTGTTCTAAAATGCAATGGAAGCTGACACATGTCATTCTCCATAAGATTCTCAAGAAGTAAGCGGAAGCTGCCACCTTTTCTTTTGTAAATCTGTAGAGAGTGACAAGTGTTTGTACCCATGATTCTGAGTTTCTAATAAGTTTCAAAGCCTTTATCAATAAACATTTCTCAAAGTCCCATGGAAGTTTCCATGTGTCTTCACCTGTTTAGCAGTAGAATGTGCCATGCGTCAATTGCTAAAGACTAGCAAAAAGTGACTAAGGAATAGAGCATTGAATTGAATCTAGGACCTAATTCAAATAACCAAAAAATGAGGAATGATGAAGAAGGATCAGATCGCCAGGTGTACATTGAAAGATGTAAACTTTCAATAGCTTGACTTGTTTCTCTACATTGAGAAAAGCAAATGGGTAGATGCCCCTAAGTTCTAGCTTGCCTTCTTAACAGATTTCAATGCAACATGATGTATTACTATTCTCAAGTCCTTCTTGAAGAGGCTATATAAGGGACTCTCTTCTATTGTAAATGGATATCTCTTTTTGACAATCAGAACAAAACTCTGCCCAAATTGAAAGGCACTTCTGAGACTTTGAGCTCAATATGTTGATCATATTTTGTTATTGGAATAAGAAAGCAAGTGATTTTTTAGACTTTGTGCTGTGATATATTTATTGTTGGGGAAACTGTTCTTATGTCTTTTTCCTTAATATATCTTCTATTTCTTTAATTCAACAAGTAGAATTAGTGACAACAGTCAAGAAGGTATCCTGAAGAGTCAAGTGTGGAGGGACTTTATGCCCCCATAATTGCCTTTAGTGTGTTTTCTTTTCATTTTTGTGTAAAGGACTTTGGGACGACTTTGTGCCCTCATTGTCCTTCGTATCTTACTCTTGAGCAATTCAGGCATAGACTTGGTGCTGCATCTCGATTTGCTAGTTATTACATCCTTTGTTACATTTTGTTGTTACTACCAGGAGTATTCTTGTGGTTTGATAAATAATACTTCTAAAAGAAGAGGAGTGTTGTCTATCATTTCCCTTGAGTTTCTCCTTTGATCCGCACACATCATCTCTGAAGAAAAAGAGATGGATGGTTTATCCTACCCTTGAGTATTATTTTCTATATATATATATATAGCCTATCTATAGGGAACCTCCCCTTGATGAGAGGAGAGATCAGTCCCCTTCTAATGTGGTAAACCTACACATTTGGATGACTAATTTTCCTACTTTGGCTGATCAGACCTATTTTGTTTATCAGTACGCTAATCGACAAAATATTCAACCAACAATATGATTTTTTAGTTATTAAACCCTCTAATGTTCCATGAAATGATATTCATTTCTCTAATCTATACAAGCTTTGGATCCTATTTACCTTGAAGGTACTTTAAACTCCATTAGTCATGTCTTTGATTATTTTCCCTATTTCAAACATCTTTAAAATTTGGTATTTATTTATTGGTGTCTACACCTACATCGACATTCTTTTTAGCACTTCTTGTTTATCTCACACTAAACTTTTGGCTTGTCATAGGTGAGCTTACTTAAGGGATTTGGGTTTGCGTGTTGAACCTTAAAATCTAGATTAAAGAATCTAGGGTTGAAGGGATAGATATAGCCTAGGGAACAAGGGTGATAAACTATCTCTATAATAGGTCAATTAACTTCTAAACTCAGATAATTAATATTCTAAATTTATGTAATGAGATATGCTAAAAATAAAAATTATAGTTATGTTAGATATTACAATGATAATTAAAACAAGATACTTATATGGTTATAATGTTAATACATATATAGATCTCAAAGAGGAAGGAATAAAATTAGAAGTAGATTTTAGGACTACCATAAAATTATAGATTAAACACCTATATGACCTCAGACACTTTCATTGACTTCAGATGGTTACATTAATGCTTATGTCTAGCCTAGTTGTAATTATACAATATGGAATACCTGTTAGATTTAGACATGACCACCTAGAATGTTTTGGGTTCTATATCTCCTTCCCTCTGGTGTGCTTATATATGGCTCATGGATTGTCTCTCCTTGTCACATAAAAAAAAACCTAGTTCTTCATCTTCATAGTGATTATGGAAAAAATGTGTTAGTGGGCTCATAGTGTTGATCTAACCCCAAAGACCCCTCTATCATTGGGTGTTTCCTACATAGCCACTACTACAAAGAAAGCCTTGAACTCATGTAATCCTCCCCTATGTGTGAGATTGTGTGTGCATAAGGATGAAATATCTGATAATAAATTACAATAGTGACTTATCTTGTAACTTGGAAAATATTCCTCTTTTGTTACTCCTTTAGTACTCCACACATGTAGATGTGTTATCCATATGATTGATATGGAAATAAGGGAAAATATGGAATTTTTCTCACTCAAATGCATGATTTAATTCTTTTGGTAAGATGCCTTGTGAGTTGTTTTGTCTGTGTTAGGTGAGTAATGAATGAGGATTGATCATGCATATATAACAATCCTTTAAGAGAATATATCATTTTAAATAACTTAGGCTAACCATAGGGATACATTGAATTTTCAAATTAGTTGACTAATAGGGCACTAGATACTTGTATTGGGATAAGATACTTATATTGGCATAGGCATATGACTGGGAAATAAGTGTCCAAATAAAAAGAAAGTAGGCATAGGTCTAGAACTTGTAGAAATAAAAGATAAGTAGGTTTATATCATTTTGAGCATGATATAAGGTCTACATCATCATAATAACATAGGCTATACTAAGAGATAATTAATAGACATAGAGATATAGTGGATGTGAGCCTTTCGACAGTAGAAAAAGGTCTAGAATTGAGAGGAATAGCCAAGGTCTATATTTTCCAAGTGTACAAGACTAAGGAGCTATATAATATAGTAATGAAATTATTAGTTTAAAGGAAGAGAAATGCATACCCAGCTGTGCATAACACACCTTGCCTTAGTGTGAGCCCAACTTAAGTTATTTTCTAGTGACTAAACTATAACGGTTGTCATCAAATTATGTACCCTAGGACACTCTATGAAGCTCCTACACTCTATGCAACATTAAATCATCTCCCAAGTTGTGGGTGAACTTGTAAGAGAAATAAATTTCTAGATTAAAAGGGCTAGCTCCCTAGATTCTTCTTGAAGTGCACATCACCTAATCTAATGCTTGTATATGGGAAAGAGTTAGAAGTTTTAATGGAAAGGAAACTATACTAAAGAGGTGATATACAAGACACATCTCCACATAACTATCACATTCCTATTAAGCAACAAAGCTTTCTAAGACCAACTCTAGGCATTGAGGAATTCTAGTATAATTGATTCAATGTGAAGTTATCATACATGTAATAATCAACAAGATAAATAGTCTAGGGGAATATTTCAAACCATAGAGATAATTTTTTTCTTAAAGAAGATCCTAGTATAATCAATACACTTCATATGACCTGCTAAAATCAGAACTCTTGCTTAAACATGAAGGATAAAGGGAGTAAGGATGATACTATCACTTAGCTCCACTATTAATCACTCACACACTTAGAAAAATATGTTCAAAAACTAAAATTAGACTTGTATTCAATGTTAAAATACAAAATTTAATTTCATACTAGTAGGGCTTTACCATACTAGCTATGGTTTCCCTTCAATAGCCAAAATGGCTTACATTTATAGAATTTGGAAGAAGAGAGAGAAGAGAGAAGTTGAAGACGCACAAGGAAAAGTGTAAAAGGTGGAAATTAGTTTAAATACATGTTTATGAGGTGTAATAAGAGCCATGAAACTGAATTTCACTTGATCACATCCCCAATTAGCCTCCTCTTCCAAGTGTGGCATAGCAATCCTATTAATCATTCTTCCTTTTGGAAATTGCCTTCGTCATAGGCTTTCTTGAGCACTCCAAAGAAAGTGGTGGAAAAATGTCTCATGTGTGAGGATAATATGGATTTAAAAATATGATTTCAACTACATTGTGAGTTTTCGTTATCATGACATTCTCTTACATAAGCTCATCTTCACCTTGCAACCATGATCACTCTCCAATAGGCTTGTTTTGATACTTGGCACTAGAATATTTTTATATTAACTAACTAATCCATACTATGGGTCTTGTGACATGTTTTAGGACAGCTCATATGCTTGGATTCATTATAAGCATCATAAAAAAGACACCAAACTTGAGTTACCATACTCTTCACTATGTCATTGTAGATTGAAGTTAGAGACCTAGAAGAGGCACTTTTGAGTATTTACATAATCTAAAAATTTCGTGAAGAGTTGGTTTAAGTTCCAAAATACCTCCCAAAGTGATTGACATCCATTGACCATCTTTAGGACCTAGAAAACATAAGAAAATGTCAATAAAATCTGATTTATGCTCCACTTGTATGGATTATGTATAATATAATCACATGTATTTGACCCTCATAGAGTTATAAATAGATTATCTTTTATAATCATGGTCAAATTCATCAATTTGGAGCCACTTTTAGCTTGATTTCTACCTTTAGGTTACAAAATAGGGTTTGAAAGGGTTTTGGAGTGACAAACCCTCTTAGCATTTGTTCATGAAGATGGCATGATATAATTACCTATAAATTACACTTAAGGATCCTCAAGGACCTTCTCCAACTCACCTAAATGCTTTTATGTCCCATGCATCAGTTCATGAAATATGTGAGCATCCCAAGATGACCAATCGAAGCATTTTCAAGCATTTTGTGAGGTTTGGGAGCTTCTTAAGCCAAAGGATGGTTTATTAGAGACTTTATCTACATCTAATGGCTCTAAAACCTCTTAAAACTCCCAAAAAACCTTATCCAATCATTATAAAAATTCACCAAGGTCTTAGAATGTATCTAGCCCATGTTTTGGAAACATGTTTAAGCCTTACCAATTAGGCATGCCTACACCTTTGAACCAAATGACCATTATGGAAACCTAAAATGTACTAAAATAGATTTAAAACATCATGTACACTTCAATAGAGGTTATATAAAACACTACAAGGCTTGGAAAAGGCTATAACTTGAAGTGACCTTGCATTTGGCATCAGATTTGCATGTTTCATCACTAGGTCTGTCTATAGACCTTTTGGTCTAGACCATTTTGCTTGCATCCAAAAATTATATACTTATTTATCATGTTTATACATGTTTTCTCCATATATTTAAATCTTCTTGAGTGATCCAATTGATATTTTGTTCACCATTCCTCACATTTCCCCAAAACTACCATTCTTATGCATGAAGGAAGCACCTTACCTCTGAGACTAAACATAGAGTATTATCCCTATTTTTTTTTGAAAATTGAATGCTTTATAAGTTTTAAAAGTCCCTAATGACCAAATTTACTAAAATGTTTTCTCCAATTCCATGGTTAGGGGGTCTAACCATCTCAATCTTCTAAAAAAGGGGGTCAAAAAGCCTATTTTCTTTAATTCTTGCCAAAACCTCCTCATGGATGATATTTATAGACCAATTTAATGATTATAGGTTATTTTGACATGATATACACCATAATTTCATGCTTATGGAACCTTGGAATCCACCCAAAACCTTTCTAGGTAGTGAAACCCTTATCTTGCTCCTTCCAAACTAGGACTCTACCCGGCTATAATAGTGGACTGAGTTCATTTCCTATAGATACATATCTTTGAAGGTCATATCAAGGTGTAAAATACCCTATATAGATTCATTGACTCTCTTATCATGCCAATTTGAGCCCATTCCCTTGATCTTTAAGTAATACTAGCATCTTCAAGATTCTTAATTGCTCACTATCTTCTTAGTGGACTAAGACAAAAAACTTCCTTGTCCCATGCCTGTAGGTGTTGATTGCTCATGAATTAGGCCTTGAACCAATGTTTGAAGAAATTATTTATACCTATCCATTAATTACATAGGATTTTTGACTCATCAATTAACCTTAGGTGGCATTATCATCATTAAGAATACTAACTTCACCTCACTGCTTATCTCAGTCCGTACAGGCCTATAGGTGGTGATTTAGGGCTAAATGAGGTGTTTGTAAATGGAAGGTCATCATTAATAAATCATGAATATACTTGGGATTTTTAAATAATCCTTAATCATCATTTTGAGACTATGAATACAATATAAACCATCTACATAAAAGAAACCCTTTTCCAAGCTTGAAACTTCATTTGGTTGTAGGTTGTCATGGCCACAAATGGAATTTGATGATGACGCTCACGGGTTGTCTTTGAGTTTGAGAAACCATATAACAATTTAACATATATTTAGTTACCTTATAATGGGATAAATTCTAATCAAAACATCAATATGACAAGAAAACACACTATCTTACTTGCTTGGTTATGAGTGCCAATTCCCATGCCTATGTACAGATATATGATAAGCTTAGGGGGCATTACATCTAAATATATATTTCATCATGAATATTTTTATTATGAGTGTCTTTTTAACCAATTGGAATTATTTCCCCCTCTTTTTCATAGTCTAAAGCTATCACAATGAAGGGTAAGGCTCCTTTTTTATCATCATCCTGTAGATTTCATTGTTAAGATTCAGTGGTTTTCTAGTACTTTTAGAGCTCTAGAATGCTACCTTATCCCTACCCTTTTCTTATCAAATTTGGAATAGACATTGTAAATAAATAAGGATAAAAGGTTAGTATATGAGGATCCTTCAAAACCATCATATCCTTGTTGTGTGAAAACAAAAAAAAAAAACTTAGGAGCTCTATTTTTTTAGTCTAGGGAAAAGTTCCCCAACTCAGTCCTTATCTTTCCATATGAATTCTAAGTTATACCTTGTCAATACTATTCATTCACAAGGATTTTTCATGCCATTTCATCATGTTAATTCAAAATAAATGTCTCTTAAGTTTCTTAAAGTCACAAGTAACCCTCATCCTCTCTGTTTAGGTCACCTGTAGGTGGTGTTCAACTGTAGCAGGCAGTGGATACAAGGGTGGTGAAGGATATTGTCATGATCATATCCACCAAGTGTGAATCAACTCAAAACCTTAAATTTCACTCCAAATATATCTTAATCTTAAAAACATTATCAAGGTTGTTATCCAAACATGATGCTATCATGGAGACCCCTGACTAACCACCCCTTTGAATATGCAGATAGTGAAGGGAAAAAGTAGACTACGTGCAAGATTTAGACCTCATGGTCTCTTCCTTGATCAAAAAATGAATTTTAAAAATTAAAAACACCTTATAAACATTCAATTCCTTCATAATAACATGCAAACCCTTCATTCAGGGCACATGTAGGTGCATGCTTCTGAGCAAAGGCAACAAACATAGTCTAGAGCAAGAACAAGCCTAGAAAAATGCTTTCCTAGGAATTTAATGGCTTAAAAATTAAAAAGGATCATTAAAAACCTATGGAGAGGAATTTTATAACCTTTATGAATACCTAAATCAAGCACATCCATCAAACCAATGTAATAGAATCTAGAGTAAGTGCAAATAGTAACCTCATCATGGATTGAACTTCACAAAAAACTACCTGAAGTCTAACAGATTGTTCATAAAGGAGGAGGTACCAAATTTAGAAATAAAAATATTAAATTGGAGTGTACTTATATTACTATCCACCCCCAAGACCATTCTTCCAAACTTCACTTGTACGGTCCAAACTGAGTGTTTGAAACTGCTCCTCTTAAGCTTGCCAAGTGAAAATGAAGGAAAAGAGGATAGAAATGAAACTTTGTATGAAATATCTGAAATCCAAAAGTGGTAATAACCATTTGGGAGGTGAAGAGTCACATCACCATTATTTTATCTATAAGGGAGCTTGATAAGTTTATATAAGTGTTAGAAATGGCCTATGTTTAAGGAAAAACTACCATTCACTGATGAAACCAACTTGTAACTACCACCTGAATGAATCCTAACAGTATTTTAACTTCTCCACATTCTAATACACCTTGGTTACAAATTTTATAGCTCCACCATTTGTACAAGTCAATTTATAAGCTAGAAAAGTGGCCAAATGACTCTTTTTTGCACATGAGACCTATCAAGTGGCCAATTTATGACTTGTAAACACATTAAAACCTATAAAATACCATTTTAATAAATTTTAAACATTAATTTATCCTTTAACTAAGTTTTACCATGTTTGACCAATGTTGACTTTGGTTGACTAGGTTAGTACAAGGGAGGTGAGCCTCAACAGGGACTGGGGGAAGGGTAAGTGGACATATAAGACAATAAGAGACCCCATAGAACATGTTAAACCTTATTAAAAAGTTAAAAATAGTAGGGGTTGACCAAAATTTTACTTGGGGTCAAATTTGGTCAATATTCTTAGTGATTCCTAGGTGTGGCATGCTAGCTTTGCCTAAGACCAGTTGCCTAGTCCTTCCATTAGGCATGGAGTCATGCATATGGGCACTCAAATTGGCTTGAATAGACATTTGGCTCAAGGGAAAAATGTTGGTTGACCCACACACATAGAAAAACAAATACACACACCAAAAAAAATAAGGAAACACCCCTATACTATGAAGCACTTAGGAAACATAAGACAACTGAAACAAATAGACTATAATGTATATAAATTAAGTAGAAGGAACTGATCCTCCTAGATCAAAAGGAAATTTATTCATATCATCTTCTTGAAGTGAACCAAAAGAATGTGCAATATTCTATTTAGGACTTGTTCTTGTTTTTTCAACATCTTGTTCACTTCCCATGGTGCTTGCATTGATTTCATCTGGTTCTACAGTCAAGAACATGTATTCAATGAAGACATATTCCTCTTGATTGGTTTGAATGACAACCATAGCCCTTGGTTCAAGTGATATTTTGTTGATACTAGATTCATTTTGACCTTCACACTCAAACTTAATTTCTTCTACAAGTGGCTTTCCATCATCAAGGCTATGCTCAATTTGGAAGGTGAAGTCTCCATCAAACAATAATGGTTGAGTTCATGGGAGAGGTTCTTCAAAACTTACTATCTCTCCTTGTTCCTTGTATATATTATGCATTTGAATTTCTTGAAATGAACCATTCTTGCCTTGTTATTCTTGTTGAGGTGCTCTATGAATTCTAATAGGTTTAGCTACAACATCTTCTTCATAACTTTTCTGAAGCTCTTCATGAAGTGGAGATGCATAATCCCAGCTTAAGCAAAACTTTTCAAGGTCATCCCAAAATTCCAACTCTTCATGATCAATAGAAAGGACTTAAATTTCATCAAATTTCTTACCAATTTCTTCTGAAACATCATGTTAGCTAATGAGTACCTCTTCTTCACCTTGTGTTACAGGTTGATCATCATCATCTTCCATGAAGCATGGCCATTCATCAATCCACGCAAGTGGTTTGTCAACCTTGTTCACATTCTGAATTTGAAGAGGAGTGTGACTGGTGGGGGGTGTCAGAATAGGATTCACACTTTGTGGCTTTGGAGAGGCATTACTTAGAGTCACATGTGCTTCTGAAACATCTCCCAAATCTCTCTTTTTGGCTCTTGTGTTGGCTATAATTGATGTACTTTAGTTTAACATATAGTTATCCTCCTTTTGAAAGTTCATAAAGATATTAATTTAGTTGCTACTTTCTCCATGAGTATCCATTTACATGAGATATACTTCTTTTGATGTGAGATAATGAGTAGTTATTTCTTGTGCCACTAAGGCTTGACAACCTCTTTTACCATAATAAATAAACTGACCTTGAGATTGTCCCCAATGATCCAAATGTTCTTTGCCTTAGACCAGATTAATATGGACTGGAAAAACAACCCTTGTGGATGAAATAGAATTATGATTATAGGCATTGGGATGCCTATTGAAACCTTGTTGACTTGGTCTTCCTCCTTGGTAAGTGTATTAGGGTGGAGGTTTATAATTTTTTGGAGGATAGTATTTGGGATTGGGTGGAGTACTTGCATGCAATTGAGTATGTTTGAGATGGGCTTATAGTGACCTAATCATCTCATCTTTGTCTATATATTATCTACCTTCTTGGGAGTGGTTATAGATTTGGCATTGGCATTGGGAACTTGTGATATACTTAGAGTTTCAAACAAAGGTATAGAGACTCTTGGGGGTAACTTCCCAGCTTGTATCAAACTACTCTCAACTTCAATAGCTATCTCATATGCATCAAGTAGAGTGAATCGTCTCGTTTCCTACAATATTATTGCCACATCAATGCCAATATCCTTGAGATAGGTAGGGAACACAAAGCTTGAAGGATTCCTCATGATAGGTGGCAATCTATACCAGGTCCTTTAAAATCTTTCATTGAAATCTCCCATGGATTCATTAAGACCTTCCTTTATCACATCCAATTGTTGGATTAGTGAAGTATGGTCACTTTTATTCTCAAACCTATTCACCAACAAATATCCAAAGCCATCCCAACTAGTGATGCAACCACCTCCTAATGTTCTATACCAATCAAGTGTTTTACCCTTCAGAGACATGGCAAGTAGTCTAATAGCTATGTTAACTTGGGTGATATTGTGGAAGTTGAAAAAGTTTGAGATGTCCCTAATGTGCTTAAATGGGGTAATATGACCTTATCCATTGAATCTAGGGAGACATTTGGTATAATTAGGAGGAATAGGGTCATATTCAAGAATATTAATTGGATTTTAAGTGTTGAAGGCTAGGAAAGGATGTAGCCTAGCCATCTATTCTTCCTCCTCTTGATCTCCTATCTCCTCAACTTCCTCTTATTTAAAACCTTCTTGTTTAGGATCTTGTTCTTCAAGAGGAGTTTCAGGTAGAGGGACTTAATTGAATGCTCTTCTAGAAGATGATCTAGTGAGGACCATGAAGTATAATGTGAATAACTTAATCTACAACTAGAGATTCTCACCTTTTAGAGTCACCAAATGCTAGATCAGAAACACTTCTACAACCTTGGGCTTGTCAAGACCAATATTCACCTTGACATGGAAGCAATTAGGACTAGCTATCCCACTGGGTGTGCCAAAACTATTTTCATTAAATTGTGCACCCTAGGACACTCTATAAAGATCCTAAAATTTGATGCAACATTGAATCAACTCCCAAGTTGTGGGTGAACGTGTAAGAGAGATGAATCTCTAGATTATAAGGGTTAGTTCCCTATATTCTTCTTTAAGTGCACATCACCTAATCTAATTATTGTATATGGGAAAGAGTTATGAGGTGTAAAAAGACTCATGAAACTGAATTGCACTTGATCACATCCCAAATTAGCCTCCTCTTTCAAGTGTGGCATATCAATCCTCTCAATCATTCTTCTTTTTTAAAACTACCTTCATTATGGGCTTTCTTGAGCACACCAAATCAAGTGGTGGAAAAATTTCTCATGTGTGAGGAGAAGAGGGAGTTACAAAGATGATTTCACCTGCATTGGGAGTTTTCTTCATCATGACATTCTCTTACACAAGTTCATCCTCACCTTGCAACCATGATCACTCTCCAATAGGCTTATTTTGATACTTGGCACTAGAATATTTGTATCTTCCCTAATTGATCCATACCATGTGTCTTGTGGCACATTTTAGGACACCTCATATGCTTGGGTTAATCAAAAACATCATAAAAAGCCACCAAACTTGAGTTACTATACTCTTCACTATGTCATTCTAGATGTCAATTTAGACAGGCTAACGTTAGAGACCTATTAGAGGCACTTGCGATTATTTAATTAATTAGGAGAGGGTTTAAGTCCCAAAATACCTCCCAAAATGATAGGCATCCATTGATCATCTTCAAGACTTGTAAAACATAAGAAAATTTCAATAAAACCTAATTTATGATCCAATTGTATGGATTAAATACAATATAATCACATGATTTTTCCCCTCATGGAGTTTTAAAGATATTCTCTTTTATACTCATGGTAAAATTCATCCATCTGGAGGTACTTTCAGATTGATTTCTACCATTGGGTCACAAAACAGGGTTTGAGAGGGTTTTGGAGTGACTATCCCTCTTATAATTTTTTAATAAAGATGTCACATTATATTTTTCTCAAAATTACAATTAATGTTTTCAAGGACCTTATAAAGATCTCCTAAATGCCTCTAGGTCCCATGCACCAGTTCATGGAAGATGTGAGCATCCCAAGATGACCATTTGAGCCATTTTCAAGCATTTTGTGAGGTCTGGGAGCTTACTAAGTGAAAGGATGGTTTATTTGAGACTTTATACACATATTATGGATATAAAACCTCTTAAAATTCCACACAAAACTTTATAAAGCCTTATAATAACTCACCAAGGAATGAATCTGGCCCTTATTTTTGAAACATGTTTAAGCCTTGCCAATTAGGCATGCCTGCACCTTTGAACCAGATGACCATTATGGACACCTACCATGTAATAAAATATATTTAAAAAATCATTTCAAATTCCATATAGGTGATCCAAAACACTACAAGTCTTGGCAAATGCTATAACTTGAAGTAACCTTGCATTTCGCATTGAATTTGCATGTTTCATCACTAGGTCTACCTACAGACCTTTTGGTCTAGACCATTTTCATTGCATCAAAACCTTATATAACTGTTTATAAAGTTTATACATGTGTCACCCAAATATTTAAATCTTATTTAGTGATCCAATTTATCTTTGGTTCACCATTCCTCACATTTTATGAAAACTACCATTCTTGTATATGAAGGAAGCACCTTTCCTCTGAGACAAAACAAAGAGTATTAGACCTATTTTTTCGTGAAAAGTTAATGATTTGGAAATTTTATAAGGCCATAATTACCATTTATACCAATTTTTTTTGTCCAATTCCATGGTTATGGGGTCTAATGATCTCAATCTTCTAAAAAAAGGTGTCAAAAACCCTATTTTCTTGCGTTCTTGCCCAAACCTCATCATGGATGATATTTATAGACTAATTTAATGATTATAGGTTGTTTTGAAATTATATTCACCCTAATTTCATGATTATTTAACCTTGTAATCCACCCAAAACCTTTATAGGTAGTCAGACCCTAATCTTGCTCCTTCCAAGCTAGGACTCGACCTAGCTATAACAGTGGACTGAGTTCACTTCCCTTAGATACCTCTCTTTAAAAGTCATATAAAGGTTTAAAAAACCATATGTGTGTGTGTGTGTGTGTGTGTGTGTGTGTGTGTATATATATATATATATATATATATATATATATATATATATATATATTTAATATCTTCTCATGTAAATTTTATCCCATTCCCTTGATCTTTAAGCAATACTAACATCTTCAAGATTCTTTATTACTCATTATCTTCCTAGTGGACTAAGATAAAAAACCTCATTGTCCAATACCTATAGGTGTTGATTTCCCATGAATTAGGCCTTGAAACAATGTTTTATGAAATTATTTATACCTCCCCTTTAATTACATAGGATTTTGGACTCATAAATTAACCTTAGGTGGCATTAGCATCATTAAGAATACTAACTTCACCTCACTGCCTATCTCAGTCTATATAAGCCTGTAGGTGGTGATTTAGGGATAAATGAGGTGTTTGTAAATGGAATTCCATACTTTATAAATCATGAAGAGACTTGGGATATTTAAATATTACTTAATCATATTTTTGAGACTATTAACACAATCTAAACCATCTACACAAAAGAGACCCTTTTCCAAGCTTGAAACTCCATTTTGGCTATAAGTTGTCATGGCCTCAAATGGACTTTGATGATGATGCTTAGGGGTTGTCTTAGAGTTTGAGAAACCATCTAACACCTACCCATATATATAATTACCTTTCAATGGGATAAATTCTACTAAAAACATCAAGATGATTGGAAAACTCACTATCTTACTTGCCTGGCTGTGAGTGCCAATTCCCAGGCTTGTGTATGAACATGGGATAGGCTTAGGGGGGCATTACATCCAAATATATCTTCCCTCAAGAAAAATTTGCACAAGAGTGTCTTTTTAACCACTTGGAATTATTTTACCCTCTTTTTCATAGTCTAAATCTATCACAATGAAGGGCAAGGCTCCTTTTTTATCATCATCATGTAGATTTTATTGTTAAGATTCATTATTTTTTGGGTACTTTTGGAGCTCTAGAATGCTACTTTATCCCTACCTTTTTCTTCTCAAAGTTGGCATACACATTATCCATAAATAGGGATAAAATGTTATTATATTATAATCCTTCAAAACCATTATATCCTTGTTGTGTGAAAACAACAAAAACACTTAGGAGCTCTATTTTCTTAGTCTAGGGAAAAGTTCCCCAACTCAGTCCTTATCTTTCCATATGAATTCTAACTTCTACCTTGTCAATTATATTCCTTCCCAAGGATTTGTCATGAAATTTCATCATGTGAAGGTATAATAAATGTCTCTTAAGTGTCTCAAAGTCACAAGTAACCCTCATCCTCTCTGTTTAGGCCACCTGTAGGTGGTGTTCAGCTGTAGTAGGTAGTGGATACAAGGGTGGTAAAGGACATTGTCATGATCATCTCCACCAAGTGTGAATCAACTAAAAACCTTAAAGTGTACTCAAAATATCTCTCAAGATTGAAAACATTATCAAGGTTGTTATCCAAAGATGATGCTATCATGGAGAACCTTGACTAACCACTTCCCTTTGAATATGCAGACAGTGAAGGGAAAAAGTAGACTAGGTACAAGATTTAGGCCTCATGGTCTCTTCCTTGATCATCAAATGAATTTTCACACTTAAAAACACATGATAAACATTAAATTTATTCATACTAACATGCAAACCCTTCATCTAGGGTACATGTAGGTGCATACTTCTGAGCAAAGGCAACAAACTTAGTCCAGAGCAAGGATAAGCCTAGAAAAGGCTTTCCTAGGCATTTGATGGATTTCAAATTCAAAAAGATCATGAAAAACCTATGGAGAGGCATTTTATAACCTTGAGGAATACCTAGAACAAGCACATCCATCAAACTAAGTGAAGAGATTCTAGAGCAAATGCAAATAGTGACCCCCTCATGGATTGAAGTGCACAAAAAGCTACCTAAAATCTAAATGATTTTTCATAAAGGAGGAGGTACCAAATTGATAAATCATAATATGAAAGTGGATTTTACTCAGATTAAAATCCACCCCCAAGACCATTCTTCCCAACTCCACCTGTACGATCTACACTGAGTGTTTGAAACTACTCCTCTTAAGCTTGCCAAGTGAAAATGAAGGAAAAAAAGATAGAAATGAAAATTTGTATAAAATATCAAAAATCCAAAAGTTAAAATGACCTATGGGGAGGTGAAGAGTCACATCACCATGTTTTTAGCTGTAAAGGAACTTGAGAATCAGTATAAGTGTTAGAAATGGCCTATTTTAAAGGAAAAGCTACCATTTGAATGATGAAACTGACTTTTAAATACCACATAACTTAATATTGACATTATTTGACATTTTCCACGTTATCATACACCTTTGTGACAAATTTTATAGCTCTACCATCTGTATAAGTCAATTAATAATCTAGAAAAGTGGCCAAATGACCCTTTTTTACACATGAGACCTAGAAAGTGGCCAATTTATGACTTGTAAACACATTAAAACCTATAAAAGACCATTTTAAGACGTTTTAAAAATAATTTTAGCCTTTTAATAAGTTTTACCATGGTTGACCAATGTTGACTTTAGTTGACCAGGTCAGTACAAGGGAGGTGAGCCTTAACATGGACTAGGAGAAGGGTAATTAGACATATAGGACAATAAGAGACCCCATAAGACATGTGAAACCTTATTCAAAAGTTAAAAATTGTAGGGCTTTACCCAAAATTGACTTGAGGTCAAATTTGGTCAACATTCTTAGTGATTTCCAGGGGTGGCATGCTAGCTATGCCTACGACCAGTTGCATAGTCCTTCCATTGGGCATGGATTCATGCATATGGGCAGTCAAATTTACTTGAAAAAACCTTTTACTCAAGGAAAACAAGATTTTTGACCCACACACACACCAAAATGAATACACACACCAAACAAAAGGAAGGAAATACACTTGTACTATGAAGCACTTAAGAAACACAAGACAACTAAATAAATAGACTCTAACGTATATAAACTAAGTATAAGGAACTGATCCTCCTAGATCAAAAAGAAATTTCTTCATATCATCTTCTTAAAATAAACTAAAAGAATGTGCATGTTGTTATTTAGGACTTGTTCTTGTTTTTTCAACACCTTGTTCACTTCCCATGGTGCTTACAAATATTTCATCTGGTTCTATAGTCAAGAGCAAGTATTAAATGGAGAGATATTCCTCTTGATTGGTTTGAATGAAAACCATATCCATTGGTTCAAGTGATCTTTCATTGATCCTAGATTCATTTTGACCTTCACACTCAAACTTAATTTTTAGTACAAGTGGATTTTCATTATCAAGGCTATGCTTATTTTGGAAGGTGAGGTCTCCATCAAACTTTGGTGGCTGAGTGCATTGGAGAGGTTCTTCAAAACTTACTATCTCTCCTTTTTCCTTGTCTATCTTATGCATTTGAATTTCTTGATATCAACCATGCTTATCTTATTCTTCTTGTTTAGGTGTTCCATGAATTTCAATAGCTTCAGCTGTAACATCTTCTTCATAACTTTTCTCAAGCTCTTCATGAAGTGGAGATGCATCAACCAAGCTTAATCAAAACTTTTCAAGGTCATCCCAAAATTCCAACTCTTCGTGATCAATAGAAAGGACTTGAAGTTCATCAAATTTATTACCAATTTCTTATGGAACATCTTTTTGGCCAATGAGTACCTCTTCTTCACCTTGTATTGTAGGTTGATCATCATCATCTTCCATGAAACATGACAACTCATCAATCCACTCAAGTGCTTTGCCAACCTTGTTCACATTATGAATTTGATGAGGAGTGTGACTGGTGGGGGGTGTCACACTAGGATTCACACTTTTTGGCCTTTGAGAGGAATTACTTGGAGTCACATGTGCTTCCAAAAAATCTCCCAAATCTCTCTTTTTGTATCTTATGTTGGTTGCAACTGATGTACTTTGGTTCAACACATAGTTATCTTCCTTTTGAAACTTCATAACAATAGTACTTTGGCTGATAATTTTTCCATGAGTATCCCTTTTCATGAGATCTACTTCTTCTAATGTGAGATAAGGAGTAGTTATTTCTTGTGCCACTAAGGCTTGACAACCTCCTCCACCATCATACACAAATTGACATTAGGATTGTCCCCAATGATCCAAATTTTCTTCTCCTTGGACCAGGGTATTATGGTCTAGAACAATATCCTTTTTGGATGAAATATAATTATGATTATAGGTATGGATACCTATTAAAACCTTGTTGACATGGTCCTCCTCTTTGGTAATTATATTGGGGTGGAGGTCTATAATTTTATGGTGAATAGTATTGGGGATTGGGTGGAGTAATTGCATGTAATTGAGATTGTTTGAGTTGGGATTATAGTGACCTAACCATCTCATTTTTTTCTATAACATTATCTACCTTATTGGGAGTGGTTATAGATTTGGCATTAACATTGGGAGCTTGTGATACACTTGGAGTTTCAAACAAAGGCATATAGACTCTTGGGAGTAACTTCCCAGCTTGTATAAAACTACTCTCAGCTTTAATATCTATCTCATATGCATTAGGTAGAGTGAATCCTCTCATTACCTACACCATTACTGCCACATCAGTGTTAATAGCCTTGAGATAGGTAGGGAACATAAAGCTTGGAGGAGGCATCATGATAGGTGGAAATCTATACCAAGTCCTTTGAAATTCTTCATTGAAATCTCCCATGGATTCATTAGGACCTCTCTTTATCACATTCAGATGATGGATTAGTGAAGTATGGTCACTTTTATTCTCAAACCTATTCACCAACAAATCTCCAAATCCATCATAACTAGTGATGAAAGTACCTCCCAATGTCCTATACCAATCAAGTGCTTTACCCTTTAGAGATATGACAAGTAGTCTAATAGCTATGTTAAATTAGGTGATATTATGGAAGTTGTAAAAGTTTGAGATGTCCCTAATTTGCTCAAATGGGGTAATATGACCTTCTCCATTGAAGCCAAGGAGACTTTTGGTAGCATTAGGAGGAATGTGGTCATATATAGGAAGATTAATTGGATTTTAATTATTGAAGGCTAGGAAAGGATGTAGCTTAGTCATCTCTTCTTCCTCTCTTGATTTCTTATCTCCTCAACTTCCTTTTCTTATTCAAAACCTTCTTGTTCAAGATCTTGTTCCTCAAGAGGAGTTTCAGGTAGAGGTACTTGATTGAATTCTCTACTAGAAGATGATATAGTGAGGATCATGATGTACAATGTGAATAAATTGATCTACAACAAGAGATTCTCACCTTTTAGAGTTGCTAAATGGTAGATTAGAAATACTTTGGCAACCTTGGGCTTGTCAGGACCAACATTCACCTTGACATGGAAGCAATTAGGACCAACTCTCCCACTAAGTGTTCCAAAACTATTGTCATCAAATTGTGCATCTTATGACACTTTATGAATATCCTATAATTTTATGCAACATTAAATCATCTCCCAAGTTGTGGGTGAACTTGTAAGAGAGATGAATCTCTAGATTATAAGGGCTAGCTCCCTAGATTCTTCTTGAAGTGCACATCACCTAATCTAATGCTTGTATATGGGAAAGAGTTATAAGTTTTCATGTAAATTAAAATATGCTAAAGAGGTGATACACAAATACACATCTCCACATGACTATCACATTCATATTAAGCAACAAAGCTTTCCAAGACCAACTTTAGGCATTAAAGGATTCTAGCATAATTTATTTAATGTGAAGCTAGCATACATGGAATAATCAACAAGATAATTGGTCTAGGGGTAGATTTCACACCATATAGATAATTTTTTTCTTGAATAAGATCCTAGTACAATCAATACACTTCACATGACTTGCTAAAAATCAGAACTCTTATTTAAACATGAAGGATAAAGGGAGTAAAGATGATACTATGACTTAGTTCCACTATTCATCACTCACACACTTAGAAAAATATGTTCATAAACTAAAATTAGACTTATATTCAATGTTAAAATACAAAATTCAATGTCATACCAGTAGGGCTTCACCATACTAGCTGTGGTGTCCCTTCAATAGCCAAGATGGCTTATTTATAGAATTCGAAAGAAGAGAGAGAAGAGAGAAGTTGAAGAGGCACAAAGACAAGTGTCAAAGGTGGAAATTAGTTTAAATACATGTGGATTAGGTGTAAAAAGATGCATGAAAATTAATATCACTTGATCACATCACAAATTAACCTCCTCTTTCAAGTGTGGCATAACAATCCTCTCAATCATTCTTCCTTTATGAAACTGCCTTCATCATGGGCTTTCTTGAGCACACCAAAGCAAGTGGTAGACAGATGTCTCATGTGTTAGGAGAAGATGGAGTTACAAATATTATTTCACATTCATTGGGAGTTTTCTTCATCATGAAATTATTTTACACAAGGTCATCCTCACCTTATAAACATGATCACTCTCCAATAGGCTTGTTTTGATACTTGGCACTAGAATATTTGTATATTACCTAATTGATCTATACCAGGGGTCTTTTGGCACGTGTTAGGATACCTCATATGATTGGATTCTTTAGAAACATCATAAAAAGTCACCATACTCTTCACTATGTCATTCTAGATGCCAATTTAGATAGGCTGACGTTAGAGACCTAGCAGAGGCACTTGTGAGTATTTACAAGGTCTAAAAATTTCATGAGTTTTTAAAGTCCCAAAATACCTCCCGAAGTGATTGACATCCATTGATCATCTTTAGGATCTAAAAAACACAAGAAAATGTCAAGAAAACCTACATTATTCTCCACCTGTATGGATTCCATATAATATAATCCCATGGGTTTGACCCTCATGGAGTTTTAAACAACTTATATTTTATATTCATGGTCAAATTAATCCTTCTGGAGGCACTTTTATCTTGATTTCTACCATCAAGTCATAAAATAGGATTTGAGAGGGTTTTGGAGTGACTAGCACTTTTAGCACTTATTCATGAATATGGCACATTATAATTCCCTCTAAATTCCACTAAAGGCTAATTAAGAACCTTTTACAACTCTCCTAAATTCCTCTAGGTCCCATGCATGAATTTATGAAAGATGTGAGCATCCCAAAATGACCATTCGAGCCATTTTCAAGCATTTTATGAGGTTTGGGAGCTTCTTAAGCCAAAGGATGGTTTCTTGGAGACTTTATATACATATTATCACCCTTCACCAATCCTTAGAATAACTCACCAAGGGCTTAGAATGAATCTGGCCCCTATTTTGGAAACATGTTTAAGCCTTGCCAATTAGGCATGCCTACACCTTTAAACCAAATGACCATTATGGAAACCTACCATCTACTAACATAGCTTGAAAAAATCATGTCTACTTATATTTAGCATTAGATTTGCATGTTTCATCACTATGTCTACCTGTAGACCTTTTGGTCGAGACCATTTTGCTTGCATCCCAACCTTATAAACTTGTTTCTCAAGTTTATCCATGTGTTCCCAAGCTATGTAAATCTTCTTGAATGATCTAATTTATCTTTGGTTCACCATTCCTCACATTTCCCCAAAACTATGATTCTTGTGCATGAAGGAATAACCTTACCTCTGAGACAAAACAAAGAGTACTAGCCCTATTTTTTAGTGCAAAGTGAATGATTAGGAAGTTTTATAAGGCCATAATGACCAAATTTACCAATTTTTTTGGTCCAATTCCATGATTGGGGGTCTAACCATCTTAATCTTCTCAAAAAGGGGTTTAAAACCCTATTTTCTTGAATTCTTACCCAAACCTCCTCATGGATGATCTTAATAGACTATTTTCATGCTTATAGGTTTTTTGGACATGATATCCATCCTCATTTCATGTTTATGGAAAATTTTAATCCACCCAAAACCTTTTTAGGTAGTCAAACCCTCATCTTGCTCCTTCCAAGCTAGGACTCTACCTAACTATAATAGTAGACTAAGTTCATTTCTTATAGATACCTCTCTTTGAATGTCCTATCAAGGTGTAAAATACCATCTATATATTCCTTAACTCTCTTCTCATGTCAATTTTATCCCATTCCCTTGATATTTAAGCAATACTAGCATCTTTAATATTCTCAATTGCTCACTATCTTCTTAGTGGATTGAGATTAAAAAAACCTCCTTATCCCATGCTAGGTGTTGATTGATCATGAAATAGGCCTTAACTAAATTTTTTAATCACTTATTGATACATCCCCATTAATTCAAATGAGTTTTTACTCATTAATTAACCTTAGGTGGCATTAGCATCATTAAGAATACTAACTTCACCTCACTACCTTTCTCAGTCTATACATGCCTATAGGTGGTGATTTAGGGCTAAATGAAGTAATTGTAAATGGAATTCCATACTTGATACACAATGAAGTTACTTGGGATCTTGAAATATTCATTAATTATACTCTTGAGACTATGAACACAATCTAAACCATCTACACAAAAGAGACCCTTTTCCAAGCTTGAAACTCCATTTTGACTGTAGGTTGTCATGGCCATAAATAGACTTTGATGATGATGCTCGAGGGTTGTATTAGAGTTTGATAAACCATATATCACCTGACCATATATTTAATTACATTGAAAGGGGATAAATTCTACTCAAAACATTAATATGACAAGAAAAATTATTGTCTTACTTGCCTGGCTGTGAGTGTCAATTCTCAGGGTTGTGTACGGACAAGGGATAGGCTTAGGGGGGAATTACATCCAAATATATATTTCCTCATGAATTTTTTCCCAAGAGTGTCTTTTTAACTAGTTGGAATTGTTCTCCCCTTTTTGGCATAATCTAGAGCTATCATAATGAAGGGCAAGGCTCCTTTTTTATCATCACCCTGTAGATTTCATTGTTAAGATTCAGTGGTTTTTGGTACTTTTAGAGCTCTAGAATTCTACCTTATCCCTACCATTTTATTATCAAAGTTGCCATATACATTTTACATGAATATTAATATAAGGTTAGAATATGAGGATCCTTCAAAACCATCATATCCTTGTTGTGTGAAAACAACAAAAACACTTAGGAGCTCTATTTTCTCAGTCTAGGGAAAAGTTCCCCAACAGTCCTTATCTTTCCATATAAATTATAACTTATATCTTGTCAATTTTATTAATTCAAAAGGATTTTTCATGCCATTTCATCATGTTAAGGCAGAATAAAGGTATCTTAAGTTTCTCAAAGTCACAAGTAACCCTCATCCTCTCTGTTCAGGTCACCTGTAGGTGGTGTTAAGCTATAGCAGGCAGTGGATACAAGGGTGGTGAAGGACATTGTCATGATAATATCCACCAAGTGTGAATCAAATAAAAAACTTAAATTGCACTCCAAATATCTTTGAATCTTGAAAACATTATCAATGTTGTTATCCAAAAATGATGCTATCATGGAGACCCCTGACTAACCACTTCCCTTTGAATATGTAGATAGTGAAGGGAAAAAGTAGAATAGGTGCAAGATTTAGACCTTATGGTATCTTCCTTGATTATAAAATGCATTTTAACACTTAAAAACACTTGATACATGTTCAATTCCTTCATACTAACATGCAAACCCTTCATTCAGGGCACTTGTAGGTGCATACTTCTGAGCAAAGGCAACAAACATAGTCTAAAGCAAGAACAAGCCTAGAAAAGGATTTCATAGGCATTTGATTGCTTCCAAATTCAAAAGGATCATGAAAAACATGTGGAGAGTCATTTTATAACCTTTAGGAATAATTTAAACAAGCACATCCATCAAACCAAAGCAAGATAATTTGGAACAAATGCAAACAAGACCCCCTCATGGATCGAAGTGCACAAAATGTTGCATGATGTCTAATTGATTATTAATAAATGAGGAAGCACCAAATTTAGAAATCATAATATTAAATTGGAGTGAAATAAGAGTACAATTCACCCCTAATACCATTCTTCCTAACTCCACCTGTACGGTCCACACTGAGTGTTTGAAACTGCTCCTCTTAAGCTTGGCAAGTGAAAATGAAGGAAAAGAAGATATAAATGAAAATTTTTATCCAATATCTGAAATAAAAAAGTGGTAATTATGTATGGGGAGGTTAAGAGTCACAAAACCACATTTTTATCTGCAAGGGAACTTGATAAGTCCATACAAGTGTTAGAAATGGCCTATTTTTTAAGAAAAACTACCATTTGATTGATGAAACTAACTTTTAACTACCACCTGAATAAATATTGACATGATTTGACCTTATCCACATTATCATCCATGTTGGTGACAAATTTTATAGCTCCACCATTTGTATAAGTCAATTAATAAGCTAGAAAAGTGGCCAAATGACCCTTTTTTACACATGAGACCTAACACGTAGCCAATTTATTACTTGTAAACACATTAAAATCTATAAAATACCATTTTAGGATATTTTAAAAATAAATTGAGCCTTTGAATAAATTTTTCCTTGGTTGACCAATGTTGACTTTGGTTAACTAGGTCAGTACAAGGGAGGTGAGCCTCAATAGGGACTAGGGGAAGGGTAAGTGGACATATAGGACAATAAGAGACCCCATAGGACATGAAAGATCTTCTAAAAAAGTTTAAAATAGTAGGGGTTGACCCAAATTTTAATTTGGGTCAAATTTGGTCAATAATAATGAAGAACATGTCATAGTATATAATCAATGCACTTAATCTAAAATTGAAATCATTGAAATGATTGAAAGTAAAGAGAGCAAGGTTTAGGAGTACACTTGTGTATCCATGTAACCACCTTATATTTTGGGAATTTAATTTTAAATTATGTGTCATTATGAACCATTAGAGATAATATTAGAACAAATATAAAATCTAAAAAGTGCATATATATATATATATAAATATTAGAGGATACATGCCCCTAACCTTGGATAAAAAGGTGAGTTGCACCCAGTAGTTGAGATTAGCTCAACTGTGCAACTCAATCATACATATAAACTAGTGAGTGTGAGTGAACCAAGTCAACTCACACTATAAATCTAGTGAGGTTGGATGATGTAATCAATCCTAACCTATAAAATTAGAAATATTGAGTGATTTAATCACCTTAAACATACCAAAAGTGAACCAACTACTACATTAGATTAGCTTAATATAATTTTTAACAATCCAACCTTGTGAGCTAAAGTCTATATAAGTGTTTAAACTATGAAAGCTTATTTAATTTTAGAATTTTAGGTGCTCTTTTTCATAACATATTCATATTATATATGTCTCATTTTGAGACTTGGGTATAATAATGATACCAAAGTATATAATTCTACCATGGTGTATATAAATCATATAGCTATGAATTTTGGCCAATTTGTAAACTATGTAAGTGTGGATACATTGTTTCCATAACGTTCCCCCACTATAATTAGAAACTAAAAACTAGTGTAAGTGTGGAAAACATATTTCTATAACATTCCCCCACTGTAATTTGAATTTGTGAATAATGTGGAAGTTGTGCCTTTATGGCATGCACCCACTAGAGAGCTATATAAAATGTGAATGTATCATGTAGCATATAGAATAAACATGTCTAGGTAAATATATCATTGAGGTGTATATAATATGGTCATATGAAGCCCTAAAATGCATGATATAGATCATGGAAACATCTAGATAGTAATAGTACAAGCTCAACAAGAAATCAAACACACACATAAAGGCACTCAAAATAAAATCAAAATACAATGGTCCAAGGAGACCTCAAATAATGGGCATGTTCAAATTTCACACAATCAAAGTGATGTGACTTAGTAAAATGTACACAAATCAAGGAATGGCATATTCAAATGTCAACACACAACAAAGCATGACATATACAAATGTCACAATAGGAAAACATAATTATAGGGGCCACAATCAATGGAGCATATTCAAATTATTAAACAATTAATGTAATGCATCATAATATAAAGTAAGTAACACACTCAATTAAGTGAAAAAGGAAATCATGGACCATAATCAACCAATATAAACATAGCATATTGGTACATGGATCATATATGTTAGTAAAAAATATTAAGTGCATAACATATCAAGTACACTATGAAAGATATAATCATGGATAAAGTCATGTGTAAGTACATAATATCAAACATGATAATTTAAAATTATCATATAATAATATAACCTATATGTATCATTATCAAATAAGTGGATGCCCCGAATGTCCACATGACATGAGTAAAGGGAAGGGTCAACATCCAAAAGTGCATAGATCATGTATCTGTATATGCCTATATCACACTCAAAAGATGCATGAAACACATGTGTATATATAAATAAATTATATGTCATCTACCAACATAGAACCAATGACATATATTCCAAAGATCTAATAAAACCTATGAATGCTGCAAATATTTTGGGTTTTTGAAGTTTTTTTTGGGTAATTTTTTGGGCATATTTCACCTTAAAGTGCTAAGTTGGATCCTTTACATATTTTTCATCATGGTTGGATAAATTTAAATGGTTCATAACATGTTCCTCCTCATGTTTTACATGTGACGTAGAAGAAAAAATGCTATCATTTGGGATATGAATCAATTTACCTTCATGAGAAAAAGATATACCTTGTTGATTTGGGTCAATTTTGCTTCCATTTGATATAACCAAAGAGTTCCCGATATAAATTCACATGGATTTTTTTATGGCATACCCAAACCCATGTTTAAATCAATTTGGAACCATAAGCAATTGGTAGTGTTACATTTACCAAGGAGTCTTTCTAACCTCCTTTGTTTTGTAAGTCTCTTAGATCAAAGCTAAGCTGTTGAAAACATGTTACATTGCAACTAGTTTTTATTTATGTATGATTAATATGGTTATGATAAAAATAATCACTACCCATGAATAGTGTTATTTTTAAATCTTGTTGGCATATATGCTTTTTGGGTTTTTCAACTTGAGGTGTTTTCATAGGATTTGGGCCTTGGGGTGGTCCCATATTGAGTAAATTTTGTAAAGTTCCCATATAAAGGTAAGGAACACCACATTTTTTTTCATAATGTTCATTTTTTAATTCATCTCCCTCCTTCATGTGAGGGACAAAACTTAAGTATGTAGAAGGGAATATGTTAATCTCATTTGGATGAGTAAGTATGAATGAATCATATCTATGAACATCCACATATAAATGGCTAAATGACTCATATTATTTATGAAATGATCTTTCTTTTAATGGAAAAAGAAGACCTTTACTAAAAAATGAATTACAACTCCAAATCTGAAGGTCTAAATGCCAACTCGTATGATGTACTTTTGAATTAAATGGTATAATCTTGAATGGATTCATCATCACATTTTTTAAAATTGTGTAAATGTTCAAATGTAAGTTTTGGCACCTTTTGGATATAAAAATCCATGAAGAATACATCTTCCAATTATGAAAAAGTGGTTAAGGAAGCCTTTGGTAGACTATATAAATAATTATGATGTTCATCATAAAATCTCATATGGAATACCTTTAGTAATTATTTTTCATATATTTCCCATTGACTAAAATAATGTACATAGTTATTCATGTGCACAAAGGGATATTTATGATGCCAAAATATAGGTAAATCTGGTAATTTAAAACCATGCAAATAAGAATATCCAAGTATACATTGTGCAAGTGATTAATTGCTAAATGAGGAAACATTTACATTTGAAGTATAGAAACTTTTTTTTGAAGATCCCCAATAGTGTTCATCATATAAATAAGATGCTCCCTGGGAATGGTGGTACTTGGCATAGGTGTCATCATTGAATCTAATCCACTACTTATCTTGAATCTAATTATATGAGTATCATTATCCTCATCGATAATAAGTGCAAGTTATGAATCACTATATTTAGGATACTTTTATAATGGTATTGGATATTTGAATTATGTCACCCTTAGTATGTCATCTTTAGAGCTTAGAACATTAGGAGTTTTTATCCCCTTGGTTTTGTAATGTTTATTTCTTCTTGTCACCTTAATGGTACCTGGTAAGGATGTCATGATGTCTTGGTTAACCTTTAAAAACAATTAAATTACAAATGAAGGGAAAAGAAAATCATCACCCTTGATAAGGAGAATATTATTTGGAAATGTTAGAATTATGGGGGTTTGAATTAGTTTACTTGAATAAATATCCCCCTTATGAAAAAACTTTAAATTAGTCATAATTTTTTTATGTACTTGTCATAAATTTTGACAATCATATAAAGGAGAATATTATTCATATGTATCTTTTTTTGTTGTAGAAGGTGCATCAAGGACATGATTAGATGACTTGTCTTGTTGGTGACTAATAACATGGACCGAAAAATCCCACATAAACCTTTGGTGAATAGTGGGTTTGGGATGGTAGCTTTTAGTACCTTGAATACATTTTTCAAGTTCAAGGATCACATATTCCCACTTAACCTCATTTGGTGTTGTTTGATATCTTTGGTTGTCAAGGGCTATATCTTGACAAATATACCTTTCTTTTGTATTAAATTCACCCATTTGCTAGGTAGATTTGGCCATGGAGGAATTCTTTATTTTAATTTTTGAAAAATAAAGAGAGAGATAAATTAGGAATAAAATAGGAAACCCTAGGAAACAATGCCCTAGAATATTTTGAATTTGTATAGATTGTGTTCACAAAATGTTTAACCCTAAAATCTAGATTAAGGAATCTATGGTTAAAAGGGATAGAGATATCCTAGGGTACAAGGGTGATAAACTATCTCTATAGAAGGCCAATTAATTTGTAAACTCAGATAAATAATATTCTAAATTTATATACTGAGATATGCTAAAAATAAAAATTATAGTTATGCTAGTTATTATAATGATAATGAAAACAAGATAGTTAATTGGTTCTAATGCTAATACAAATCTAGATTTGGAATAGGAAGGAATTAGACTGGAAGTATATTTTGGGATTGTCATCAAATTATGGATTAAACACCTTTATGACCTCGAACACTTATCAACCTTGGATGGTTGCATTAACTCATCTATATAACCTAGATGTAGGTGTCTAATATGATATACCTATTAGATCTAGATGCAACCACCTATAATTTTATAGGTTCTATGTCACCTTCACTCTCGTGTGCTTAGATCTAGATCATGGATTGTCATTCCTTATAAAACAAAAAAACCCTAGTTCTTCATCTTAATATTAATTGTGCAAAAAATGGGTTGGTGGGCTCATAGTGTCAAGATAACCCCAAATACCTCTTTATTAGTGGGGTTCTTACTTATCCATTACTCAAAATATGGACTTAGAATCATGCAATTCTCCCCTATCTGTGGTTTTTTGTGTGAGTAAGGATGCCATATGTGATAAGTATAATAGTGACCTATCTTGTAACTTGGAAAATATGGATTTTGGGATGTTCCTTATGTGATTTAGACTTGTATATGTATTTGACCTATGACTAATGTGTAAATAGGGGAAAATAGGGAAGTTTCACTCACTTGAATGCTTGATTAAATACTTTTGGTAAGTTTCCTTATGAGTTTTTGGTTTGTGCCAAGGCTATTCTAGGTGAAGAATGAATGAGGATTTATGCATATATACCAATATTTTTGGAGAATATCTCATGTTAAATCACTTAGGCTAACCATAGGGATGTGTTTCATTTGAAAATTACATGACTTTTAGGGTACTAGTGTAATGAAATTACTTAGATGATTCACAACAATAGAATTATATGTTATATAATTAAGAATAGAATAAGCAAATCCATAATAATAATTGGTGAAAGAGCAAAATACTTGAATATTATGATTGGACCACTTTGAGGGGGCAACCTCCATAACAATGCCATAAGAATGAAATTCACAATATCATAATATAATACTAAGTATTACCTCTCATATATACTCTACTTAGCCATGGTTATTCCATTGATTGAACATACTAATAACATTGAGAAATACAATAAGATAATATGAAGGTATGTAAGCCATAAGTCAGTCACACATATCCATAGATGCATTATAAGTTAAGGGAATAACATGCCCTTCCCATTCAAAACAATGTTGTCCTTAAAATTAAATCAAACTAGGATGTTTTTACAAGAACACTTCATCTTCCCATCTTGCATCTTCATAATGTAGGTTATTCTATTTGATCAAATACTCCTTAATCTCTCTAGTCCATAGTTGTTTAGTGAACATGTGAAGGACCTGTTCATGATCTAGAATGACTCATTCTTCATCCAATTATGGTAACATAAACTGAGTGAAAACTCTATGTCCAATTACCTTATTCAAGTAAGATACAAGGAAAATGGGTGTTTGTGAGTGGATGAGGGTGATTCTAGTTTATAAGCCACACTAATAATTTTCTACAAGATATGATAAGGGCCATAATATTTAGGTGATAGCTTGTTATAATTTTTTTATTTCTTCAGAGACATATGATTATATGGATTAAAACACAAAAATACCCAATCACCTATGTCAAAATTCTTCTCACTATGGTGTTGATTTGTTTGTTTCATTCATTTAGAGCCATTGCTAAATTATCTCACAAACTCACTAGTACCTCCTATTGATGGTGAATGTGTTCCATAAAATCTCAAACCTTGGGATGCACAATCAAGGAGGAATTTATGGATGGGGTTTGATACCCATACAATTCCACAAAGGGAGACATTTTGGAAGAAGTGTGAAAATAATTGTTAACCACCATTCGACAAGTGGTAACCAATGAACCCATTTGTCTTATTTGTCAAAAACAAAACAATGAAGATATCCTTCTAGACATTTGTTGACTACATTTGTATATCCATTATATTAATTATGATTAGATGATAAATGAGATAATTGGGTTCCCAAACATGCAAATAATTTAGTCTAAAAGTTACTAGTACATATGGGATCTCGATCATTTATAATGATCTTTGGAGTACCATGTATTTTTTAAACTGTATTGAGAAAAGAAAAAGATACTATACTTGAAAAAAATCGATATGATAATGAAAAAAAATGAAAATACTTGGTGAGTTAACAAATAAATACAATGATAACATTTTTATACTTAGACCATGGTAACCTAGTAATGAAAACTATGGAAACCTCTTCCCAATGCTACACCCTTAACTGTTGGCATGTATATATATATATATATATATATATATATATATATATATATATATATCTAATTTGTGTCTTGTATAACCATTTTCCATTATTTTACATTTATATATGCACTAATATGCTTATTATTTCATCTTATGGGTTTTCCATGGCCTTGGTAAACTATAAATAGGAGGTAGGGTTAGTTGTTCATCATCATATCAAAGTATTCATTTCTTATTGCAAGCATTTGGGAGGTTACCCCCTTGAAATGGATAATATTTTATTCATAATTTATTATATATTTCCATATAATTGTGATATATTTCTATTAGTATACTTATTTGGTTAAGTAATATCATTACAAGTGGTATTAGATCTTCGATTTGGGTCATAATCAGATCAAAAACCCTAGATCTTTAAATTTGGATATATATCACAAATGGTTGCAATTTTTTTTAATTTTTTTAATGGAGGTTATTAATTATTCAAGTAAACTTTAAATAAAATTTTATATCAATCAGATCTATTTTTTTAAATTTATCACCATTTTAAGGTTTTTCATAAATTTACTCCATAGCTCACAATTTGTAGAATTTTTTAAATTTTTAGAAAGCTTGGAAAAAATTAGTTTAAGTTTAATTTTTTATATTTATTATTTGACTCCAACATAATTAAAAATATTCATGGTCAAAGTTGGGTCAATGGGGAAAAATAAGGTTCACCATTGAACCTTCTTTTGGTTGATCCTACCACTCGTGGGTGGTGGAAAGGGCAAAAAACCCCTAAAAATCCTTCAAGGGATGACATGGAGTCTAGAACCTCTAATATGATAAATTTAGATATGATTTATAAAATTCATTCGAATCTATATGGCCTGATGCATAAGGATATGCAAGTCTAACTCAAATGTCAATAATGCAAGGGGAGCTTAATGGCATGAGCAATCAGTTGTAACAAATCACAACACAACTGGCTACCATTTTATCTCATTTTCCACTCAACAATTCTCCACTTTTTCATTCTATTCCTCCTCTCAACACTAACATCACCAATATAGGGGTGGAATTGATGTTGCCAAAACTGGACTTGCACAAGTTTGATGGTAAATATCCACTCACTTGGATCACTCAAATTAAAAATCTATTTGATTTGCACTAAACTCCTACCTCTCAAAAGGTGATCATGGCATCTCTATGTCTTTAACCTAAGCCATTAATTTGGTATCAGTGGTTATGTGCTCAAAATAAGAACATTGGTGCTCTTATTACATGGTCAGTAGTCACTGATATGTCTCACTATTAAGATAATGTTTCTAAAAACTACTTCAACTAGTTAGCCAAACTATGACAAATAGGAATAGTGAAGGATTATATTCATCAATTTCAAAATCTATCCTTATGTGTGGAGGACATCACTGAGGCAAATATGACTAAACTTTTTTGGGGTGGACTAAAATATAGCATTCAATTGGAGCTTCGCATGTTTAACCCCACAACTATATCTAAAGCTATACTAAGGGCATGCTTAACAAAGTAAAAAGAGATAATCAAATGTCATCCTTTCACTACTATTGAAGAACACACCTCCCCAAATCTATCACTTCCTCAACCTACCATATTGACATCACAACAAATAGAGGAGAAGCATGACAAAGTTTTGTGTTATGGTTATAATAAAAAATGGAGCAAAGGTCATCGATGTGTTGAAAAGAAGTTATTTTACATCGAAGGGTCCAATGAGGATGAAGAAGATGAGGAGGAATATGGTGAGGGTTTAGAAGGACCTATGGAAGAAGTTTTATATTCTCAACCTACTATCTCCTACCATGCCCTTGCAAGTATTTCTACTCTTTAGACTCTTAAGGTGATGAGTTTTCTTAAGAAATAGAAGGTCACGGTGTTGATTGACTCAATAAGTACACAATTTCATCAACAATAATTTGGATTCTTGGTTGAATTGTTTCATCTACCCAACCCTATAATTTTAGGTCATGATTATAGATGGTGGTACAATTAATTGTTCTAGAAAATACCATCGTATTAAATTAGCAATGGGGGACTATCTGCTAGATTATCCTATGTCTATTATTCCTATGGGTGGGACTGACATTGTTTTGGGAGTATAATGGCTCACCACATAGGGCATTATTTATATAAAATTTTAAGAACTATTCATGTACTTTCATTCTGAAGGAAATCTAGTGGAACTATAGGGATTAAAAGCTAAATCTCCATAAGTGGTTAGTTCACATCTAATGACCAACATGATAAAAAAGGGTGTTGAGTGATTTGTGGAGCATTTGTTTTCTATTGATGTTCAAAAAAATAAGGAGTCTACCCATCCTAATTTATAACAAATATTGGATGAACATTCATTTATTCTTGATCTTGAAATGGTCCTTCAAATGTGCACTAAGTAGTTATGGTCTATAGTGATTATAGAGTATTTGATCAAATGAAAGAATCTACCTTATGAAGATACTACTTGGGAGGGTGAAGCCTTCATTAAAAAATATCCAAGATTGCTTCAACATTGAGGATAATATTTTTTTAAGGGGAGGGGCATGATACACCCTTAATCATTGACATGCCTAGGGATATATGTATCTAACTTGTAGCTTGCATAACCCTTTTGCATATTATTTTACATTTCTCTATGCATTCATATGCTTAATAGGTCATCCTAAGGGTTGTCCATGGCCTTGTTAGACTATAAATAGGATGTATGGTTAGTTGTTCATCATCATATTGAAGTATTCATTTATTATTACAAGCATTTGGGAGGTTGCCCCCTCGAAGTGGCTTATCTATTATTCATATTTTATGTTATATTTCCATATCATTGTGATTTATCATTGTTATTATAATTAATTGGTGAAGTAATATCATTACATTGAACATTGGATAACGATGGATAAAAGCTACAAAAAACATTGGGGTCTTAATGGTTTTACCTATGTTATGTTGTCATAATATGCATTTAGCCACATATTGTTGTACATCCCCGTTAATTCCTTCCCAAAATAATCTTGATTGATTCTATGATATGTTTTCAAAAATCCTAAGTGACCTCCTAGGGAATATGCATGAATTTCCTAAAGGATTTTATTTTTTAGGAGAGAATGATTACAAAGGTATAATCTATCTTTATACCATAATGCAGTCCCCTTCCATGTAAATTTTTTAGCTCCTCCAAAACCCTGTTGAATATTTTTAATCAAATCATGGGTAGCACTATCATTCTCCCATTTTGGTCTTGCTTCCTCTAGCCAATCTTCCTACCAAATAGTCATTTCACATAACAATGCCTCAATTGATTCATCCCTCTAGGATAGTGCATCTACCACCACATTCTCTTTTTCTTTCTTATATACTATTTCAAAATCATAGCCCAACATTTTAGTAACCTATTTTTTTTGTTCTTTATATAACATTCATTGTTCCAAAAAATATCTGAGGCTATCATGATTAGTCTTTACTTGAAAATGATGACCCATCAAATAAGGTCTCCATTTCTTGATTGCATATATGATAGCCATAATCTCTTTCTTATAGATTAGTTGAGCCTATTTTTTCTCTTCATATAGTGTCATTAAAATTCCAATGGTCTACCTTCTTGCATGAGTATATATCCCATGCCATATCTTGATGCATAACACTCCACAATAAAAGTTTTTGAAAAATTTGGAGTTGTGCACAACCATTTTTTACCATTCAAATGACTTGGTAGTTGAATCAGTCCACTAGAAGGAATATTTATTCAACAAAGAGGTGAGTGGTATACAATGCTACTATAATCTTTGACAAACCTATGATAGTAACCAGTTAGCCCCAAAAATGCTTGAAGGTTCTTGAGGGTCTTAGGAACCTTCCATTCCATCATCACTTGGATTTTTTTAGGATCAACTTTCACTCTTTCATGTGAAATAATATGACCCAAGTACTCCACCTCTTAGACAACAAAAACACATTTGGAAGGTTTGGCATAAATTTGATGTTGTTATATAACTGAAATTACCTATTTCACATCATTTAAATGGTCATCCCATTTTGTTTTAGATGAGGATATCATCAAAAAACACCAATCCAAACATTTTCAAAAATGGCCTAAAAATAGTATTCATCAAACTCTAAAATTTAGATGGTGCATTTATGAGGCCAAAAGGGATAATCATAAATTCATAATGTCATTCATGAGTTCTAAAATTTATTTTAGGTATGTCCTCATTATGAATTCAAATCTGATGATACCCAGAATGAAGGTCTAAATTGGTAAAATAAACAAGACCATGTAATTGATCTAGCAAATCATTAATTAATAGAATAGGAAACTTATATTTGATGGTGTACTTTTTGAGTTCTCTATAGTCTTAACACATTTTATAAGTGTCATCTTTATTCTACACTATGACCATAGGGGAGGAATATTCTCTTTGACTATGTCTGATTTCTAATTCCAACAACTCCTATACCATATTTTCAATTTCAATCTTTTGGGCATAGGGATACCTATAGGGTCTAATGTTGGGTGGTGTACTTCTTGGAATGATCCTAATGGCATGATCATGCATGTGGCTTTAAGGAATTCCTTTTGTCATGTCATAAAAAACAATATAATGGTCATCTAACACCCTTTGTAAATTAGGATGTGTAGACTTCTTGGTTGGTTGAACCTATATGGAAAATAAACATGCCATAAATCCCTCAACACCTTTTTCTGAGAATCTTCATCATTTTATGGGAACTAACCAATTTTGGATATTTAGCCTATAATCCAAGAATTTCAAAGGTCCTACCTTTTGAATGGTACGTCATAAATAGTTCATATAAATTCATCTCAATAGTGTCCAAAGTGATGAGCCACTACACTCCCAAAATAATGTCAACTCATCCCATGGGAATAAAAAACATAGGGGAATCTAAAAATTAGTCTCCCATATTAATCTTAATGCTATGGAATTTTTATAATAGTTTACGATACCATTATCTACAATCATGACCAAACATTTTGGAGCAAGCTAAATGAAATAGTTTAAATGAATCACCAACTTACTATTGATGAAGTTATGTGTACTCTCAAAGTCAATTAACATAGTCACCTTCTATTTCTTCAGAAAATCCACCACCTTAATATTTTGAGGAGTACTAATGCCTAAAAGTGCATGAAAATAAGTAGTAGGTTAAGAATATTTAGATTCATTCTGGAGTTCTTATAAATCTGCCCCTGAATCCTCATCATATTATTCCTCCTCATTGGCACCTTTAATGTAAAACAACTTCTTTTCAGCACATTGATGTCCTTTACTCCATTTGCTATCGTGGATAAAACATAAACCTTTTGCATGTTTTTCTTCAATTTGTTGAGGTGTCAATTGGTTAGGATGCATAAATGATGGTGTTAGGAAGGTGTGTTCATGAACATTAGTGAAAGGTCTATGTTTGATCAACTCTTTTTCCTTAGTCAGGTGTGCCCTTGGTATGGCTCTAGATACATTACTGGGATGAAACATGTGACCTTCCAATTAGATGTTATATTTGAGGGCACCCAAAAATAGGTTAGTCAAATTTTCATTAGTTACGTCTACCACATGTAAGGTGAGATCATGAAATTGATTAATATAATCCTTTACAATCCCAGGTTTGGTGTAACTTAGCTAGTCGATTGAAGTAGTTTTTAGAGATATTGTTTCAATAATTGAGCTACAATTCCTCATAAAGTACAAACCATGAAATTAGGACACCTTTATTTTTATTTTGAGCATATAACCAATGATACCAAAAAAATTACTTAGGTTACAGATATAGAGAGGCCATGACCACCTTTTGTGAAAAAGGAGTTTGATGTAGATCAAATAAATTTTCAATTTGAATAATACATATGAGTGGATCATTACCATCAAACTTGTGTTAGTCCACTTTTGGAAATAGTAACTTCATACCATAGTTGGCATTGTGATTGTTTGGAGGAGGAGAACCAAACTAGAGTGGTGGAGGTTTATTTTGCAATTGCTAAGATGAAAATTTGGCCAATTGCCTAGTTATTTATTGTAATTGATACTAAAAGTCATCTAAATCCATTTTAGTCCCATGAGGTCCCCTTCAACCACATAAAGATCATCTTTATTCACTATTCCCTACAACTCTAACTTAAGTTGTTGAATTGCTTTTGAAATACTTGGATCAAAAGTTTCTAACTCTATGTCATCTTTGTGAGGATTTTTAGGTGTTTATTTCCATTTCCCATAATTATGAGTGTTATAACCCCAAAAAAATGTATTGGAAGATAATACCATTGTGATCACCTAACTAAGATGAACAAGGGTGAAAATTTTCAATCTAAAAAAGTGTACAATTAGAATATATTGTTGCGATCGTTTCATAGAGATGAATCCAAAAATTGCTAATTTGCACAGGGTAAAAAAATTTAATTATTCCCATATCACAAGTTATGTTTTTTGACCTTTTATTACTTGGGATGCTAGATCCAAAAAATTATGCTACATAAACTTTCATAAATCAAAGCTATGATACCACTTGTAATGAAATTATTTAGATGATTCACAACAATATGATTATATATCATAGAATTAAGAATAGAATAAGAAAATCCACAACAAAAATTATAAAAAGAGAAGAATGATTGAATATTATGATTGATCCACTTCGAGGGGAAAACCTCCATAACAATACAATAAGAACAAAATTAATAATATCATGATAAAAGACTAATGACTACCTCCTATATATACTCTACTTATCCATGGTTATTCCATAGGCCAAACATACTAAGAATATTGAGAAATGTAATAAGATAATATGAAGGTATGTAAGCCACAAATAAGCCACACATATCCCTAGATGCACTATAGGTTAAAGGCATAAAAATTACACACTTGCATTAGGATAGAATATTGGCATTGATGTAGGCATCTGACTAGGATGTAAGTGTCTAAAAAAACAAGTGAGTAGACACAAGTCCAAAAATTACAAAAATAGAAGATAAGAAGGTTTATAACATTTTGAGTATGATAAAATTTTTGATTCATCAAAATAATATTGGTCATACTAAGAGATAATCAATAGGCATAAAGATATAGTGGATGTGATACTTTCAATAATGGTAAAATATATAGAACTAAGAGGAGTGGCCAAGGTTTGTATTTTTCAAGTGTAAAATATTGAGGTGTTATATAATTCATAAATAGTGTCTCCTCTGAGGTAGAGAACATAAAACCATTTTCTCTAGATTCATAGATTTTACTTCCTTAAACTCTTTTGAAACTATCTCACCTTATTCCAGATCTTTGACCTCTCATTTGCCTTCCTCTTCTTCATTGAAAATGAATATTTTTTTAGTTTTTCCCCTTTTATCTTTCTTCTTATAATACAAAAATTTGATAGTTATCACTCTACTTCCTCAAAATAGACCTAAAACTACCTTGTATATATACCATTCCTTGTTTATATACCACTTAGTTGTCCATACACCCTTAACCTCTTAGGTTAGACATATAATAGGTCTTATAACATATTGTGAACATGAATAAAATTATATTTGAGTCCCTTTTGGTCTGTCATGACTCAATTAGGCCTCATTTCACTTTTAGGTCTTATGGAGACCTATTAGGCCTTCTTAGACACATGTTACACTTTGCCTTCCTTGAAACACATTTAAATTAAAAAAATGATAGGAAAATATCATATAATAATTAAATATACCCACATTAATTTATTCTAGGCTCAATAATAAATTTTATAACAAATCACTACTCAAAACCCCTCATTAGTACTTAGTCTTATTAAGCCTGTCTACACCAAAAATATGCCTTTCAATATTGAAGCTCAAAATTACTTAAGCCAATAAATTATGATTAAAAAAGTATATATAGAGAGTATAAATGACCTAATGTTAATCAAAAAATTCATTAGACACTTCCACTCAGGGCATAGAGCCTCAAAAACACATCTACAACTCAGTCACTCAGAACTGCTAGTTTTCCTCAAAGACCAGTCATGGTGACTCAGACCTTTAACACATGTATAGAAATTTTAAATGATTTATTATGAATGTATATGATACTATGATATCTCTATAACATATTCAAATATAAACATCATATGGTCTAATTACAACTTATTGGTCTTACAAACCAATTTATTAACCTTACTACACATAGACCTCATTGAGCCTGACAAGCTATTTTGGCTTCATCATTTTCATCCCTATACCTAACTTAAAATATTTATAAAAAGAATAAATAGGAAATTACAGTCCAAAAAAACATCTCCATGCACTTTTTTTCATCATTCTATCATGATAAAACATTCCAATTCATCTTTTCACTGCTACCTAGGTTTTTCACTGTTTGCACTTTTTGACATGTTAGTAACTAGCTAATTTGGATGACTGGTTTAGCAGACTTGAGGGATAGAACTTGTATATAAACCTTCATGGATATGAAACATGAGTCTTTTGATCATATGAACATAATAATGGAGGTTAGTAACATGCTATTTAAAATAAGAAAACTCAAATAAAAACACACTAACACTTACACTCCAAGCCTAAAACATAGTAAGAACTTAGTAATAAAAGACAAATAAAATTACAACTAATATTTAAAAGATAAAAAATAAATTACCTTCCTTGGGAGCTCCAAATTCTTTTTTGGGTAGATTTCTCAGCTTGTGCATCAGAGAGTCTTTAGCAAATAAAGCTTGTTGGCTCCTTCTCTCATTGGCACCATTGTGGCTTGTGATATGGCTTGATGTAGCTTGGCTCAAGATTTTGGCATTATAACATTGATTGAAACAAAATAGATTATGTCTCTCTCCAAATTTGCATTATAAATTTTTAGGAATATATAATGTAGAACAATAATAATGAAATAAAGATAAAATTTAAATTTATAAAACACAATAGAATAGAGACACATATTTAACATGGTTCACCCAATATGGGCTACATTCACACATAAACTATTAGTCCTTAATATTCAATAAATAAAATGAAGGGAAGTAACTACAATTCATCCACTATAATATCCTCTTCACTCTCATAGACCATTTCACATAATTACAATGCCCTCATATCAAAGGAGGGTTAAAAATTAGGGCAAAAATGCTCTAACTTAATTTCTACCATTAGATATAAAACCATATAGTAAACGGTCCAAATTAACTATGAAATTATAATATTTTATAATGCATTTTTCATAAAATTTTGCTTCAGGGCTACTACCCCCAAACCCCCACTAAGGGGGCTCCAAAATATCCCCCCTGGACCCCCATGGTGACAATAGTGGGGGAGGGCATGCCCCCCCTATCCCCTATCAAGAACTGGGCATTAAAATAAGATCAAGCTCAACCATCCAACAATTTGGCTTATGAGAAATTTGAATTCAATTGTGCATGATAACTTTGCACCAAAATAGCTTAAAAGTTAATAGGAAAAGCATTATATTTATAGGATTAGGAACTAACCCCAACCCAAGGTGAGTTAAGGTGGAGTTTAAACATGGAAAGAGTTAAAACGTAACATACGTGAGTCAAGACTAACCCTAATAGAGTTAATAGTTGTCAATTAATCATGATTTTAAATGAATAGGTATGGGTCTCCAAAATGAGATATTTTAAGATATTTTCAAAGAGATTGACAACTCATAAAGGCAATGATAAAATGCTAGGATATTTGAATTTTTTAATTTCATTTTGATGATATTTATTAATTGCACATAGATAATTCAACTAGGCATTTAATTTGGTTTATCTTGTTAATTAATTTTGATTAGACATTTAGCTCTTTCAATATTTGATATTTGTTCATGTGCCCCACTTAAAAAGGTCCATAGGCCAAATTGACTATTGTGATGTTGCAAAGTGCTTAGGGATGAATCTATGAGAGGTTATTGTTGTTTAAAATAGGATACCCTGATTAGAGATGCCTCAATGTGATTCTGAGCTTTGATGAATGATGAATTATTTAGTATAGAAAAATAGGCCACTATTTTTTTTTTAAATGATTTCCTCATAAACCACCACTACCATACTTCCCACCTACCAAACCACAATTTTTGATCCCTAAATTTAGGGAGGCCCATGAGATGATAGAACATAATTATGAAACTAAATGAAAGCTTATTCTTCATTACATGTATAAAATTATACAAAACACTATCATGATAAAAAAGCTTCTTCTTCATTACATGTACAAAATTATACCATTGTCCAATGTTAGTTCTTTATAACTAATCTAAGTAATGCCCATCATGATCATGGGCATTTATATCATCCTCATATTCTTTTGATGGTATTGAAAAATGACTTTTTCACCACATTACTTCTTGGTATGTAAGCTCATCCAACATGTGTTCAGGATCTAATTTAGGATTTGAATCCAAATAATTCCACAATTGTAAATAATTATCATGAAGACCATCCCACATTGAAAGTTGAAATCTAATCACAAGGTGATATGTATGAAATAATCTTTCTGGCATGAATGTTGTATAACTAGTTCTATCAAATTATCCATCAAACCAAATTTTTATCATGGGATTCCAAGATATTCCATGTTGTGGAATAATTAATTCTGATAAGAGATTAGGCTTAAAAATTATATCCAGCATTTCCATTTGTCGACATGGCCAATTTCCTTTTAACATCTCCAAATTAAAAACATTATTAGTATTCCACCAAATACTGGCAACATGATTTGCATGAGTAGCCCAAGAAGGTGGTGGCCGATTGAAAATTTCATTCAATTAGAATGAAACTTGATCTAAGTCTCTTCTTATTACATCTCTGAGTTGGATTAGGGAATTCCATAAGTGATTGGAATTCCAACTAGAGATGGGTTTTGAAAACAATCACATACCACAAACACACAAACTACAAAAAATAAATTATATACAGGATCCATTGCATCATCACCATATCATTGTTATTATCTGTTCAGAATATGAATATATAATATTGTATATCAGAAACCATGATGTAGGTTAATATGAATTCATCAAAATTACATTTAAAATAAGAGATTACAATAGAAAAAGGGGATATTTAACATAAAACACAAGAATTAAGTTTTTAAGATCTTTCTCCTAACAACTTATGATTGTTAAGTAAAATAATGAGTATGTTTGTGCCTCTAAAATTGAGATTAGAGAAAAGAGTCTAAATTTGAATAATGAAATAAAGCGTTGTGTTAACAAATTTTAAGGAGGCCAATTATATGCTGGGTTATATCTCTAATGAATAGAGCTACACATCTTTGACCTTCATAATGAATAAGATCTCATATAGAGTAATGATTTCCTCTAAAGAGTTAGTAAACCCTTCCATGAATGTCATAATAAATTGGAAACATATATACATAATGTTCCTTTGACTTTGGTTATTTATTAAAAATACATTTGTGTAGAATAAATTGATTTGACTTCATGAAATTTTGATGAGATAATACTAGTGATTGCCCCAAAATAAATCTCAATCTAAAAGGAAGAATGGTGTATTTGGGATTTTTAATAAATCCATCTTCTATTTGAAGATAATGAAAAAAGTAGTGATGTATTTTTTTATAATAGTTTTAATGGTTTTGTCCAAGTTGATTTATATAATATTTTTATATATCATCTCTTATGCATTTATGAATATCAACATGTATGGTGCCTTGATGGAGAATGTATTAGGAGGCACATGATTGATATCAATACCAATTCCCTACAAAAAAATTACATTGGGCATACCAATTTTTATTTATCCCTTGTTGACATAATTTTATATATTATTGAAGAGCCTTGAAAGAATATCTATTATGATCAATTCTTCAATCTTACATACATCTTAATATGTGAACCAATAGATCACTACATGGAAAATAGCTGAAATATGATAGAAATGGATGCCAAAATCAAACAAAAATAACTACATGTGGAGTTTCATTTTACCCACAAATTTTTGGATAACATAGAAGCATTAATTTTATTAACATGATCTCAATTGGGACCATGAAGTATAGGTCCATAAACCTGAAAACCATGCAATATTATTAGTGACACTAGAGTTTAGAAGATAAGCAATTTTTCCTTGGCATCCTAAAACTAGTGTGAGATATATCATCTCTCAAGTGTACTAAGTGTAGTATAACCCTTACATAATCTCTCTTATCTAATATGGAGCATATTGAAGGGAGGTCCTCTGAAAGGCATGCCAAGTTATGTATAGGAAAAAACCACTTCAACCAAACATCCTTTGTAAATAAGATTAGTTTCCTATATTTTTTTCTTAGTTGTGTTTAAAAACATGATCTTTGTAATTCACTTTTAAATTATAAGTATAAAAAAAAAGATTTGAATGTCAATATGTATTTTTTATGCCTAAAATAATATGTGATATGGCATTAATGTAATAAAAAAATAATAAATATTTAGTGATATTTATACCATACAAAATGCCACCATCACATATTTTACCTGAATTTGAAATGATGTCCTATGATTCATCTATGTAGAGACCAAAAAAGTAGGATAAAGTGGGCAACCCTATTTAACACTAATGGTACTATTGATATTTTCTACAAAACCAATAGGATTTAAGAACTACTCAAACACCTTTTCATAAAGAGTTATCACAAGAACAACAAAAAATGTGGGAGGATTCAGCTGGGGGATGATTGCTCCAATGCAAGTCTCCAATGATGTCTATTACTACCGATTCAAATCCCAGTGTTGAGGGTGAAAATAGGGATGAAATTTTTATTTGGTGTTTATGGTTTTATTTTTTTGGGTTTGAAAAAGGGTTTATACTTTTTGTTGAAAATAAAATTGAACTCTTAATGACCATCCACCAGCTACTTTATAATTATGAAATGACAACACCTTAAATTTTCCAAGGATAGTAGGAGGCATCAAAGCATACAAGTATTTATGATTGTTAGTGAAACGATAGTTTAAATTTAATGGCCAATCAATATAAAATCATGAAAGGACAACACCATCAATTCAAAGAATAGTAGGAGGCACTGGTGACAAAAATTATTTATGCTTTTTAGTGAAAATATAATTGAAATTTAATGGTCAACTGGTTTACAATCATGAAGAGACAACACCATCAATTCTAAGAATAATAGGAGGCAATAGAGAGAAAAAGTGTTTATTATTTTAGATGAAAATAAAAATAAAATTTAATTACCAACCACTTTACACCTGAAGGTTACATGCTCGTAATAAATCTTTTGTTTTTGTACCTAATCATCAAATATAACTATATCGTAAGGTGGAGAGGCATAAAATCCATCATCAATCATGAAACTATATCATAAGGTGGAGAGGTATACATGAACTCTACATAATCATGATGTGATAACACAATCATGAAATGACAATTTAATGTTATTACATGTAACTATATCATAAGGTGGAGAGGTATACATGAACTCTACACAATCATGAAGTGACAACACCATCAATTCCAAGAATAGTAAGAAGCATTAGAATGAAAAAGTGTTTATGATTTTCGGTGAAAAGACAATTAAAATTAAATGACCGACCACTTTACAATCATGAAATGACAATAAATTCAATTCCAATAGTATTAGGAGACATGGGAGTGAAAAAGTATTTATGATTTTTGGTGATAAGACAATTGAAATTTAAAGTCCAACCACTTTACAATCATGAGGCAAAAACATCCTCAATTCCAAGAATAGGAGGCACCAAAGTGAAAAAGTATTAATTCTTGATAATTAAAATTTAAAGCTCAATGACTTTACAATCATGAATCTAAAAGACTGTTAATTCTAAGAATAATAAGAGGCATGGGAGCTAAAAAGTGTTTATACTTTTGGGTGAAAAGATAATTGAAATTTACTAGTGACCAACTTTAAAATTATAAAGTGACAACACCATTACTTCCTAGAATTGTGGGAGGCACCACAATGACAATAGAGTCATGGTTTCTACATCTCCAATCTAGCTATAAAATCGACAATGTCATATTAAATTATAGTAAAAGACAAACCATAAATTATGTAATGATCTATATTCAAATTTATGCATGGAAATAAATTGATAGATCCTACCTCTCCACCTTATGATATAGTTACATTTGATGATCATGTATAAAATCAAAAAATCAATTATGAGTATGTAGCCTTCAGATGCAAAGTATGCTTCTCACATGGAATGCAACTTTACAATGATTCCTGTTAACACCGATTCAAATCCAAGTGTTGAGGGTGAAAATAGGGCAAGACCAAAGTTGATGAAACACAAAAACTAATGTCAAGTTTATAAAATCCAAATGAAACCCTAATGAGTGCCAAGATTGCTGACAATATAAGACCACAATACAAAAACAACCTAATACAGGTTGATCAAATCCATCAATGGAACAAACAAGACAAATATCCTCAATCCATGGCTGATTTAGGGAACTATAAATATGGTTGAATTCACACATAGATCAAGCAATACATGCTTCCAACTAATTAAATTTGATGCCAATTATAATATAGAGGGTTCTCAAGCCGAGCTATAGTTTGATGCAGACATTAAATTTGGGGCATTGATAAGAGATTTATAATTGCAAGAATGATGTAGGATGAATCGAGCATGAATAATTCATTAACATAAACATATACTAAATCAAATCCTTGAATCAATAATTAGTGGAATATTCAAGATTTATAAAAATGAGTGGAGTACATCTTTGTCACATCTGAATTTAGTGTCCATTCATTTAATCACTTGGACTATTCTAATCTATACAATTATAATGAAATTATACAGGTGAAATTATAAGAACTTTACTCATTTATATATTACAAATATAATTAATATTTCTAATAAAACAAAACAAGAACAATTTTTTGATTGTGTAAGAAAAATTTGTAAGGAATTATAAATTGGGTAAAATCAAATTCATCAACAATTAATATTGTTTGACCTCTAATGGACACAAAAAGGTAATGGATGGTGGCCAGTCAAAATAAGAGAAAATAAATGACATCTAACTCATTTACCTCCTTTTGTTTAGGCAGGTGCTTTGGATGAGAGAGACACAAACATAGAGCTTGTTGTCATTGATTTGATGATGTGAAATTGAGTCAGGACAAAGCCTCATGGGTATTCATGTTACACATCTATCCCTATTATATATTTTATATAAAATAAAATAAAATCTCAAATTTTATCTTGTCCCATTTATTTTTAATCTCTCCTCAAATTTGTATAAAAATTGTAATATACAATTATCATCAATAATTACAATATAACCCCTAATTCAAAAATTTGATAGGGTATTACCTTGATTTTAATGTTTTAATTGTTTTATTAATAGCTTATTTTAATCCATAGAATAGGCTTATGGTATGTTGTAGCCTTAACATCATCCACAATAAAATATATGATTAACAAAAATTTCATAGTTTTTATCGTGTTTTCAAAAAACATACATTTAGCAAGAGATTTAAGGAATTTTCCTAAATTTACAATAATAGTATAGCTAAAAAATTGTTTGTAGTTTTTGCCATGTATTTATAGAGATGGTACAAGGGTAATAGAATATTTTGAAGTTTTCTACCCTATATGCACAGAAACGAAGCATTTGAATAAATCTTTTGAAGTGGTTTACCTTGTATTTACAAAGATTATATATCAGATGACATCTTTACAAATTACACTCGATATGGTCTATGTTTTAGCAGTTTTCACACTTATTTATTGTAGAGAGGGATATTAACACACACATTTTAGGAATTAAAGAGTAATTTGAGGAATTAAAGAGTAAGAAGATAAACTTAAGGCAAAAGTGTGAAATTGGAAAATGTTAGAAACAATAGTGTTTCAGTGATATGAGGGAAACAACATAAGATACATTCTAAGATCCATTAGAAGCTCTAGAAATAACAATGTAGTTTATTTACAGTCAAATAAATGTATCTTGAGGGCTTGTTAGAAAAAAATTACACTGAAGACCACAAAAAACTAATCACAAAGGTAAGAGAACACCCCACATTAAATATACAAATATGCACAATACACATTGAAAGCAAATACAATGGATTTATAGAAATGAGTGCACTACTCACTATTAGTGTAGTGATTTTTCTCACTGGGTTTTGCCTACACAGTCGTATGGCCATTCTAAGCTTCCTTAGGTTAGTTATAAAGGGTCCATAAGATAATTATCTTTTATTATAATTATTTAATTAGGAAAATTAGAGGATTCCTTATGTTTCCCTAATTTTATTTATATGTACCCCACTTTTTCTTTTTGAAAGGTGAATGAAGATTTCAATCCTATCATTTTGGATTTCATAACTTATTACAAATATCATGTATTTTCTAGAGATCTCACACTACCACACATGATTTAACTTGATTGCATGAAAAATATTCAGAGATATTGGAAAACTCTTTCATGGCACCAGACCTATCCTGATAGTCTCATGCATCAGACTCCTTGATAGGATCCTCTTGCATTCATCTTTGCTACTTTTCTTCTGGCTTGGTTGCCATTTTTGACCTTGGAGGCATTTTTTCAAATCTACTTAAAACTCTATCAAAATGCATTTGAAAAAAAAATGTAAGCATATATTTTGTGGGTTTTCGAAGATCTAAAATGGGTTGTTATTATATTTTTGAGAAACCTCATATATTTTCTTAAAAATTAATTTCTTCTAATGGATACCTTTTTTGACCTTGGAGGCATTTTTTCTCATTTTGACTCCAAAATTGTGTCAAAATTCCTCAGATCAAAAATCTATCTATGTATATTTTTTGGGTTTTTCGAGATCTCAAATGGGTTATCTTTAGTTTTTTGAGAAAGTTCATGGATTTTTCTAAAAATCCAATTTCCTTTAATTGGTATAAAGGTCATACGAATTTCAAGCCTCCCAGACCAATTCAAGTTTTTTAGGTGCCATTAATTGAGTAATCAGACTTCTTCAACTGATTACTTCCCTTCAAGACCAAATCAAGTTCTTTAGGGTGCATTACTTGCTTGCTAGACCCATTCAAGTTTTCTAAGGTCAACTACTTATTACTCATTACTTGTTTTATAAGTAATAAGTTGTAGCTATCAAGGAACCTAATTTACATTAGGTTAGACCCATTTGAGTTTTCCAAGGTCAACTATTTATTATTCATTATTTGTTTTATAAGTAATAAGTTGTAGCTGTTAAGAAACCTGATTTACACTGGGCTAGACCCATTCCAGTTTTCCAATGTAGATTACTTATTACTCATTAATTATTTTATAAGTAATAAGTTACAGCTATCCAAAAACCTAAAATACACTAAGGAGAAGTAATCAAGTTTCTCAGGGTCAACAACTTATAACTTTTTATAAGTAAAGTAGTTGTAAGAACCCAAAGTAGTGCAGTTGGAATAACTGAAAGTCAAGTAGCTGAAAGAACTTGAATTACACTAGGAGACCCATTCAAGTTTTCAAAGAGCTTCTATTTTTTGGAAAGGTCCATGAATATGTGAGAATAAGAACCAATAAGTGCTAAATTTCAATCTATAGCTCCTTTTTGGGTGTTTTTTTTTGAAAGTGTATATTTTTCAAGCTCTACACATTGGTGACATTATTTTAGGACTTTTGTAACATCTATTTTTTACATGGTGTAATAGCTTAAAACTCTCTTCAAACCTTTGTACCTTTCCTCTTAGATGCATTAATGGTAGTTCCCAATGTCCCTCTCATACTTTCTCACATTGATTTCTCATAGATGCATTCTTGGTTGTACCCAACATCCAAGATTGAGCGTGCATGCATTGTAACTTTAGGGGGGTTATTATTGATAGTTTAGGGGTTAATTTTATGATGTGATTTCTATTTTTTTTCTTTCATTTCAATTTTTCAATTTGTCTCATTTTAATCTGCACTAATGAATCTAAATATTAAACTAATCATATTGTTTAACTATCTAGAATGGAAGTCTAAAATACAACTCACTTTGAGAGGTAAAGGACTCTATCAAATTACTATGGGTGAGGAAACTGAGCCATCTACAGATGAAAAAAAGGTTAAGTGGTATAATAGATGTGATGAGGCCTATGGATTTCTATACCTATCAATGTCTCTTGACCTTCTATTTCATGTTGAATCTATAAAAACTTTGAACAAAGTTTGGACAAGCTTTTTGGAGTGCAAGACATCATGAGGGGTCATGAGCTAAAGAATGATCTCATCACATTGAGCCTAGGTAACTATGGCACCCTACAAGACTTATTTACAAAGTTCAAATCACTAAGACTACAATTGAAGCAATGTGGCATTGAGAAAATAAATGATCAATTCATTTTATCTGTGCTTCGAAAACTGGGTTATGACTATTTAGTTTTTGTCTCTACATTTCATGCTAACAAACATGCACTTGCATCTACTTGGAAAATGACATAATTTGATGAGTTTGTTGCTTATTTGACTCAAGAGCAAGATAAATTGGTTTAAATGGGTGCACTGAAGTCTTCAAAATCACATGCCTTGATTGTCAATCAAAAAAAGAAGAAGCCTTCAAAGTGGCAAATAGGAAAAAATTAGTCTAAACCAGATCATGAGCATAAGAAGAATCATAAATTATATACCAAGCCTAAGTCATCACCAAATGAGTCCTCCTCAAGTGGGAAACCTAAAAATAGAAACTCAAATGCAACTTTTATAAGAAACTTGGGCATGATGAATCTCAGTGCATGAAAAAGAAGATTGACACTTTGACTAAGATGTTTGAGAAGAAAAGCATTAGTGTTCCTAAATCCTCATCTCAAAACACATCAACATAAGGGTAAAAATAAGGGCAAGGCACTTATTTTAGTAGCTTCTCAGCCTTCAACTTGGGTTATTAACTCGGGTGCTTCCTATCACATGGCCTCCTTAGAGGCTTTGTTTTCAGAAATAGAGCCATATTATGTGCCTTCAATTCTCATGGGTGATGACACTTCAGTAGAATTCAGTGGTAAAGGATCAATAGAATTAAGTGATGAGACCTTCAATGATGTTCTATGTGTTTCTTCACTATCCACCAATATTTTGATAGTATATCAAATCAATCACATAGGTGCAGGGAAGCGAGTTGAGTTCACACTGATTCAATGGTCATCAAGGAGCTCAACATAGTGACACCATAATGGCTTATGGGAAGGCTAATCATTAGTCTAGGATGTATACCTTCTCATAATTTTCCCTAGATTAGCCCTCAACTACATTGTTTACTCATGAATGGTTTGGCCATTTAAACTACCATTACCTGGAGTAACTCAATCATCAAGACATGGTTTCAAGATTACCTAAAGTCAAATTCTAAAATGGCCTATGCAATGGCTACATTCTTGATAAGCATCCAAAAGAAAAATATGACAAGGTCAAAGCAAGGAGAGCCAAACATAAGCTAAAAATTATCCATAGTGACTTAGTAGGTCTATTTCTAAAAACTTTATTCAATAAGACAAGATACATGCTCAAATTCATTGATGATTTTTTGAGGTACACCTAGGTGTTTTTCTCAAAAAGAAGTATGAGGTCTTTGATCACTTTAAAGACTTTAAGGCACTTATGGAGAAGAATTCAAAATGTTCCATCAAAATATTAAGGACTGAAAATGGTGGAGAGTATGTCAACAACATGTTTGAGTAGTTTTGCACATCAAAGGGGATTCAAATGCAACACACATTTGAATACATTCCTCAATAGAATGGTGTGGCTAAATTCAAGAACCATACCTTGAAGGAAATGGCAAATTGTATGCTTCAATCAAAGTCTCTTGCTCCTAAGTATTGGGCTAAAGTAATCAACTATGTGTGTTATATCCAAAACCAAGTTCCACACAAAGCCTTGAACGCAATCACTCCTTTTGAAGCTTGGGATGGTCACAAACCCATAGTAGATCAATTTTGAGTGTTTACATCACCAGTAATGGCCTATGTTCCCAAGAAAAAATGCAAGGCAATGGACCCTTAGAGTCAGTCTTACATCTTTGTGGGGTATGCATAAGGTGTTAAGGGATATAGGCTTCTCCATCATAAAACTCATGAGTTGTTCATTGAAACGAGTGTCAAGTTAAGGGCCCACTTGAACATAATCTTGGCACTCCAGACTCTTTAAAATTCTCACTGGACATTGATTCCACTTTAGACAGTGACATAGATCCACCTCAAGATCCTCTTGATGATGAAGATGACTCTTCTCCTTCTTTAAGTTCAATAAATAGGAGCAGTGATGAGGATTATCCTCCTCTATCTCACACCGACACTATAGATGATGAGGACTCACCTCTTGATTCTCTATTTCATATAATTTTGGTCTGATTTAGGCTAGATAGACACTTCAAAGTGCTGAAGGATGGGTTGGAAATTCATCAGATACAAGGCAAACATGATCATAGTTTTAAGGAACTTCACATGCCTACTTGGCTATTGTCTCAAATTCATAAACCTTTAATGAGGCATCTGGAATTCCAAAATGGGATTTACTATGCAAGAAGAGTACAGTTCTCTAATCAAGAACAAAGCATGGGACTTGGTCCCTCTTCTTAAAGGAAGAAAATTGGTCTAGTGTAAATGGGTTTATCAGACCAAGTATGGTGCAAATGGGTCAGTCAATAAGTAAAAAGTTCATCTGGTTACAAATGGGTTTTCTCAAGTGCCTGACATAGATTACATTGAGACATCTACTCTTGTAGCTAAGATGACGTCTATAAGACTCACTCTAACTATCATAGCTGTACATCGATGGGATGTTCATCAAATGGATGTAAAGAGTTATTTTCTACATGGTGACCTCAAAGAAGAGATATATATGGAGAAACTACAAGTATTTGTGAAAGATACCTACTTAGTCTGAAAGCTTAAGAAATTTATCTATAAACTCAAATAGGCCCCTTGGGCATGGTATGCTAAGATGGACTCAGTTAGGTTCACTAGATGCTATTTAGATTTAAATGTCTACATCTTGTGATAGGATGATTATCTATTGATCCTAGTTATCTGTGTGGATAACTTACTAATTACAGGGAGCTTATGATCATCCATCTCAGTAGTGAAAACTACACTATCAGACAAATTTTCAATGACAAACATGGGATTGCTACACTACTTTTTCAAGATTGAAATCATTCAGTTAGATTCCAAGATAACTTTATCATAATCCAAATATTCTCTTGATTTGATTATGAGGTTTAACATGGTTTTTTGTAAGCTAGCTCCTACTCCCTTCTTGTCTAGGGTGAAGCTTGAGGCTAATTTTCCTACACCACTCATTGATGCAACTATGTATCAATAACTCATGGGTAGTCTTATCTATATCACACACACTAAACCTAACATATCCTATGCAGTTAGTTTGGTCTCCTAGTTTATACAAGAGCCACATGAGTTACATTGGAAAATAGAAAAGTAGATTTTTCATAACATTCAGGGTTCACACAACTATGGGATACACTATGGATCAAGAACAAAGTTTGATTTGATCAAATACACATATTTAGATTGAGCTGGAGATATTCAAAGTTGAAAGTCCACTTTAGGCTACAATTTCTCACTTGGTTTAGGTCCAATATTTTGGTCAAGAAAGAAGCAAAATGTAATTGCTTTATCATCCATAGAGGTAGAATACAGAGGGGATGTCAATGCCACCATTGAAGTAATCTAGTTTCAGGGGATTTTCACTAAGTTTGGTGTCTAGTTTCATAATCCAACAATCATCTATTGTGATAACCAAAACACTATCCAAATTTGTAAGAATTTGGTTCTCTATCAAAAGACCAAGCATATAGAGATTCATATGTGTTTCATCAGGAGCTTATCAATGAGCAAGTCATTGATCTTTGATACTATCTAACATCATATCAAATTGCAAATATTCTAACAAAGCCTTTCATAGAGAGTAAATTTATTCATCTGTGAGCTTTCATTGGAGTTAGGGCTAATCCACATTATTTTTCCTCCTATAGAGGTTCATCACTATGTATTTGGGTACCTCATCAAGATTTCAATGCTAAGACCCAATTCTCATCTCACCTAAGCTACACTTAAGGGGGGTGTTATTGTAGTTCTTTTTCCCACTAGGTTTTACCTACACAGTCATATGGCTATTCTAAGCTTTCTTAGGTTAGTTATAAAGGGTATATAAGATAATTATCTTTTATTATAATTATTTAATTAAGAAAATTAGAGGCTTCCTTATGTTTCCCTAATTTTCTCTATATGTACCCCAATTTTTCTTTTTGAAAGGTGAATAAAGAATTCAATCATATCGTTTTGGATTTCATAGCTTATTGAAAATATCATGTGTTTTCTAGAGATCTCATGTTGCCACACAAGATTCAACTTTATTGCACAAAAATTATTTAGAGATCTTAGTAAGCTTCTTCACTCATGATGAGAGGAATATGAAGGATTTGATTGAAGATTTATAATCTCAAACTAGCTCTACCCTATTCTCTTTGATCACCAGTGTTATTTCCAATCTCAAACTAGCACACTCATCATCTTGCTTCATAAATTAGCATAGGTCATTGAAATGGTCGATAATATTTGGGGTTAAATTGAATGAAGTCAACAATAGCTATTCCCACCCTTTATTTCCTACCTAGGTAGTTAATCATGTGCTTGACTGTGGGTTAGGCTTAATTGTGGGTTATCATGACCACACAGGTAACCATGAATGTCAGGTTTAACTTTCATCGAGTTTTTATTTAACATTATTGACTTTTACCAGTGATGACTATTCACCAGTGACCAACACATGATGGGAGCTGACACGTGCTAATTAATCTCATCATTTTTTTAGTTATTCAATACCAACTTAAAATTACATTGACCAAGAAATCTTACATATAGACAAGTATGTTGATGATTTTCTTACTATTACATATCAAAAATTTGATTCTCGAATCCCAACATTGAGTGACATAATAGAAACATGGCAAGTGATAGTGACGAGTATTTTAAAATAGAACCCTTCCTTTTGTGAATTTTGTAATGTCTTTATACTTCAGTATGGTCAAACACTTTATACAATTTGATTTTTTTTTATGGCCATTTTTTACACAACACTTCTTTGATGGGTTTGAAGCCTTTAGATGCATTAGGATGAGTTCAATGTTGATAGCTAGTTTGAATGATGTAAATAATTAAATTATAGTTAATGTCAACAATGTGGTTTTTTACAACCACCTTCTGATATAATTCTAGTTGGGATGGTATAGAGAGTTGAATCATAGTCCCATTTTAAAGGTAGTTTTAATGGTACAACACACTTGATTTTTAAGTGCATATATGTGTGTGTGTGTGAAATAAGTTGATAGATATCATTCTCAAGGAACATACAACATATTGAATTGTAACATCAATGGAATAGGTACCTTGAAAATGATATCTATCAGGGTATTTTACATATATTTATCTAAGACATGTATGCTAGTAACACTTATCATCGAGTAAAGTAAAGGTAAATATTTATTGTTCATAAAAATACATTTAATATAAATATTTGATACAATATTAAAATGATAAATAGAGATTACACAAAATTTGACATATATATATATATATATATATATATATATAAGCAATATAAAAATAGTTTTATGATATTCAAATTGTATGTATTTGATATTAAAATAAGAAATAAAGAGAAACATATATATGATATATATGCAGTATAACAATAAGCTTATGATATTTAAACTATATACATTAAATATTAAAATATAAAATAGAGATAAACACTTATATGATATATATAAGTAATTTAAAAATAATTTTATGATATTCAAACTGTATACATTTGATCTTCTAACAATTGAAATCTTTGTTCTTCCTCATTTTTTATGTAGGCAAGCCCCATATTTACACATGATATGACACTCCACACAATTAACCAATTCTTCATAGTTTTGTTCTTGATCTATTTGATTAATATTTAATGTGTTCCTCAAACATGGATGCAATCTCAAATTGTGTTTTTTTGTATCACTCAAGAAATTATATTCATTTATAATTTTTTAATAGTTATTTTTTATAGAAGACAAGTAAATTGTTAATCATTTCTTACCTATATGTTTCTTTGATATGCATCATTCTGAGGATTCCATGCATGTATACTTCCATCAAAATAGTTTTTGTATTGGTGCTCCATCTAAAAAATAGAAACCATGCACATGTGGAGACCCTCTATGTTATCATTTATATCTACACCAAAAATATTTTACCTTTATAAACTTTTGTAGTATCTCTTTTTGGAACATTGTATTTGGAATGTGTATATAATAATAAACTATATGTTTTTGGTCAATTATGTTTTATTATTTCCATCTTTGTAATTCACATGGATCTTTAGGTGGAGTTCTTGGCATCACTACATGGAGGTTTGGCCAATACATGTCTATTACACTTAAGTAAATAAGATGGTTGGTTTTCTAATTTGATTTAATAGGTTGATTAATTTTGCATGACACTTTGTCCAATATGAAAGTGTGCCTTGTAATGTAGCTCAATATTGCATCAAGCTATCAACAAGATGAGATTATGGCATATTATCCACGTATTCATGAAATTAATCACTTGTAATGGGTAATTCTTGAAGTAATTTCTTTACTAATATTATCAATGAATTTGGTGCTCTATTTTCATTATCATGTTCATGGTAAGATACCTAAACTAGTGTGTGTACGTTAGGAATCCAAGAAAGGTTAACCAATCTGTTAGTGAAAAAAATCAAAACAAACTAGAATAACTAACATCTCAAGCCTAATATTTAGGTTGGGCTATGTGGAAAATAAACAAGAAATGCATATTATAAGATAAAAATAATGTTTATACCTCCTTAGAAGATTTACTTGAGAATTTGTCTAAATATATTGAGCTCAACCTTAGATGTAAAAGTATTTTAAAATGCTTGATTTCACGTGTGGGTAAAATTTCTCCTTGTCTACACTTGATTCTTATCTTGATTTGGCATAAGAATGGTTAAATGATGGATTTGAGAAGTGGTAGAGCTTTACTGCCTGAGTTGACCATGGTGAAAGAGTGTGTAAACCCTTTAATTTATAGATTTGGAAAATGATTATGGACCATCCATCTTGACATTAAGATCAAGGGCCCAAGTATTGGATGGTGGAGCCTGATCTTATTATAATGATCCATTCTCGATAGGGGTATGTGATGGGAAAATTCCCCCCACTATGGTTTATATGGGGGGAAAATGCATTGTAAAATATTATAATTTCATATTAAATCTGGACAATTCACTATTAAGTTGCAGATCTAATGATAGAAATTATGTTTGTGCATTGTTACCTAATATGTAAGCCACTTTTGATATGAGGGCATGGTACTCATGGAAACATATTATGTGTGAGTGAAGAGGATATTGTAATGATTATATTGCATGTTTTTCCCTTCATTTGTTGGACTGAATATTAAGGACTAGTTATTTTTGTGTGGATGTATCCCATATTGGGTGAACCATGTTAAATATGTGTCTCTATTGTGTTATGTTTTCTACATTTTATTTTCATATTTAATTCATTAATATTTCTCTGTGTTTTGTATTTCTAACAACTGGTATTAGATTTGAAGGTTTATTTGGTAGATAAACTCATGAAAAAATAGGGTTCTTGGTTCGAAGGGGAGCAATGGTAGAAGGAAAATTTAAGGTCAAGAAGTTCAATGGCAAAATCTACCAACTATGGAAGATGAAAATAGAGGACTATCTATATCAGAAGGATCTTTTCCTACCATTGGATGGAATAACAAAGAATCTAATTACTATGAAGGATGAAGATTGGGAGGTTCTTGAAAAAAAGGCACTAGGAACAATATGGTTGTGCCTGGAAGCATCAATGGCCTTCAATATTTCAAAAGAAAAGACAATAGTGGATGTGATGAAGGCATTGGATAGAGTATATGAAAAACCCTCAACCTCCAATAAGGTATTTATTATAAATAATTTATTTAATCTATAAATTTTATAAGGTGGGTTGCTTTTTTATCATTTAAATGAATTTAACATGGTCACAAATCAGTTGAGCTCTATAAGATTAAATTTTGATGATGAGGTTAGGGCTCTTTTGATTCTGTGATCATTGCTAGAATGATAGAATGGCTCTATCATGGTTGTGAGTAATTATATCTCTGGTTCAAACATTTTAAAGTTTGATGATGTTATTGGTGTTATTCTTAGCAAGGAAATGCGATGGAAAAGCATATGTGAGACATCAGGTACTGCTTTGACTATGGAGAATATGGGAAGATAAAATGATAGAGGAAAGGTCATAGGGAATCATGGTAAGTATAAGAAGGGAATATCCAAATCTAAGGGAATGTTAGTGTGCTAGATTTGTGGGAAGAAAGGACACTTAAAGTAAGATTGTTGGTTTTGAAAAGAAAAATAAGGAGATGGATAACAAAATAAAAAGTAGGAAGCAAATGTAGTAGGTGATGTGTTACAAGATACTTTAATCCTTTCTTTAGATAATATTAATGATTTTTGGGTGTTAGATTTAGGGGCTTCATTTCATGCTACACCCCATAAGAAATATTTTCAAGACTATGTTTAAGGTGATTTTGGATAGGTTTATTTGGGTGACGGTGAACCCTATAAAATTTTAGGAAAAGGTAAGATACAAATAAAATTATAAAATGGAAAAAAAATGGTTTCTAAAAGAGGTGAGGCATGTTCCTAAGTTGATAAGAAATCTAATTTCAATAGGGCAATTGGAAAGTGAGGGCTGCACAATTATATTTGCAAAAAAATTGTGGAAGATCACTGAAGGATCACTAGTAATTAAAAAAGGAGAGAAAGTAGGTACATTATATTTATCTAATGGTAATGTTGAATCTTCTATTGATAGCTTCTACATAAGCATATACAAAATTATGGCACCACAGACTTGGGCACATGAGTGAGAAGGGGATGCAAGTTCTCCACTCAAAGAATTTATTTCCAGATTTGAAGGTGGATTTGGATTTTTATGAGTACTATGTGTATGGAAAATAAAAGAGAGTCAGATTTCTCAATTTTAGGAAGATAAAGAAGGATGAAAAGTTAGAGCTTGTGCATACAGATGTATGAAGACCGGCTCAAGTATCATCCCTTGGTGTATCTTATTATTATGTTACTTTTATTGATGATGTAACTATAAAAACTTGGGTTTATTACATACAAAAAAAATTGATGTTTTTGATACTTTTAAGAAATGGAAATATTTGGTTGAGAATGAGACAAGAAATAAGTTGAAGTGTGTCAAATTAGATAATGGAGGTGAATACTAAAGTAAGAAATCTGATTATTATTATTCATCCCATGGGATTCATAGAGAGAAGATGATTCCAAGAACACCACAACAAAATGGTGTGTCAAAAAGGATGAACAGGACAATCATGGAGCGTGTAAGGAGCATGAGATTACATGCAGGGTTACCCTTATAATTTTGTGTAGATGTTGTGGATAATACTATTTATTTAATAAATAGAGGGCCTTTAAGCCCTTTTGATGGTGGTATTCAAGAAGAAGCATGGATAGGTAAAAAGGTAGATTATTCATTTTTAAATCAAAATCCATGAAATGTAATTTTATTAGATACGAAGTTAATGATTTTGGTTACCATTTATGGGATTTTGAAAATTGTAAAATCATTAAGAGTAGAGATGTGATATTTAACAAGAAGGTAATGTATTGAGATCAGTTACAAGGAAAAAAACAAGAAAATCCAAATACTAAATATATAATACTTGATGAAATCATTGGAAATGAAATTCCAAAAGTGCCAAAAAATCAAAATGTGCAACAAATATAACAATAAGTACCTCAAATTCCTAAAAGTATAGTTAGAAGAGTTACTAGAGTAAGTAGGCTCCCTAAACCATACTCTCCTTCACTTTATTATTTATTATTAACTGATGGTGGTGAGCTAGAAATCTATGAAGAAGCAATGTAGGTATAAACCAGAAAGAAGTGGGAGCAAGGCATGAAAGAGGAGATGGACTCCTTGGTACAAACCAAACATGGAATTTGGTTTAGTTGCCTACAGGTAAAAGAGAATTACAAAATAAATGGGTTTATAGGTTGAAGGAAGAATATGGAGGCAAAAAGAGGTACAAGGCTAGACTTGTTGTAAAGGGGTTCGCAAAAAAGAAAGGTATTGATTTTTATGAAATATTTTCTCCAGTTGGAAAAATAAATTCCATAAAAATTCTTTTAAGTTTGGTAGCAGTAGAATATTTACACCTTGAACAGTTAGATGTGAAGACTGCTTTCCTTCATGGTGATTTGGAGAAGGAAATATATATGGAGAAGCCATAGGGATACAAAGTAAAAGGTAAAGATAAAATGGTGTGTAGGTTAAAGAAGAGTTTGTATGGTCTAAATCAAGCTCCAAGGTAGTGGTATTTGATATGTTTATGATATAACAAGGTTATAGGAGATGTCATTCTAACCACTATGTCTATTTTAAGAGATTAGATAATGAAAAATATATTATTTTGTTATTGTATGTAGATGACATGCTTGTTGCAGGGTCTAACATGAAAGATATAAATGATCTCAAAATAAAATTAGCAAATTAATTTGAAATGAAGGATTTGGGTGGTGCAAAGAAAATCCTTGGTATGATATTAACAAGAGAGAAGAAAAATATAAAATTGACATTGTCTTACGAAGAGTAAACTAATAAGGTGTTAGTTAAGTCCAATATGTAAGATGTAAAACATATAAGTATACATTTGGGAGGTCACTTCAAATTAAGTAAGGGACAATGTCCTAAAATGTAGGAAGAAATCAATTACATGTCTAAATTTCCATATGCTTCATTAATTAGAAGTTTAATGTATGTTATGGTGTGCATGAGATCAAATATTGCTCTTGCAGTTGGAGTTGTTAGTAGGTTTATGAATAATATAGGAAAAGAGCACTGGGATGTAGTTAAGTGGATTCTCAGGTACTTGAGAGGGACCACTGATAGATGATTATGCTATGAAGGTTCAAATGTTACCTTACAATAATATGTTAATGTAGACATGGTTGGAGATTTAGATGGTAGGAGGAGCACCATAGGTTATGTTTTCACTATTAGTGATACAACAGTTAGTTGGATTTAAAAATTATAGAAGATAGTTACTTTGTCAACTATAGAGGTAAAGTATGTTGTAGCTACAAAAGTTATCAAGGAGATGATATGGATGTGATGGTTCATGGAAGAGTTGAGGCATAAGAAGGAAGATTTTAGGTTGTATAGAGATAGCCAGAGTGTGATTAATTTAACAAATAACTTGACATTCCACTCAAGAACTAAACATATACAACTCAAGTATCACTTCATTCATTTAGTTTTGGAGGATGGTTAACTAAAGTTGGAAAAGATCCATACAAGTCAAAATCTTGTAGATATGCTAATAAAATTAGTCATAAAGGAGAATCTGGAGAGTTGTTAAGCTTAAATAGGTATTTAGGGATAACAAGGAAGATGAGAAACATGTAAGGGTCAAATTTTATAGACAAGTCCAAGGAAGAGTTGTAGCAGTGGAGTTGCAGCAATCAGTCTTTAAGTGGGAGATTGTTGGATTGTGGAGCCTAATCTTATTATACTACTCATTTATCAATAGGGGGTGTAGGGGGAAACACCCACACACTATGGTCTCCATGGGTGTGGGGGGGGGGGGTAGTGCCCTCAAAGTCAATTTTAGTTAAAAATGCATTGTAAAATATTATAATTTCATAGTAAATCTGGACCATTCACTATTAAGTTGTAGATCTAATGGTAAAAATTATGTTTATACATTTTTTACATAATATTTATCCCTCTTTTTATATGAAGGCATGGTAATCATGATGGTATACTATGTGTGAGTGAAGAAAAATTTGTAGTGGTTGTAGTGTAGGTTTTTCCCTTCATTTATTGGACTGAATAACAAGGACTGGTTATTTCTGTGTGGATGTATCCCGTATTGGGTGAACCACATTAAATCTATGTCTCTATTATGTTGTGTTTTATAAATTTTATTTTCATCTTTAATTAATTAATATTGCTCTATGTTCTATATTCTTAACACCAAGATTAGTCTTCTATTCTCATAAATGAGAAAGATGGAGTGTGGAAGAAAAGGTATGAAGTATGTCATAGAAATGTTAGAGATTCAAATCATGACCCCTTTATTTGTGTAAGAGGAAAAGTGTGTAATAGGGGTGTAATATCTCTTACTTGCACACTTGGTATGATGATGTCATCTTGGGTGAGGCAATATTCGAATTTTGAAATTATAAAATTGATAATTTCCAAATCCATGGAATTTTCCATTAGGAGAAGATTAGGTAATTAATTAACCATTAGAGGAAAAGTGATTTTGGTAAAGTTGAAATATTTAATAGAAGAGAATTAAAATTGACATGAAGTGTCTGATTTTAAGTGTCCACATTTTCCCCTTGTTTGAGAAGGTGTTGTGAGACACTAGGCATAGTAGCATCTTTTCAAACAATGACAAAGTTATTAATAATAAACTTAGTAATGATTGAAGAATGATGTATTCACATTTTGTGAAATCTTATTTAATTTATTAAAAGTGAGTCCATAAATATGTCCCAAGCATGTTTAGGAATGACCACGATGCCCCCTTGAGGTAGTGGCAAAGAAATAAGATTGATGGATAGGCCCTCAAAAAGAAGAAAATTGACAAGAATAAAATTGTAATTAACCCATGGACAAGATTAACCCACTTGAGTTAATGATTAAATGATTTGATTTATAATGGTTATAGATACATCCCAAAACAAGTGGTACACTTTGACTTGCCCCAAACAGGGTGAAAGTTGTAGGCTTGGATTTAGAAAAAAAATTAAATGAGGGAATTGGCCCCAAAAAGGGTGGTCTTGGTTGATCATAATAATGTGCCATAGTAGGGAGGATTTGATCATTTATTGGTTGAAATGTTTTACCCTATTAGGGTAGATTTTCATTTTGATAAATGTTTATTAGGTAATTGATTGATTTGTTAGAAAGCATAGCTCAAGGGTGTAACCTATTACATAGATTAATGATGATCAGGTCAAAATGTGTGTGCGAGAGTATAATATATTTTCAAATAATGAAAAATACACCAAAAAATGAGGCACATGATAATTCTTAAAGATAATGAAAGATATGATGAATAATGATGTGATTGGATTGGAATAATATGGATGTTAATAAGAATGAAACAAGGATAGTCGAGCTACCCCCAAAAATTGAATGTAACTGAGTGCTACCTACATATTCCAAAAGGACCTCAAGTCAATGTAGTTAACAAAAAAATGGGAGTGTAAATAAAGGAAGAATAATGGCAAATGGAAATGATCATGGTTGGATAAAGAGTTCCCACTTGGTAAATGTTGTAAATTGTGCCATCCAAAATAGAGCCAAAGGCCTTTAGTGAATAGGATGACAGAATAAGAAGATGTTTTACTATGTAATATCTCTCATGGATATAAACCCTTTTTTGAAGCTTTTCTAATTTTTTAGGTTGTTTTTGGGATTTTTAAAATTTTAGGGTTATTAGACCATTTTGAATGTTTTTGGGTTTTAGGCATCTCAACTCAATAGAGGATTCCAAGATGTAGAAAGGTTTAGCTCTCAAAATGGAAAGAGTGTGGCTTAAGTTACTCAAAAAAAGATGAAAGTGTGTCTTAGGTTGCTAAAAAAATGGTGAGATCATGGGAAAAGAGGTGACTGAGGTAACTTTAAAAACTAAGCACTACCTACATAGTCTAAATGGAACTCAAGTCAATGTAGTTCAACCTTGCTAGGGGATACTACAAATCAACAATAAGGTTGAAAAAAAGGAATGGCATAGGTATAGGATCAAATGGTATAAGATAATGAATGACAATGATGGAAAGGACTATGAGTCTTTAAGGACCATATCACGTGAGAAATAAATATGTCAAGTCATCAAAGTATAATGCAAATAATAAGCCACAATATTTCCCAAACAAGTCTCAATATACCTTCCACTTCCATAGCAAGGTAAATATGGGAAGACTAATGGTCACCATACGATGGGTTGGGTTTAATATGATTGCATGGATAAAATGTCTCAAATGGTAATGATCTATAATGGCCAAGATGGGTTAAACAATTTGGTATATAATGTAGATAGGGTTTCCCCCAAGTGTTAAGGTACTTAAAAACAAAAAATTATTTATGCATGATGCTTGAATCCTAATTTTTATCATGGTACTTTCCTAAAGTGCCACAAGCATAGTTTTCACTATTGGACAAATTCTTTCTCTTTCTCTTTTTTATTATTTTATATTTTTAATTGATTTTTTAGATTTTTTTATTGTTTTATCATCTCAACTCAATGTAGAATTACATGTTGCATAATGTGAACCCTTTAATGTCTAACCAATACCTTCTTAAAATGGTTGCTATATCAGGATGTTATTATTGTTGTGAATGAGATGATTGCTATTATGATCTTTGATGGTCATTGGTATAAACAAGATGTGTTTGTAGCCTCTATAAAAAGGAGTACCACCAAGAAGGATAAAGAAGGGTAGGCATGGGTTAAATGGTCTAACTAGATAATGGAATATAGGTCTTGAATGGATAATATGATTATAATGGTTGATGGATAAATTAATATTAGGATTTTTAGTCACACACATTATTGTTGATTTTGGATTTGACTTGATTTTGGTTGTGGTGGGGCTAATATTGACTTTAATAACTTTTTCATCAAGTAATGAGGAATAGATTGGCTCAATTATTATCATCTTGGATATGTTTTCACCAACATAATTGTTGGCCCTAAATTTTGCCTAAGTATTATCCATTTTGGCACTAAACTAACATGACACAAAAGAACCATGGCACAAAAATTGATAGGCACAGAATCACCATGGCATGGAACCAATAGGGAATGAAAGGATAATAGTGGGAAAGGACCAACATGCGAGGACCTAGTTAGAGGAGAATGAGTTATGAGGAACCCAAGAACATAGGACTCGAAATGGAAGTAGAAGACTAGGGGAGCATGTGGGAAGTGGAAGCAGTTACAAAATGATCCATATGAGTCACCCAAACCTTTTCATAGGAAGTGTTACACCAACTCACAAGGAGAGGAACACTTGGTAGAAGAGATCTAGCATAGAGTGAGGATATAGGGGGCACATATGCTTAGGTCTTTAGGAAGAACTAGTTGATTAAGCTCCATGACTCTTAGTTTGTTAAGATTTTGTTGATGATTTACTTTAGTTATTGATGTTGTAAATACTTGGTTAGGGATAAACAAGTATAAATACCCCTATTGTAATCACTGTGAGGATGGAATTTTTACCTTTTGATGCTAAAGTGTAATATATGAGTGTTGGTCATTATATCATTTCTTGTGTTCATGATGAATGAATGTGATATGATAAATAGAGTGTAATGGTTAGAATTAAGTATGCAATCTGATTCATCTCTTCTTTTTCAAAGTAATAACTCAGATTAAGAATGGAGATAGTCTGTGTAATCATGAACGCCAAGTTTGGTAATTCTAGTAACAAAATATTTTACCTATGATTTCATATAGTAACCATTTAAATACATGAGGAAAGAATATGATTAAGATATTATCACTATGAAACAAAACATGTGGTAACTAGTCTTTCATTACACACTTTAGGTGAGCACGTAAGACCACACTATTTCATGAAAGGGCCATCATGTTATCTCATTGGGTTAGACTCCAATGCTAAAGAAATAATAATATTAAAAATACCAACATTTTGGCTCCATTATCGGGACCTATAACACTTGTTGTTTAGATATGGAAAATGTTTGAGCATATTACTCTTGATAATATAGAAGAATGGATTACCAATTTTAAATATAAATTTATAACTCCCTACCTTGAACCAAGAATCTTCGTATGGTAGTGGGTAGAGCATAACCTCTATAGTGCATTGTATGAATCATTTACACACTTGGCTATCACCACATTCTCAAAGACAATCAAGGAATCTTGGAAGGAGATAGTCTTGGATGCTAGAGCAATAAAGAGATTTAACATGACTTAGAACTCCATAGATGAGAGCTATTAACACTTGGTGGAGAGGAGTTTTGAATAACTACATTCTATAATATGTTATAACCACCTACTCATGTCCTGAGGAAGCCAAGTTCCAGTTCCTTTGAGAACTACATGGCCATTACATTATAAATTTTTCTTTAGAAATTGAGAAGCTATTTATTGATCTTGGACTTGAGACTATACCAATGGAGTGCTAAATCCTCTTATGCATGAGCCAAATATTTATAAGGGGAGAAGAGGAGTTGGTAGAAGATTATGGGTTAGAATGGTAGCCAGTCAGTGCGCATTGTAGAAAAAGAAGTATGATGAAGCCTGATAGAGGATTATAAGAGTTAGTAGCATAGGAAGAGACTAAGAGAACTTAAGGAGTGTTGTTAAGAATTATAGGGAATCAAAAAGGCATGAGGACCCCATCACTTTTGAGCTACATCCTATGCCATTGCTATCATATGAAGAAGAAATTAGATGGATGATCTTAACTAAATAACCACATCATAACCAACCTAGATCCATAATCATAGTGAGTGCTCATGCTCTTGAGTTAGACAAAATACACATACGTAATTAGGACACAAACAACATGGAATCTAAGATTGAACCAATAAGAAATACTAGAGTTGAGCCTTTTAACACTCATTTAGACTAAACACTTTCTTTCCCTCTTCAAGGGAATCATATGGCATAATTTGGATAGAGTATAGGCCCTAATTTGACTAATCAACTGACTACCATGCCCCATATCATGAGTATTGTTTCTAGAGTTTAGACTAGGTGGTGGCACAAGAGGTAACCGACTTCCTCCTCAAGGGATGAAGGCTAGAAGTTCCCAAAAGCCACTTGCTCAAGCACCTTAACTGAATATAGGGGTGTGGATAATTTATTTGAGCATGCCCACAAATGCAAACTATTTTGGAGGGCATGATGCATTACTTCTTTTGAGCATAAGGACACCCAATTTTCAACAACACGCTTAGAATGTGCACACAAATGGTATCAAAATATTGATTGTCAACAAGCGTTGGTTGATTATGATCAAATTAAAATAACCTTCCTTTAGGAATTTGACATTCTTTAATTTGAGCAATAGAACATAGTTGTGCAAAAGAACATAAAGTAAGGACTTACTAAAAGTGAGAGAGATTATGAAACATGGTTTAAGACTTTATTATCTAAACTATCATTTGATATTAACACTACTCAACATGCATAATGGTTTGTGGGAGGATTGTTACTACCCTTCCAATGAACATTGTCTCAATGAAATTTACTAGCCCGAGTGAGGCTTTAGAAGTTGCTCTCTATGTTGAGGTAGTTGGAAGCATTAATACTAGGATCAGTCCTTTCATGGAATCCCAAATAGATTTAATAGAATCATAATTTGAGAATTTGATAGCTAATAATTCACATGAAACATGTAGTGGTGTTTGGTGCATAGACTACAAATCTAAAGGGCATACATGGAGTAACTTCCTATGCAAGAACATCCATGTAGTACTTAAATAGACATATGAAATATGTCATGAATAATATCATGTACACTCTTTTATTTTTATGTAATGAGCTATGCAAAATAAGGTGTCTAATTATTTCAAGATATTTGATGCCTATACTCATGATACTAATGATTTTCATTTGATTAGTGACATATATGAAGCACAAGTGCACATCACACACCAAACATCTATAGCAAACAATCAAGATAATGGTGGCTATCAAGGTTAAGGAAGAGGATGTGGATGATTAGGTAGTCATTTCCTACCCAATAAATGTTACAAATGTGGATCCTTAGAAGATTTCCAAAGAGATTATATGAAATACCCTACATGTGCCTTTTTTAAAAAGGACCTCCAGCTAGAAGAGTTCCTTGACTTATACATGGATATCACTAAGGAGAAGAATGAAAAGGGTGTTGGTAGGGTTTGAATTGATAAACCACATTGGTGTGCCTACTCAAGCATCCCTATAGTTGAATAGGTCAACATTATCACTTGTAGTGGGGGATAGACTTAGTCTCCCTCTAATCCCATCAAGAAAGTACAACATGAAGAACCATGAGCAAGAAAGTATCTTGATGCCTAGCAGTAAAAGGGTGTCCTCCAAGATATAATGGCATTAGTATGAGAAATTTAGGGAGAGATTTAGTTCCTAAGAGACAAAGAAGTAATGCAGTGTGTTACTATGCAAAGGGAATCTGAGCCTCAAAATGTGGTATGTGATGACTTCCAAGAATTATGTAAGTGCATGCTAGATGAGGATATTATCCCATAGCTAAGTGTTTGGCTTAAGAATCAAGCCTAAGTACCAAATGAGGTTCACCCTCAACTCAATAGGTAGAGTGAGGATCATTGCCTAAATCATGCTCAGTGACAGGACACTCCTAGTTCCTCTACTCTATAAGATTGAGAAATATTAGTTAATACTACCATCAATGGATGGGTAATCTGAGACATACTAGTAGACACCAATGTAGAAGTAAATGTCCTCACCATGTATGTATGGCATAATATGGCCAGTCCAGTATTATAACCTTCACCACATATCTTGTTTATGGCAAATAAGACTCATGTGTTACCTATCGGGGTCCTTAAAAATGCAATCATTGACATACTTGGCATGCCTTTCAAGGTAGATTTTGAGGTTCTATAACTAGCTAAAGTTAATGATTACTTAGCTCTATTGGGATGACCTTGGTGCTATGAGAACAATGTAGACTTGAGATTCAAGAAGCACTACATTAGTTTTGAGAACACTGATCATCATGTTGTGATACCACTAGATCAAGCATAAGGACCTCCTTACATAGAGCATGTCAATGTTGATGAAGATATAAACCACATATATAATGTAAATTTAAGGAATGATGAACAAATAAATCCCACTATAGATGTAATTCTTTGGTGGTAGGATACTCAATCCCTTTCTAATACTATAATTAATGCTTATAATTGGTGGGCTCATGGTGACTATAACCTCACTGACAGAGTATATGGTACCATCAATAGCTAAGAGAATGTGCCATGCCAGTTCAATAAATGACATAAGTTCATTCACCTTATCTTTAGCCAAGTCAAGGGGGGAATTATCATAGAGACACCACTCAAAAGACTCGATGAGGATCTAAGGTTCCACTGGTAGATGGGAATCTGAGATTCATTCAATGCTTTAAAGAGTTTTAACACATTGATGTAGATCATATATGATCTTTGGTCCATTTATTTGATGGCACAACTACATGATGGTGGTGAACCCATTGAAAATTACTCTAGTGGGATCATGTGCACTCAGCCTTACACCACTAGTTCCATCATGATAACAAAGTAAAGGGAATAATTAGTTATAGTGGAGTACAAGGCCCTGAGCCCCACATAGAAGCTTATGAAACAATGTGGAGAAATAAGGAATCATACTTACCAAAATATTTATGTGTACATGAATTCTATGGCACTTTACACACTTGGGCATGATCATGGTATGTTCATGATGAGAAATACATAGGTACCAAGTCCTGACATTTACTAAAGGATAACATGAACTCTGCACTATCTTATTCTTCACCAAAGATGGATTTGTGCCTTACTCTCCAAGACATGCATGAAGAAATTATAGGTGACCCAAGTCCCATATAGGAATGCCTAAGGAGTATCCATCAAGACCTTGAGGAACCCCTACACCTATTCAATGAACCATTAACATCCTTAGTTTTTGTGCCTATATCAGTTATTGAGCAGGACTAATGTAAATAAATTCATCTAGGGAAACAAAAGCTCACGTTAAAAATGGAATAAGGTGAAGGATCCAATCCACTCGACCCGTTATCTAACTATTTATTTTTTCTTATGAATTTTGGCACAATAAATATTTAGGACACAGGGGCTCATATGGACAACCCATACAATGGACCTATTTAAACTATTCAATAGAACATCAACACAGAACAAAAACCAAAGATGGTAACGGTAGGAAACTATTAGACTGACATAGATATTTCAAAAATATTTGAATTTCTAAAAGAATATCAGGATGTCTTACCAAAAAACTATAGTAAAATGAAGGGATTCCACCCAACCTTAGGGAAGATACATATCTAGTTGGTTGATGATGCTCAACCAGTTAGAAAATGACCATATAGAATGATTCCCAATCTATGTGCACATGTCAAAGAGGAAATTGATAGCATGCTACATGCTAGAGTAATCACCCCCATTGATGAATTCAAATGGGTAAGTCCCATGGTGATTAGTATCAATAAGGATCAATGCATCTATATTTACATGGAGTATTGAGTGATTAATGCATCTTATGCAATTGATCCCTTCCCAATGCCATTCATGAAGGAGATCTTTGAGGGTATTGCTGGATGTAAGGTATATACCTTCAAAAATGGCTTCTCAAGATACCATTAGGTCCAAATAGCTAAAGAAGACCAATCCAAGATAAAATTCACCACTGAATGGGGATATTCTATGTAAATTGTCATGCCACTTGGGTTGAAAAACACCCCAGTATTGTTTTCACAAATATCATTTGAAGCATTTAAAGACTTCATCCACAAGTTCCTTCAAGTCTATTTGGATGATTAGATAGTTTATGGTTTGGTCAAGGACCATTATTCTAACCTGAGGCTTATGCTTGAATGCTATTAGGTCTTACAAATTTCATTGAACTTAAACAAGTTCCTATTTGCTACATTTTTGGTGTGCTCTTAGGACATATTATTTTTAAGGAAGGACTTATGATAGACCTAACGAAGGTATCTATTATTCTTCACCTCCTACCACCTAAGACTCAGTGTAAGGTCCATACCTTTCTAGGTCATATGGGTTATTATAGAAAGTTCATCCACATATATGTAAAGATTGACGTGTCCTTGGAGGAAATTCTAAAGAATAATGAGAATTTCATATGTATTTGATCTTGTAAAGAGGTTTTTGAAACACTAAAGGAAAAAGTGTTCACTGCTCCTATCCTCTAGTTCCTAGATTGGACAAAACCATTCCATGTCCATGTTGATGTGTTTGGCATGGCTGTTGGTGTAATCCTTGCACAACCAATTGAAGGCCACCTAGATCATCCAATATACTTTTCTAGCAAGAAGCTCACATCAATTGAAATTAACTATACCACTATAGAGCACAAAACATTAGTGATGGTCTACATTTTGCAAAAATTTAGACAATACCTATTAGCCACTCCTTTTATTTTCTATACAAATCATAAGGCTTTGAATTACCTTGTCAATAAACCCATACTACATGGATAGATTAGCCACTAGATTGTGTTGTTCTAAGAGTTCTAATTTTTCATTATGATGAAACCTAGTAAAGCTAATTTTGGACCTGGCCACCTATCTTGGATTAAGAATAGAGAACCACCACATTCCATATAAGATGATCTACCTAATATAAAGCTCTTTTGCATTATGTAGGTACCTAAAGAGTTGGAAGACATTATATCATTCTTGACCATTAGCTCCATGCATAACTATCTCACCTCATAGGAAAAAACAACAAATCATGGTTCATGTCACACCCTTTTAGCTTATAGGAAGCAATATTTACAAAATTTCCCATGATGAAGTTCTTTGACGTTGTGTAATGCAACATGATCGACTAGAGGTACTCTATGAAATTTATGAGGTTATTTTAGGAAGACACTATGATAGAGAGGCTACTATGTGAAAGGTTCTACTAGTTGGATTATGGTTGCAAACTCTTTTCCAAGATGCTAAAGTATATGTTATACAATGTGACATATGTTAGCATGTAGGAAAACCTAATCAAAGGGATGATATTCCTCTATGACCCATTCCTTCTTAGGAACCCTTTAAAAAGTGGGCTATTGATTTTTTGGCCCCATCATTCCAACAGGATGATGAATAGGTTCTCAATACATCATTTCAGTAACTGAGTGACTACTTTACATGCTAGGTTGAATCTACACTAACAAAGGATTGTACCACTACTAATACTATGTGGTTCATTTGAGAGAATATCATAACTTGGTTTGGATGTCCCTTGAGTTTCACCTATGATCATAGAACCCACTTTTTAAATGAAATAATTTGCATCTTATTGGCTGAGTTCATGATCATGCACCATAAAATAACACCATATCATCTATAATATAATGAAATTGTTGAGGATTTCAATAAGATCCTAGGTACCACACTAACAAAGAAATATAATGTCAGTCGAACTGATTAGGATGATAGGGTGTTTATATTACTATTGGATTACTATATAACCTACAAGTGCCTAAATAAAATCATTCCATTTAACTTGATGTGTGGAAAAGAGGCATTCCTACTAATGGAGTTTTGGTACCATCTTTGTGTATAGCATGAGTAGGATAATTAGATGAAGATTCATCCTTGAAATCACTCCTAGATGCTTTACTAAAACTAGATGAAGTTCATTTCCTTGCTCATTAGAGCTAGGATGTGGAAAAGTGCAAGTAAAAAGCATGGCATGATCACCATATAAAGAATAAAAAAAATATCCAAGAATGAAGGTCTTGTTATACGATTCCAAGTTCACATGTCACCTTAGAAAGCTTTGAATCCACTAGGATGGTCCTTTTATAATTCATAGCATTTGACCTACCAGAGCATGTCAATTACAAAGGATGGATGGCTAGTTCCTTCCTCAGCACTATAATAGAAGCTAACTCTAGTTGTATTTCACTTTTGAATTTCCAAAGTATTGTAATCAATAAGGCTTATGCCATTAGTTTAGGATTTCTTGTTTTCAATAAAAGTGTTGCCTTTATTACACGTAAATTCTCTTTATGTAATTTCATTTCAAAGTTTTGGTTATATTTTCATGGAGGACCATGAATCATTTTAGCATGGGGTAAGAAGTCATGTTTAGTACATAAAGTGTGCAAGTTACATAGGCATGTAGGGTTAGATAGGCATGTAAGGTACATGGGTATGTAAGGTTCTTAGGGTGCACAAATGTCAAGTTTAAGCCTCATAAAATAGTTGTTTAAACTCAAATTCTCCAAGATCAATGGTTAGCATTCAATCATACCATGAATATCTCATGGAAAGTAGGTGAGGATAGTGTTAGCGGGTCCCAAAGATCTAAAAAATCACATTTAATCATGCATCAAAGATCAATGGTGAGCATCAAGTCAAAATTTAGAGGATCCCAAAATTAAATGCATCAGTGATAAGTAGCATAATCTTGAGAGTAGAATATAGATCTAATGACATGTGGATGAGTTCAAGTTAGTGGGTCTAGGTAGATCTATGGCTCGCATTCACTCATATAAAATAGATCCAATGGCGAGCTCAAGGTCAAAAGGTCAAAAAATCCTAAAAACAAGTGAGAGGATACCAAGTATCATGACTGTGAGATTTGTTAGATAAATCAATGGTATGTGCTTGAGTTGTACAAAAATAGATCAATGGTCTGCATTCAATCTGGTAGAATCAGATCCAATGGTGCATGTTTGGGCATGAGACAACTATCATCTAATTTAAAGAAAGGTGTGAGATGGGATGTGCCATTAATGCAAAAGAATAGTTATGGAAAGGAATGGGCCAATGGCATGATGTGAAAAATACCATTAAATACATTAATCAATAAAAGTGAGGATCTAAGTGTGGTGACCATTAAGGATTTACATTAATGATATGAGTTGATGAGTAAAAGAAATGTATTAATGATGGTAACCCCCCCTTGAGCTTATAAATAGGTACGTTAAACTCTTTTTACACTTTACCTTTGTGATTAATTTGAGATTAATAGAGTTGAAGGATAATAAATTACTAGAGCCAAGTCAAATGAATCTAAAGCTAAACAAATCAAATTTGTTTCCATAGAAAACTACATGGGGCATTAAAAATTTTTAGATAGGTATTACAATTTTGGTTTTGTGAGAATAAGGAAGTACCAAAAGTTGTAGGTCTGCCATTAGAGGGTGCTCAAGCTCAAAAAGATGAAGTAATCATCCACAACCATGTATTATTTTAGAAACTTTGGATGGCCATGTGTCAACCTTCAAGATCCTCTAAGGGTGATGTAGCCTAAAAAAGGCCAAAAAAATTGAACCCTTGCCAACAATATCAAAAGAGGAGGTAAGCAGAAGAGACTAGGTTTTGATTAGGGAAGAAACACCAAAAAAGCAATTTCAGTGCATGTAGGAGGAGGAAGTAAACATGACTTAAATATCAAAGAAGGTTCAATAATCCTTGAGATAGAAGGCCTAATCACCCCCACCCACATATATATTGATAGAAGAGAGGCAATATCTAGAATCAGTGTTACACAAAGAAATGGGTCTCCAAGTTTTCCACTTATACCATCTTCATCTATAATCATCAGCAACCTAAAAATGAGGTTGAGCTTCAAAATGACTACCATGTCAAGTGACAAAACACCAAGAACTAAGTTTTTTTTGATATTAAGATCTTCAAATAGCTAGATGTTGTAGGGTTGTTCTAGCTCTTTAATTTACCATATTTTATAAAACCTATAGAGGTGGTCCAGTTCCTTCTCTTGTGCATCCATGAGGACTTCATCTACTTCACTAAGCATAGCATGAAGATAATGCCCAAGAGTATCAACAAGGTCACAAGACTATATTTCTCGAGGTTGAGCATGATTGATGACTTGGTAGACACTAAGGAGGTTCAAAAGATTGCCATGACACTCATGTATTAGAAGTAGGGCCATACCATGTATATCAAGAACCTATAGGAGTCATCCCTCTAGCTTATGGCATGAATTATTATGACCAAGATCGGTAGGAAAAATTGATGGAAAGAAGTTGATATGGAGTACCTTTATATTTCCCATTAAGTCACTTAGGGACTTAAATATAACTATAGATTACATAGAATATTATTAAAGATATAGACAAGACACATCCAATACCTAAGCATAGGTTCCCATGGGGGGTGTTTCTTTTATTAATGGTTTTTTATGAGATCAGTGTACTAGACTATAGCTCAGGAGTGCTAAAGTTGGTATAACCTCCCATGTACAAGTCCCTTGTTGAATGCTACAAGGAATTTACTTGTCCTTAATACATTAACCCTTCATACAAGATCAAGATGAGGTACTAGTTTGATAGGATGAAGGTAGCATTCAAGAATGAGTGGTGCCTCCCAAAGGACTTGCCCCCTTTGGCTACTAAACAATCATAGTTTATCATGAAGCAACACTTTTCCCTTGTGCACATTATAATGAACCCTTCTAAACAACTCTTCATATGGCTCAAGTTACCATACACCTTCTCAACATGGTACTTCATAGACTCCATGAACTAGATTTACAATGCACAACCCATTATCTTAGAGCTTGAGAAATTAGAATTAAAGATTCACACCCTATAAAAAATGTTTTTATATCCAGGCAAGAAGGCCTATACAAAAAAGAGGGAGAGGGACGTGACTAACATCAAAGTCAAGTAGACAATGGTAGGAAAACAAATTCACAACTCATTCTACATGCTACACCCCCAAAAGGATCTAAAGGGTGGGGACCCTAAAGAGAAGCTTCCATCAATGCCACCATTTAAGAAGAAGTTTCCAAATCTTGGTGCTATCACAAGTAGACAATAGGCTTCATTGAAGAGGTAAAATATGGCTTAGGCACCTCCACCATGCCCATCTCCACCATATCCCTCTCCACCTCTACTATGACCATGTCCACCACACCCATCTCCACCTCCACCATGCCCCTCTCCATCACCTTTTCCTTACACATCCCCACCTCATCCTTCTCCATCACCTTTCCCATCTTTTCCCCCATGCCCTTTCCAACTATGCCCTTCTCCACTGCACTCTTCTTCTCCTCAACTTTCTCCTCCACTTTCACCTCCACCTTCTCCACCTCCACCTCCACCTTCTCCACCACCTTTCTCATCTCCCCCTAAATAATTTAGGGAGTCCACCACCATCTATTGTAATGGCCTCTACTTTAGGGACTACACATCAGTAACCTATTAGGCTAGTGCCCCAATAGGATATTCCTAAAGTACAGGTTCACAACTTGGATTCTAACTCTGAGAAGACTCCACCCCAATGTGGGAGGAACCCACCTCTAATGACTTACTACTTTATGTAAAACCACTCTATGGTGAATAGGTTGATGGTGAGGAATAAAAAAGGAGTAAAAGGATTGATAGTAGCATCCCCATAACTATCGATAGATAGGCCACCTTAGAGTGTGACCCTTGTAAGGGGAAGGAACTGGTCAGATCTATGGAAGAGCTTGGAAATGATATATCTACCAATATATGTGAGAATTATTAGTTTTAAATCCCTAATAGGATTATATATCTATGGTCATACTTCATTTTTTAGGATTTAAGCTTGGAAATAAGGAAGCAAGTGTCCTTCCTTTTGGGCATGTATAATGAGGAGTGGGAGTTTGAGATTCCCCATGGCAGCCTCTCTTTGGGACTAGATACTCCTATGCTGTCTAAGACACAATGATGGATCCTCAAAACATCCCCCATTTAAGAGAGCATGACCTTTTTGTATATGGAATTAGAGGTTACAAACCAAAATATTTTATCAAATTCTAATATGCACTGCTAAGAGAAAACATGCCAAAATTGTGGGTATGTATAATAAAGAGGTTGTCACTAAACAAGCACTCATCAAGGAAGTGACTACTCTAAATCAGCATATCCAAGAGGCCATAGAGGTAAAATTGATAGATTTTAACCTATATAAAACTATTTTTCAATAGGAACTAGTGTTGGTAGATGACATACCTCTTGATGGGGATGCCATAGGTAAGCTAGAGACCTTGGTGGACTTTCTGCTAAAGTGATGCAAGGAGTAGCCTACATCGAAAGATGAAGGACTAGAGATATAAAAGTAGTTCACTATGGAAGTTAAATTTTGAAAGTACACCTTAGAGAGGATTGGGGAAGTTATCCCCATTTTGGATGGAATTTTTATACATCTTGCACACTTGAATAAAATCTTGGAGGCCTGGCTCCAAGCTGAAGAAGACCAGAGGCAATAATTGATTGACGTTGCACTCCTAATAGAAAATCACACAAAGTACATGAAGGCATTTAGGGAAATTGAAATGATTGAGGATATATTAAATACACATCATTAGTAGCTAAATTCAAGTTTTGTAACCCTCTAAATATAGGTTTACAAAGAGGTTTCAATAGCTGAAGACATCTAAAAGGATGCTACCATATCCCTAGATGAATTGGTCAAGAAGGCTAATGAGACCTCTAGCAAACCCAAGGAGATAAATAAATTGAAGGGGAACATCAAATAAATAATTGTTAAGGTGTTTGAGGCATTGTCACATTGGGATATTTGAAGAAGTAAATCGAGCAGATGGGACCCAATTTTTTGATAGAGGTCGCCAGCGCAATATAGTCTAGGATGGATTAAGAGTGTAGTATGGGGTGATGTTGGCCCCAAATTTTGACTAAATATTATCCATTTTGTCATGAAACTAGCATGCCATGGAATAACCATGGCATGAAACTTGATAGGCATAGAAACACCATGGTATAGAACTAATAAGGTGCAAAAGGACAATGATGAGAAAGGACCAATGGGAGAGGACCCAGTTAAAGGAGAGTGAGTCATAAGGAACCCTTGAACATAGGACTCAGAATGAAAGTGGAAGACTAGGGGAGTGCATGAGAAGAGGGATCAACTATGAAATAATTCATACGGGTCACCTAGACATTATTCATAAGAAGTGTTGTACTATCCTGCAAGGAGAGGAACACTTGGTATTAGAGATATAGCATAGAACAAGCATATAGGGGGTGTAGAGGCTGAGTCTTTAATAAGAACTAGTTGATTGAGTACCATGACTCTCTATTTGTTGAGATTTTTTTGATGATTTACTCTAGTCATTAATGTTGTAAATACTTGGTCAAGGATAAAAAAGTATAAATACCCCTATTGTAATAATTGTGAGGATTGACATTTTTCCTTTTGATGTTGAAGTGTAATATATGAGTGCTAGTCATTATGTCATTTCTTGTGTTCATGATGAATGAATGTGTTATGCTAAATATAATGTAACAATTAGAATTTAGTATGCAATCTAATATGTCTCTTCTTTTTTAAATTAACAACTTATACTAAGAATGGTAATAGTCTATGTAATCATGATGGCTGAGTTTGGTAATTTTAGGAACAAAATAGTTTACCTATGCTTTTATATAATAACTATTTAAATACATAAGGAAATAATATGACTAAGGTATTATCATTATGCAACAAAACCTATAGGAACTATTCTTTCCTTACATTCTTTGGGTGAGCGTGCAAGACCACAGTCTTACGTGAAAGGGATAGTGTGTTATCTCATTAGGTTAGACTCCAATGCCAAAGTTATAATAATATTAAAAACCCCAACAATAATCTTTTTGATTTTTATAATTTGGATTGTCCAATAATTCCTTGACTAAGATTTCACTAAGGGACATTGATAATTCATTTTGATTGTCCCTTATCACTTTAAATAGGGTTTTAATAAAGGATTATGATTTTTTATCTTGATTATCATCTAGCACCTCATAAAATGTTTCACTAGAAGATGATCAATTTATATTTTGATGGTTCCCTAGTGCCTCAAATAAGATTTCATTAGGAGATTGTTCTTCTTCTAAAATGTTGTCTTGCTTCCCTAAAAATTCTACCACTGAGATGTCACCATTGAATTAGCAATACATGATTTTATCAATCCCAATCGATGTTTGTGGGTGGTCAAATATCAATATAATGGTTAGGTTGGTTAATGGTAAAGGCATGTGTTATATAAATAGAAGGATAAAATGTAGCACATTTCTCATAGAGGCTACTAGTAGAACTTGTGTCAATGTCAAAAGAAGCTTCCTAAAAAAACATGGAAGGATCACAAATGTTTTCAATTGGATATGCTAGAAATATGCAACCAATATCAAAACACCCATAATATCTTTTGATTCTGAAGTTGATTTTGAATCAAGAGGATCTGAATCTAATTTTAGGCTAACATTGATTATGCTTTTGATGGTAAATATGATATTGGTTCTAGAATGGAACCCAACTTTGATATTAGTTCTAAAATTAAACCTTATTTTGATGTTGAAATAGTCATGAAGAGGGCCTATTGAATTACATTTTCCACAAGTACCTTGTTCACCTTTCACTTAAAAATGGAGGATTTGGGATGAAGAATTTTTTTAAAATGGGGAACATTTGGTAATGGACAAATAATGGGATGTTTCTTAATGATAATGATCTCTTCAAAGATAGGCTTGTCAAAGATAGGTTCTTCATCAAATATAGTTTCTTCATCAAATACATATGGATCATCAATGGTTTGGACTTGGTTAAAGATGGGTGATTAGACAAAAATGTTGATAATGGTTTGACTATATTGATATTACTTTGGAAGTGGATGTACTTGATCATGTTTTGGAAGGAGATCATGGAATATCTTGATCAAGTAGTTATTATAATTGGGTACACTTGGCTCATCAATAGATAAGGATCTTTGGAGGGGAAATGGCATAATAGGCCTGGACTATTGGCTTTTTTGTGGTGTTTCTTTTAGAGATCTAATCAAATAATGTAATTTCTTTACTATAAATCTAGTCAGAAGCTTAACACTGAACTTTAACAATATCACAAGGTTTTCATATTTATTGTTAAGAAGGTATCATGTAAATTGGTCTTGTCCATAGTATATACTAATCAACATAATTAGGAGGTATTATTTATTCTGCCCATGATCAACATTGAATGGCTTATCTGTAAGGTTAAATTGAGAGATTTTCTCCCTTACTTCTTGACTAAAGATCGACAATTCTAGAACAAGTTTAGGATCATGAGATGCCATGAATTAGATTAACCTTAGACTAATTCCCCTAATCAAAGATACATGCAAGTGGAATTAGATGGAAAAATTATCCCCAAAGATGGCAGACTTGGTCTCACTTAGAATGGGCCCCAAAGAGGGGGGTCTTGGTCTTAATGTAATTAGAATGCACCCAAAGAGGGTAGTCTTTCTTAGATTACATTTGGTGAAAATGGTCTTGATTTTATTGGACCCAAATAGGGTGAATTGGCATAGATTACAAATGGTTGAAATGGTCTTGATTTAATTGGCCCCAAACAGGGCAAATTAGCACAGATTAAAATGTGCCCAAATAAGGGTGGTTTTGGTCTTGGATTGAAATGGGTGATAATGGTCTTATGTTGATATTGATCGTATTTAAATTAGTATTGGCTTAGTTTGGCCCACAAAAAGGTGAAATAGTCTTGATTATAATGGATTAGCTTAAATTGGAAAATTGCCAAATAGGGTAGATTGGCATAAATTAGAATTGGTCCAAATGGTCTTGATTTGATTTGCCCCAAATAAGGTGAATTAGCCTAGATATAATTCAAATTAAATAAATGATGGATGATATGACTTCATCATTCCCAACTGACATATGTGAGAGATTGTATGGAAATACGAGAAATGGTTTTGAATTGACATGTAATAGATTCATAATAATTGGATTTCATTAAAATAGACTCGATTTGGCATTGGAATTAGAATATGGCTCAAGAATAACTTGATTAGACTCAAATGTGGTTCAAGATGAACCTATATGCATCTAAATTTGCTTACTTCATTTAACATTACTAATATCACTATTAGTCAACACTAATTTTGGTTATCTAATTTATCTCATTTAATCTCACTAATCTATCCCCTTCTTACTTATTTATCTAATATACCCCTTCAATATTTTTTCATACACTAACTATAGTCTTATCCCATTTCTTCATTAATTATCCTAAATACCCATTATCATATCCTAATCCCACTTATCTATTATTTGGGAATTTAAAATTCTCATGACTCACCTACCCACCTACTAAGCCTATTCCTAGGCTCTCCTACATCATAAGCCCCTAATAACTCACCTAATCCCTATCTAATCCCCCATCTAATCATCATTAACCTCTAAGAGGGATTTTATAATTCTCTAATTCTAGAATCCTCTATATTCTCACCCATATTCTCTAGAAGCCTCTAAATCTAGAGGCTTCTGAGGAATTTTAAATTCCTTTTAATTCTCCACCCTAGATCTCCATGATCTAACTTTGAATTTTAGCCATTGATCCTTCCCTCCATTTTATATATAAACAAGCCATTTCTCCATGGATAAACCAAGTATTGAAGTATTTAATCCATAAGTTATTTATGTCAATCTAATCCTTCAATCATAGACATCTATTGAATCCATTATCAAACATCCTTGATCAATCAATCACCATGTATAAACCCTGAGTCTAAGGTAATCCCAATCTCAATATTCTTATCTTTTATTTTTTTTATCATGGTTTGGAGAATCTAGACCTAGGATTAGAGTGATTGATTTGAATTATGCATTAATCTAATTGCATTTAATCCTAATGGCTCTAGATCATACCTAGGTAGTCTGTTATTTTGGGTTTTAAATTGCATGTTTATGGTGATTTAATCCAATAGCTCAAAATTTCATGCTAAATTTTGGTGACTACGATGGGAGAAACTCTTATTGAAATAATATTTTTTGTTTTGAGTGTGCTTTCTCAAGTGTGTAGGTTAGATTGAAAAATAATTTAGGGTTTCCATTTTTTTTAAATTAATGAAAAATGTGTTTTGTTTTAATGAACTACTCTTTACTCATAAGGAATTTCATGAAAAACTTTCTAGGTTATGAGTGCATCACTTTTATATTTTCAAAACATTTTATGGTTTTTACTTTCTTTTAGTATTGAATAAGTTATGATAGTTTTTATATCTCAATTTTATGTGTTTTTTGTCATTTTTTTCCTGTGTTGAAAATTCTTCAAGTTTATAGGCCACAAATTGGTGGCCCAACATTTTCAAAATTTACATCCACAATAATCGCCAGGGTTTTGTTCCTATATTTGTGTATATATTAACATATGTTAATGTGTTTTTATTTCTTATTCTACCATTAAATTAGGTATATGTTACCTGGTTTTTGTTAATAAGTTCTAGGTGTCTTGTACTATTAACATTTTAGGATATTTTAGAGTTTTTTATATATTTAGTAATATATATATATATAATTTTCAATATATTTTAGTCATTTGATAAGAAATCCATTTATAACACAAGGGTTGTGATCAATGTGGTAGGCATTCTTCTTTTGGGCACTATCAATTTTACTATGTTCAAAAGTCTCAATAACACTCCACAGTATTAAATTTTTATATAATTACCTATAAAATTTATACATTCTATGCTGGTTGTACCAAATATTCAAACTGATACAACACATTTTGTTATATATTAAATCATTAAAGTGTTTACATTTGGAAATCTAAAAAATCTAATGAACTGTTAAAATTTATGGTTTGTGGGTTTTAATTTTAACCATTAAATTTTGTTTAAAAAAAAATATTTCTAAAGTCCATAAAAATTAGCTAAATGTTCCATAAATGTTATTTTTATATACTTTTTGGTAGATGTTTAAAATCATCTTAAGTGATTCACAATTGAATCGCTTAAAATGTTTTGAAACATTAATCAAAAACTACATACAAAGGTCTGAATGCTCTAAGAAATGACATGGTTCACTACATACACCACTATATGACACAAATGTGTTTTTTACTTCAATAAGTTTAGACTATTATCAATATGGTATTAGAATTCCCATAAACCATATTTTATTAACTTTCAGTGGATGTATATGTCATATGTCTTATTTTATAATATTAATTTAAAAAGTCTTTCATTAATCCCACTTCCTAGTCAAAATCTTATAGTAATTTGATATTAATCATTTTTTATATATATGGGTTTAATTAGGGCCCCAAACCAAATAAAAAAGGTATTACAAAAATACATCCACAACAGGAAAAAATTGTAGACTAAAAAATACTAAAACAACACTGACATATTATGGCCAAGAACCCTAGAGAAAACTATGGGAATACAAAATAACCAACACCAAAGACCAAAAAACACAAATAAAAAACAAACTGAGAACTAGTAAAGCAAGAGAAATAAATACAAAAAACACATGAAAGCATCAAAAATTTGTGCCTACCTGCACCTCATTATCAACATCTTCCATAAATATGATTTCCCTACACTTGTAGATGTTTTCTTAGACTTCCCCAAGGATTTTTCACTTGTGGTGCTTCCATGGGCCTTTACTAATTGCTTTAGGAGCTACTGGGTTGGTAGAAATAGGTTTGTCTAGTGAAACTTCCAAATTTTTCATCTTGTTGAACCAATGTGAAGCTGCTACTTGACCATGAGTGACTAATTTCACTAACTTGTTAACTACTTCAACTTTTGACTTGTCATGGTAGCTAGCCCACCATTAAGAGATCTCTGGAATCAAACTTCATAGATGTGACATAGGTGGCATGGTTAATAATTTCCCTTCCATAGGGTCTTATGAGCTAACCTTTTTGCTTATATCCTTCACAAAACTCAAAATAACCATGAAACACATTTTTAAAGCTTGAAAAGATGACATAGGGACTAGACCTAAACCATTTGAGCTCATAAATAACAAGTTGGGTAGGGGGTTAGGTCATGCATCAAAATATTTTTCACCAACCCAATGTGGTGTTCAGGCCTTACATAGAAAGAAACTAGAATTTCCATTACTTTAGAATGTAACACTAGAGTCATTAAATTTGACACAAAAACTACCACCACCTTAGAGTTAACTTGGTAGTGAACACCCTATGCCACAAATTCTAGTCCTAGGACCTATAAAACCAAATAAGAAAAATCTTCCAATGGAATCCAAATTTTGTTTTTCAACTAAGCTTTTAAAATTGAGCCTTCAAATGCCATCTCACGTACCATGCTTCCTCCATAGAGGCATGGGGTGGTGATAAAAATCTCTGTGATCTTTTCCATGCCTAAAGTAGTTGAGCCCATTGACATTCTACAACAAACAATATGAGATCAAAGTGAAATTAACATGAAGAACCAACATTCCCAATTATCTCACTAAAACTATAAACAAAGTATTGCAAGAGATCATGAAACATAAAGGAAGGCTCTCGACTCCCTCGTGCCACATACAAACTAACATCTTGAGCAATCAAATCAACCTCCTTTGTATTGATGATTGTAGCCCATATGAAATGATCATTAAGGGGGATAATAATGAAATATTTAGCCAAGATATGTACTACCCACTAGGAACACTACCAAAGATGTCAAATTTCTGCCAATTAGGCCTTCACTAAAACCATCAGTTTTTTGAAATCAACTTTAAGGATAAAAGAAATACAAAAAATGAAAAAGAGAAAGGAATATCAACCCAACTCAATAAGGGGGAGGGATGGTAAATCCTCCCAGGTCTCCCTCACATTATCCACTCGACATACTTCAACTTGATCAATTATGTAGTTTGCAAGAAAATCTACTACCGAATTTGCTTTGTGATAAAAATGGTTAGAAATAATAGAAGAGAAAAGCATCAATCTATCCTAGGTGATTGACAAGATGTTTTATAAGTTCTAGGAAGTGGTATACATTTTTTAGAATGCATATATAACTATGTGTGAATCACCTTCCATAATTAACTTCAAAATATCACATGGGATTGCTAATTCAAACCCACTAACAATAGAATGAGCCTCTGCCTCATTGTTGGTGCCATCCTAAATTTTTTTGGAGATTACTCAAATTAGAGATCCACTACAATCCTATATAGTGCATATGACCCCTGAAGCCCTATGATTACCCTTAGAAGCCCCATGAAAATTAAGTTTAAACCAACCTATAGGTGGTGGATTCTAAGCACATTTGCCTTTTATTTCTTTTTCCCAAGGACTACTGTTGACCCATTAACGAGGGGTAATTTGATATTAATCTTATTAGTAAGTTAATATTTTAATACTATAATATTAATCTTTTAATCATTTAAGTTGGGTCTTTCTATGAGTTTAATTAATGGTAATCTTAAACCTAATAAATGCATCAATTAAATATTTATTAAAGGGATTACATATCATTTTTTATTAATTATCATCTTATCAAGTTTATAACTTGCATGTAATATGATCATCAAATAAAAATTTATCAAAACTACTAATCACTTATTTTGTAGGTTGCCATTTCATGAGTGTCAATCAAACTACTAATATTTTGCTTGTAGGTTACCTATCAAAAACATTTTGGCATCTTAAAACTCATTTTGGTCTAAATTCATTCTAATCACTTAATCTAAATCATGTTGTATATTCTTATATATACATCTTTAATCATTCTAATGATTTTATCTTATATATTCTTTCATTTTATATATATATCTCACATCTTAAATAATCAATTAATTAATCCTTTTTGCTTGTTTGTTTGTCACCCAAGAGCTATGATGGTGTATGCTCTCTTCCTTACATCCTTGCATCAATTCTTGGGGGATCAAAAACCACTGATAAACCCTCATTTTTTTTATGGGTCAATGATGTGGATTTATCCACCATGCACTACACCAAACTCTATGTTCTAATGGAGTCTAAATATAAGGAGAGAGTTGTTGTTAGGCACCTCAATAGAATTCCCCATAAAGGGTTCTATGGAGTGAGGGGTGGTTAAGCTCCAACATATAAGGTCATTATACAACATCCTATATGTACTTGGGCCCCATTGTACCTTCACATATATCAGGGAAACACCTAAAAAACCTTGTATATACCTAGCCTAGGACCTTTTAGCCATAATAGGGGATCCATTACTAGAGTCAGTATTAGATCCCAAGTGACCATCATGTGTAGATGGGGTTGAGAAAGTTTGGGATATTTTGTAATGGGTCACTAGCCAACGACCTCACCCATTAAGTTATTATATGGTATGGTCATCGAGTTACACACCCTTGAGTTTACTAATCATAGGTTTGTGGTTTACTTGTTTGTATGTGTGTTATGTTAAACTAGTGTTATTTGTGATCCAAGTCAGTCTTTACCCAAACCTATAAACTCCTATCTAGGTATTTGTCACATATAATTTTGTATATCCTTATCTCATCATTATATCATCCTATACATCTTCATCTCATCATCCTCTTGTACATATTATCTTTATATATCTTTATCTCCCACCTTGTCTTCATCCCCTAGTATAACTATATCCACTCATCATTAATCATATCCCACCACTTACATATCCTAATCACATCTTGTCATCCACACCTTATCCTAAGTATCATATATCCATAATAAATCATTCCTCTTGACCTTACCTAGTCACCTCATCCCCCATCTAATTATTGGCCAAATTTGGCCCATATTTAAATATTTTCCATGGTTTGACGGAATGAGTGGACCAAAGGCTTGAAATAGGTCTATAGTTACATGGAAGAGGATCCAAGTAATTTCCATGGTGTGAAAGCATTTAGGAGCATAAACCAAGTTGCACAAGCCTTAGAAAATCATCAACTCCTTGAAATATTGATCAAAGGATGAATTTGGAAAATTTTAATGACCAGACTGTCACCAAGACATCTTGAAAACATGAATGGAGAAACATGTTTGATTATTTAATAAATACACCTTAGAAAGCCTTATGATCTAAAAGAATGCAATGCCATGGATTTTTTCATGATGGGAACATAATCTACAAATTTCATGTCTTGATGAGGTGCCTAACTCAAGATATAGAATTTCAAAGATTGACTTATAGATGGAGACATTCATGTGGATGTCAAAATAAATCTCAACATTTATCTATTGAGGTCTAAAATTTGATGATCATATGGATGTTGATGACAATCATGAAGACATCAAGTGACAGGCTCATAGACATTAAATTTAGGCCATGGTAAATAGTTATTAGGGTTAAAAAATCTTGAGATGGTCATGCAGACATCAAATACATCTACATAGATGTCAAATATAGGCATGTAGACATCAATTTTAATCTCATAAGCTAGTTGTTTGAGTTCAAATGGAGGGTCCCAACAAGATCTATGGCTAGCATTCAGTTATGCATCTTGATCTGATAGTGTGATCTCGAGTCAACATGTCAAAGGATCTTCATGGCAAGAGATCAAGGGATCACATCAAATCATACATCATGATCCAATAGTGCATAGGAAGTCAAAAAGTCAAGATCTAATGATAGGGAGATATGAGGCTAATGATATTAAATGTAGGTTGGATCATTTTGATTGGCTTGAGCAATAATTGATAGATGAAGTCAAAATAGGAGTTGAACTAAGAACCAATTTTTGATAAAAGCAAACAAGTCTTACAAGGTCATCATTATACCATTAGATCTTAGTTAAATGAAATTAAAGGGACACACTGATGTAGCTAAGGTGATCAATGACATAATGGACCACCATTGGGACTTAATATGGACCTCTCGTTTGATATTTTATAGCCTATAAGGTTAGTTCTATGACTATTTTCACCATTCTTAAAGGGATCTATGCATATGGTGGATTTTCAATTCTTGAAAAGACATAATGGGTCTATTTGGATCTATTTGGATCAAGAAGTAAGCTATGCATTCTATATGTCTACATCAATATGATAAATATAAGAAAACCAATAATCTTATATTAGTTTTCTACCTACAGAATCAACCTATGATCTAAACATGGAAATGGAGTAGATATGTGACTAATGCAAAGGGTATCATCTACCAATGTCGACCCATCCTCAAATAAGTAGGTACCAACCACCATTTATATCATGGCTATTTTAGTTTCAAGATTCTAGGATTTTATCCTCATGAGCAAGTCAAGTGGGTTTAGGGTCCCAAGGTGGTGAACTAGTGGTTGAACAAGTAGTTAAGAGGATTGATTCCAATCAAATAGACTTTGTCATCATGCATAAAAAACCTTTGTCTTCTAGTAGGATCTCTCAGCCAATGAGGAGGAGATCAAAGGTTATTGGAGTAAAAGGAGGTTAGCTTGTTGATAAAGATTTATCCTGATTAGAAGAAGGCATGCGTAAGAAAAAGAATCAATGAACTACCACCTCACTTCTTGATCATGATGACTCCTTTGTCCACTTTCCTATGCATTAGTCTCATCTCTCTCTCTCCCTTCTCCTATATATCCTAGTCTAATTCCCATTAGGGGGGTTCTTAGCTCTTAGAATTTTCATTCTTTTTTGGGACAAGGAAACTCATTAAAACCCTTGAAACAGTGTACTCATTTCATATAGTTAAACCCTATAAAAATATTGTAAGAACTACCTTTTGAAGTAATAATATCAACTCTTTGTCTATCTCTTATCCTCAATTAGTACTTAGTATGCTTGTATATAGTGAATTTATGAAGGAAAGTCTTCCTAGTTCACTATCCTTATACTTGCCTCTTTGAAGTCATTTTCAAGCTAAATTGTAGGTTTATTTTAGTATTCTACTTGGAACCTATGTTATGAAATATTTATGCAACTAGTGAGAATGTGAGGTTGTTTGAGTTATATCTATCTTATGATAATAAAGTGTGGGTTCAAGCTTATATGAGTGTTTATTTTAACTTTGGTGCATCACATTTTAGCCTTCTTAGGAGCCCTTAAACCCCTTCTAACCCTTGTCTCAGTAGTTAGCATTATTTTAGGTGAGAATCAAGAGGGATTTGGCCTTCTTCGGAGGTCCAACTCCACCATAGGTGACCCACAGCCATGGGTTGTTCCCATTGTGTATCTCAATTAGAAGAGGCATAAATAACCCCCTCTAAGGGTGTATATTAAGCTGATAATAGTTTTTGGTACATCTATTGGGACCCAAATTCAGCCATTGAAGTAAAAGCTTATTGCATATTCATCTTCAAAACTAGTTTCCAGTAATATTTTGGCCCTTATCTCAAGGTAAGAGGTATATATTGATCAAAATTTGAGTTATCTTCATGATTTTTTAGGCCATAGAAACCTATAAAGAACAATTATATCATTCTTCTCCCTATCAGCATTTCTAGTATGATCATCATGACCCATATCATCCCTCCCATGAGCCATATTAACCATATGATGAGTATACATAGCTTTATCATTAGTATCAAAGCTCATAACAGTCCTATAAAAACCCTCATGGATCTTATTATCCTCCCAATCAAGTCCTAAATCAATCCATCTCAAGTTTCAAGAAAGCTTTGATTGGCTATAAGAAAGAGATCATAAGCATAGATGCTAGGAAGAAATATAGAGAAGAGATTTCCAAGTATGAAATTCAGAACATGAGAGCAAATTTATAAAAATCTAAAGAGGTATGTGAAACTTTCATAAGGAAAGGTCACTCAAAGTTTAGTTATGATATCCTAGACATTGGAGGTCTAATAATACATATTAAAGAGAGGTTAGTGGTTTATGAGAAACCCCAAGGTCCTCATAATCAATAGTATGTTACCATAGAGCTACCATTTTTCCCTTTATTATCAGCAAAATAATGTTTATCACATCCCTCAAGACTCAATCCAAACCTTGCCTAGATTTCCTACCTAAAAGTCTATCCAAGAGAGGCCTTAAAAGGCTGGACAAGCATGCTTTGAGATTACTAATCTCCATGTTTCTTAGGATACCATACAGGAGCCTACATCTACAAGTATATAAGAAGAGATCTCTAGTGATGCAATTCATGATTTTGAAGCTAATATAACTAGGCAAATTGAAATTACAAATAAAAATCTTCACTATTTAATGGCAGCTACAAGGGTAACACATCAACAAATTCTTTCTTTCACACCCATGGTTACCCCAAATCCAATTCAAGAAGTTTCTAAACCCAAGTTCATGACTTGAAATTAGGTATAACAATCAAGAGAGAAAGAAGGACATTCAAGCATAAGACAAGATGTTGAAGTCAAAGGTAAGCTAGAGATCATTCAGCCTCTAGTCCTCTCTCCTCAAAATCCAAAGTCCTTTCCTTCATGAAAAGCCATTCAATAAAAATCACATCAGAAAGAAGAGGTGAAGGTAATACAAGAAGAATAACCTTAAGAGAAAAATTAGGTATATATGGAAAAACCATTAGATCTATCTCATCTCATTGAATACTTTCAGGGTCCACTATGCCAATCTTGGAGAAGGAGCCTACTCTTTTTGAAGAAAAATAAGAAGTTGTAGTTGATGTAGATATAGATGGATATGAAAGAGTTTTGCATGAACATAATGAGGATATCATCATAGACACACTTAGTTTCAATGAAGGGTTTGACCCAATCATAAACGTATAAGGAAGTGAGGTCAAAAAGGTTGTTGTTGTGATTGAAAATCAGCTAAGAGTAGAGGATGAAATTCAAGAGGAAAACATTTCAATTGTTTAAGTAGAAGGTTTTTTCCATATACACATTGATCCAACAATGTCTACCATCCATCATGATGAACACGATCTTGTAGAGGTGAAAAAAAATGAGTACCAATCAACACAAGAAGTTGAAGATAATTTGTAGCCTTATGATCATAGTGAAGAAATTCCAATTGTATCTTAGCTTCATGGGAATAAGTCTTTGGATTTGCTTGACATATTTTGTTCAAGTTATTCTTTTCCTGAATGTGGTTTAGTGTAGGTTGAGAGAAGTGATATCATAACATAAGAAGCAGTTGTTTTCTCAAGAGAAGACATGTTTGAACATATTAAGCATGGTTATCAACTCCTCTCATCATCTTCAGATGATTGTCTACTTTTGGAAGCTAAATATGAACACAGATGGCCTTAATAAGTCACAAGATCATATCCATATTTCTTAGAGGTCAACCTTGAAAATATGATAAAGGAGATACAACATGTTGGTTACATGATCATGATCAATAGTTCTTAAAAGAAGAAGAATTGAAGATGTTCTTGTAAAGTACACAAATATGGGAGCAAGATGATTGGGTCTTGGATCCATACCTTTAATCAATGTACCTAAGAATGGAGGTAGGAATCCCAACTACATCATCAAGAATATATGAGCACCCAATTACTATTAGCTATAAAAGAGAGATAGAAAAGAGATTTCAATGTTCCATGGTGGAACAAATAGCTTTCTAATTGACCATAGAATAAATATTCTCATTTTAGGTTAGTAGGTTTGTTTTGTTCCAATAAGTGAGTAGCACAAGAAATAATTTGCTTCCCTTGTCATTTTTTTTCTATTTTCCTTAGGTTAGTGGTCATTGATTTGGTAGATTAGTTCCCCTTCTATTCTATGTTTCCCTTCAATAAGTGCCATGGGCACTTTTTGTTGTTTTGTTCCTTTGTGTCCCTATTTTTTTCAAGAGAGTTTATCTAGAAAGGGTCAGCCTTACTTTCAACTTCTAGTCAACATATTGAACCAAGGTAGAGACTCTATGCCCAATGGACTAGTCAAGACAAATGTTTTGAGTTCTCTTGCATAGACAGGCATACAACCCCTGTGAGTCACTAAAGATGTTAGCCAAATTTGGCCCACATTTAAATATTTTGCATGGTTTGATAGAATTAGTGGACCAAAGGCTTGAAATAGGTCTAGAGTTACAAGGAAGAGGATCCAAGCAAGTTTCATGGTGTCTGAGCATTCAAGATCATGGAATAGGTTGCAAAAGTATTAGAAAATCATCAACACCTTAAAATATTGATCAAAGGATGAATTTGGAAAAGTTTAGGGACCAGACCATCACTAGGACATCCTATAAAAATTAATAGAGTAGCCTATTTGAGCATTTAATAAATGCACCTCAAAAACCTTCATGAACTAAAATAATGCAATGCCATGGATTTTTTCATGCTAGGAACATACTCTACAAATTTCATGACTTGATGAGGTGCCTAACTCAAGATATAAGCTTTCAAAGATTGACTTGCAGATGGAGACGTTTACATAGATGTTAAAATAAATCTCAACATTTATTTATTGAGGTCCAAAATTTGATAGTCATGCAAACATCAATGGTGGTCATGTAGATGTTAAATGGTAGACATGTGAATGCCAAATTTAGGCCATGACAAATAGCCATTTGGGTTCAAAAATCCTAAGATTTCATAGACATCAAATGCATTCATGTAGATGTCAAATATGGGCATACAAATATCAATTTTAAGCTCATGAGCTAGTTATTTGAGTTTAAATGGAGGGTCCCAACAAGATCTATGGCTAGTATTCAATCATGTATCTTGATTCGATGGTGAAATATTGAGTTAACATGTCAATGGATCTTCATATCAGGAGATTAAGGGCTCACATCAAATTGTACATCATGATCCAATGGTGTGCAAGATGTCAAAAATTCTAGATCTAATAAAAGGGATCTATGAGGCCAATTGGAGAAAGATAAGTTGGAGCATTTTGATTGGCCCAAGCAATATTTTTTGGACAAAGTCAAACCATGATCTAATTAAGAACCAATTTTTGATGGAAGAAAACAAGTCTTGCAGGCTCATCTTTCTACTATTGGATCTCAGATAAAAACCATTAAAGGGACACGCTAATGCATCCAAGGTGATCAATGACATAAAATACTACCATTGGGACTTAATATGGACCTTTGGTTTGACATTTTATAGCATGGAGGGTTCATTCTATGACTTTTTTCACCATTCTTAAAGGGATCTATGTATATGGTGGATTCTAGATTCTTGTAAAGACATAATGGGTCTATTTGGATTTATTTGGATCAAGAAAGAGGATATATATTCTATAGGTCTACATTAATATGATAACTATAGGAAAAAAAATATTAGATTGGTTTTTTGCCTATAAAATTAACCTATGATCCAAACATGGAAATGGTTTAGATATGTGATTAATGTAAAGGGTCTCATCTATTGGAATGGTCCCATCCTCAACAAATCAGGTATCAACTACCATTCATGTCATGGATCTATTAGTTTCAAGATTCAAGGATTTGATGCTCATGAGAAAGTCAAGTGGGCTTAGGGTCCCAAGGTGGTGAACTGGTGGTTAAAGAAGCAATTAGGAGCATTTATTCACTCAAAAAGATTTTGTCATCATGCATAACAAACCCTTATCTTATAGTAGGATCTCTTAGCCAATAAGAAGTACCTCGAAGGTTATTGGAGTAAAAAGAGGTTAGCTTGTTGATAAAGATCAATCCTAATTAGAAGAAGGCATGTGTAAGGAAAATAATCAATGAACTTCCACCTCATTTCTTGATCATGATGACTCATTTCTCCACTCTCCTATGCATTTTTCCCATCCTCTCTCCCCCTTCTCTTATATATCCTAGTCTCATTCCCATTATGGGGGTTCTCAGCTCTTTGAATTTTTCATTCTTTTCATGGATGAGGATACTCATTGAGACCCTTTCAAAAGTTTACTCATTTTATATGGTTAAACCCTATCAAAATATTGTAAGAACTACCTTTTGAAGTAATAAGATCAACTCTTTTCCTATCTCTTATCTTCAATCAGTGCTTAATATGCTTGTGTATGGTGAATTTGTGAGGGAAAGTCTTCCTAATTCACTATCCTTCTACTTGACTCTTTGAATTTATTTTCAAGCTAACTTGCAGGTCTATATTAGTGTTCTACTTGAAACCTCTTCTATGAAATATTTATGCAACTAGTGAGATTGTGAGCTTGTGTGATGTATAGTTGTCTTATGTTGAGCCAGTGTGGGTTCAAGCTTATATGAGTTTCTATTTTAACTATGGTGCATCACCTTTTAGAATTTTTAGGAGCACTTAAATCCATTTTAACCCTTTTCTTAGTAATTATCATTATTTTAGGTGAGCATCAAGAGGAAATTGACCTTCTCTAAAGGTCCAACCCCACCATAGGTGACCCATTGCCTGGGGTTGTTCCCATTGTGTAGCTCAATTGGAAGGGGCCTAAATAACCCCCTCCAAGGGTACAAATTGAGCCTAAAACACTAATCTAACCTCATCTTATCTTATCCTAGTTGGCTATTTAGGTCACACCTGTGTCCCAAGCATCCACATTTAATTTACATAACCCCTAGTTATTTCATCATTACCTATCTATATTTGTCCTTATCCCATCAATCACCTTCATTACATAATCATATGCATCCCATCTTGAGTAAATAAATCCTAGGCTTGAGCTAGTCCTCTTGTAACCCATCCATATAATCCTATCACTCTATTCCTCTATCATTCATCATTTGGTCAGATCTCATATCTAGTCATTATCCTACTAGCATCTTATCACTTTATCAGTTTTAATCTAGCAAACCCATCATCATCAATCTAATCCTATCATCTTGCCTATTAATAACTAGCACCCATATAATCATCATTTTTCTAGTTGAACCTTAGCACCCATCAAATCCCCAATCCTTTTTCTATCTTGAAAACTAAGCAATATTCATATATCACTAGCCCTTATTATACTATCACTCTGACATCTGATCCTAGTCATACACCATCTTAATCATGTTTCATCTATCTCATCCTCATCATCCCATGTCATACTAGCTTAGTCATTCAGACCTACTTTGTGTAATAAACCATCTCTAATATTTACTCAACCTCTGCATCACCCCCCCTTTATCATTTGTCTCGTATCATCTATCCCCATGGCTTTGGACCCAATTCTCATAGACCAATACATCTTGGCCAATAAGGATGAAGTCCTTTTTCAAGCACTAGAATTAGGTGCTCACCTAATTTCTAACCTTGCTCCCATTCAGCCTAAATCAACATCCTACATCATTCCCCATCCATAATCCCCTATCTCATTAGCGTCAACCTCATCATTCATTTATATGGTTACCTTAATAAATACATCTTAGATAATAAAGATGAATTCCTCTTATTACTATTAAATATGGGTACCAACATTCTTGATGATGTTTACCCCATAATCCTAAATTCACCTTTTAGGAAATATCCCCATCATCCCTCATCACCATCTCATTTCATTTCACCATCCACTAGTCCTCATCCTCATCATAGCCTTCTTAGTTCACAAATTTCCTAGTTTAATAAGTATCTTGATAAAAACCCATAGCTAGTCTTCTTAGAACTCTATGAGTTAGGTTTCCTATTTCTCAAAGGCTTTAACCCCATTCAAATCACCTTACCTCCAATCCATACCCACCCACCATCAAATCGTCTATCCACTCATCATATCCAATCATCTACCCCTTCTTATACTCGTAGAGGAAATCTTATCTTGAACACCTCATCCACCCAGTCATGGTAACAATGATCTGATCTAAAGTCCAATGCTTCTACATCTAAGTCATAAAGTGAATATAACCCTTCTAATTCTCTCCTTATATCTTTATAATCCCTCTTCCATCAACTTTTTTCCACTAATATGATGGTCTATCCACTCATACAACATCCTGATCCCACCAAGTCTAAGCCATTTAGATATAAAGCTAATCAATATTGTGCATATCACCAAACTTGGGGGCATACCATTAATCAATGTCATGATTTCCATGACTATGTCCAAGACCTCATTAACCATGGTGAAATGGAAATTGAGGATGAACCAAATGAGTCTATATCCCTGGGTGAACAAGACAAAGAATTTTAAGATTCCATTCTTGTTCATGATCAAGCCCTTCCATTTCCAAGCCAAGGTCAAGACACCACATCCATCTTCCATGATCCTCCCAAATTTTACAAATCATTCATCTATAACAAGTCTATTCCCCATAAACCTAGTCCTCCTTTCTCACATAATTCCTTCCATGGGCCTATCTTTGTTCAATCCATTATTCCTCCATCATCCCCCCCTCATCCATCATCTCAAAAACTCCCTATTCATAGGTCAATTATAGACAATGCATCTTATACTAGTCACATGGAATCTTGTACATCAAAGTTAGCGTAAAAGTCAACACAAGTCTTATCTTCATCAGGATCATGTCCAACACTAATATCCAAATCATATTCCTTATTAGTAATGTCATCCATCATTGATATTATAGTAGATGCAGATAATGCCTATCTTTTTTAGGATACCTCTAATCTTGATACCTCTAAAATGTCACCAAGAATACCTTTGGATCAAAATTAGGATGATGAAGTCATAACAAAGTTTTTTCAATATTTATCTATTGATTGTCAGAGCGAATCTGATCTTACTTTGGATGCACATACTACAACTAGTCTTAGTGATCCTTTTGAGATTCTTGAGGACACTTTATTTGACATTGAGGCTAGGTATCTTAGTGACCTTTATTATTAATATACTACCCATTATACCCTTACACCATCACACACCCTTAATCATTAACCTTGCCTTCATAATCCATAGATCTGACTCTGTACAAGGAATAAATAGGCACATACATCATTGAATTCCCCTATGCATTCAACATAGTGTACCACAAATACCAAAGTCTAAGGCCATATTCCAAAATTCATAAATCATAATACAATTATCTTTGATCCCATAACTCAAAGTTAATAAAAATTAGAACATCAACCTAATAAAAAAATGTTTGGTCCTAGTGAATCCCAAAATTAGGCACTAGGGGAATGTTAAAGATCAATTTCATTTGGTGAAGCCCAAAATCTAGCATCAAGGGGTAGTCAAAGTAAAACCCAATCATCAAATCAAAAGACTATCAAAATTAATAACCATTTGTTCGACCATCCTCTTAATACTTGGATCAAAGAATCAACAAGTCAAAAGGTCTTGGATCCATTAATCTCATTGCACCAATCTAAATAATCCCTTCTACCCTATTCAATGGTGTATGTGATTGTCAAAACCCATTTTCCCCCCATCCCATCATATCGATGATCATAATCATATCCGTCATTCACATCCTATATCCCATCATCATAATCATGATATCCTCCCATACATACCATATCTAAAATCCTTGGGTAGCATTGTCCCTCATAGGGATTATAAAGACACCTAGTTAAAATGTTTGAAGGATGTTAAATCAAGAGTCAATAAAGGTCACATAGATCCCAATAATTCCAACAAAAACAACATGATCCTAGCATCACACATCTCCAGAATAGGTGTTGGATAAAAATCACATCTAGTGTCAGCACTCTTGTATCTTGTACCTATATCTAATAAATAAAGATGCCCAAAAGTTAAAAAAAATCATCCAATGGTGAAAACTAGTCTTCGGGCACCTTAGGCAAGTACCATGATGAAAACTAGTTTTTGGCATCATGGTAAAATAATCAATTATTTTTATTGTACCTTAAAACTTGGGGGAAAAATCTATTGATTTCATATCCTTTGTCAATCCATCCATACTTGTCTTATCCCTCATCAACCCTATCTATATCACCTATCCATGTCTATTTTATCCCTTGGTCTAACCCATCATCTGTCAACATATACTTCCTTTGTAAAGGAGTGGAAGGTGCCTTGAGAAATATTTTGGAATCATCTTGTCATATCCTCTAATAGACACTCAGGAAACTAAACATCTAGTTCTTTCATGATGTGGTCATTAATCCCTAGTCCCTTCTTCCTTGGTCCTCATCCCCATTTCTGCATCACCCTCATCTTTTTTATCATCTTATCCATCATTCCATCCACCCTCATCCTAGTTGCTAGGATTGGTATTCCATTTACTAGTAACCCCATATTTATAGTGTACATACATATTATAAAAATCCCTAAAAAGTAAACTATGTCAAAAACCTTTAAAAATATATAATTTGAAAAATCCAAAAATATCCAGGGTGTCATGTCTTATGCCTAAACCCATAGTCGCATCCATCTCTATCACATCATAAACCACCTCTAATACCCCTCCCATATATCCCATTGTCCCTACCCCAATCCCAAATAAACATCTAATATCCATCTCCTATCTTCACATTCCTCATCCTTAGATACTATATTTTGTCCTACAACCAAATCCTGGTGGTCACCCATCCTTCCAGATCTTCCTCATATTTTGACTAGGAATTATCAACATCCACAACCTTGTCAAATATTTTAGTCTAGCACTTGTCACTTCTCTGTCATTGCCTCTTCTTACCTAGCACCCATCCAATCACTATTTTTATTTTATGGAAGGTATTTGATCTCATCATCTCCTAATCTTCTTTCTATATTGGACTCTTATAAGTTTTTGTCTTTTGGTAACCCTTGGACATCTAAATCATCCTCTTTTGATAAGTTTTGATTTGATTTCTAAGCTACACTAGTATCCAAACCCTCATCCCTAATCATCACACCTCATCATTTTATTTTTGCTCTCCCTATCCAAGTATTAATCATAATTATTAGTCATCCTACCTAACTCCATGCCTATCCTAACTCCACAATCACATCATGCTCATTCTAGACATCATCTAATCACCTATCCCATCATTAGACAAGACACAATGACACTGCATGTAAATACTTATGTGTGTTTCTTATTTGTGTTGTTTGACTTGTTTACATCATGTATATATCTATTTGTCTTATGTTTTATTTGCATCATGTCTTTTTTTGTCTCTTGGGAAAATAATTAGGATGTTATGAGGTCACCAAATCTCCAATAATTCTTATAAATGCCTTCGATGATGCAGAGTTTGATATTTTTCCATGCACTTTGGCACAATATCCTTTTGATCATATTTATATCATGGGGTAAGCTACCAAGTGTTTTATTTAATATATTTCTTAGACTATGATGAACCTTATAATAGTTATGATGGCTTGATCACCTACTCATCTCATCTACTTTATTTCCATCACTAATCTAATCGTCTCAATCCATTTAACTAACGTCCAATATTTTATCCTTATCTGTCTTTTAAGTCATATCCTTTACTCACTAACATCATCCTCTAATCACTAATCATCTATTCCCATCACTAATCATCTATCCCCGAGTCATAACTACATCAGCCTAAGGTCTTATTAGACTATATAGGCAATATTTTGCCACTTTTCAATTCCCAAGGATAGCTCAGTCACTCTCTCCTCTTTCCTCATCATCCATCTTCACATCTATCTCATATTTAATCATATTCAATTCTTGCATCAATAAAATCCTTGATCTATAATATCAATAATTCATCATTTAGTATATTGATCAATCAACATTCTTTCAATCATCTCCCTAATCTTTTCATCAATTTCCTACACCTGTCATCCATCATCCATCAATCACTGATTGGTCAATTTATCATCTATTATTCCCTTGCATATACGGATCATTTCATTGATGTAAATAAATCTTTTGGTCTCTCAATAATATCATTTCTTATTTTTCATCTCAATCATCATATCATTTGACTTTCATTTTGAGTTACACCCATCATTAATCTTATCAAATCATCATCTTACCCTATCCAATAGATCTCCCTTGCATGATGCCTTACTTAGGATATGTTTAAAGATTTCATCCTTTTAATCTTATCATCATCATGTTATGGTTGATTCCCCTTTGGGATGTGCCTATAATCATGATAAATTCATCTCTACTCCCTATGCATGTGTCTTTGCCAAGGGCATAATCACTTTGTATCTCATTACTTGATTCAAAATCATCTTCTTCATCTTATATATCACATCATGCATCCTATACCCTTATCTATTCATCACATCCCACCCCTCATTTCTTATTTTTATTAGCCATCTATCTCATTCTTCCCTGCATGTCCCGTTGATGGGGTATAATATCCCCTAATGTCATTTACTAACATACATCTATGACATGGTTTTTATTTGAAAGACCATTACTCCTTCCACTTCATCAAATCACAATGCCCTTTCAAAGAGGGGGAAAATGCATGCATCTAAATTCACTCACTTTATTTAACATCACTAATATCACTATTAGTCAACACTAATTTTTCTTATCTAATTTATATCATCTAATCCCACTAATTTATCCCCTTTTTACTCATTTATCTAATATCTAATTTAATATTTCTTAATAAACTAACTATAGTCTTATCCCACTTCTTCACTAATTATCCTAAATCCCCATTATCCCATCCTAATCCCACTTATCTATTATTTAGGAATTTAAAATTTCCATGACCCACCTACTAAGCCTATTCCTAGGCTTTCCTACATCCCTAGTCCCTAATCACTCACCTAATCCATATCTAATCTCCCATCTAATCATCATTAACCCCTAATAAGGATTGTATAATTTTCCACTTCTAGAATCCTCTCTATTCTCAACCCTCCTCTCTAGAAGCCTCTAAATCTGGAGGCTTCCAAGGAATTTTAAATTCTTTTTAATTCTCCACCCTAGATCTCCATGATCTAGCTTTGAATTTCAGCCATTGATCCTACCCTCCATTTTATATATGAATAAGACATTTATCCATGGGTAAATCAATTATTGAAGTATTTAATCCATAAGGTCTTCATGTCAATCTAATCCTTCAATCACAGGCATCCATTTAATCCATTATCAAACATCCTTGATCAATCAATCATCATGTCCAAATTTTGAGTCTAAAGTAATCCCAATCTCAATATTCTTATCTTTTATTCCATTTAATCATGGTTTGGAGCATTTAGCTTTAAGATTAGAGTAATTTATTTGAATTTTGCATTCATCTAATTGCATTTAATACTAATGGCTATAGATCTTACCTAGGTATTCTATTATTTTGGGTTTTAAATTACATGTTTATGGTGATTTAATCCAATAGCTCAGAATTTCATGCTATAGAACCTAATTGGAATTAGTTTGCATGACACATGGTTTAAGATGAACTAGATTTGGATTTGATTTAGCACATGGTTTAATATGAACTAGATTTGGCCTTGATCGGCTTGGAACATGGTTCAAGATGAACCTAATTTAGCTTGGTACATGGTTTAAGATGAACCAGATTTGGCTGTGATTGGTTTGACACATGATTGATTTGGTATATATTTCAAGATGAACTAATTTTATCTTTGAATTTTCATATGGTTTAAGATGAACCAAATTCAGCTTTGATTTGGCATATGGTTTGAGATTAACTGGAATTATATTTGATTGATGCCTTGGTAAAAGTTGACGTGATTTAGATTATGTATTTGAAATTGAACTTGGTAGACATTGAATGTTCGATTGGGTCTATTAATAAAAAATTTCAAATTCAATAGTTCAATCAAAGTTTGTTCATTTAAGTATCCAAATAGGAAAGGTGTGTGACTCAAACTTGTTTCCAAAAGGGTGCACAAATATTAGTACATCAAAGGATTTCAACAAGTTTGATTTTGGTTTGGAAGGTTGGTTTGAAAGGCCATGTGATTTTATTATAAAATTTCACTTAGACATTGAACAATTTTACTTTGGAACATTAGTTTGATTTTAAAATGTGTAAACCTTGGATAGAAGTTGGATTTAGATAATGTTTGACTAACATTTGTTTGATTTTGAAAATGTGCAAACCTTGGATAAAAGTTGGCTTTAAACAATGTTTCAGCGGCATTGGTTTTGATCATTTGACTTTAATTAAACTTTATTTGATTTAAAATTTGTAAGAAGAGTTTAATGGCACTCATATGGAGGCCAAATAATGGATGCATATCAACATGGATTATTTCAATATATTTTAAGAGTAAGAGTGGTTAGTGCAGTCCATTTTCTAGTGAGTTTCTAAAGTTTTAATTCAAGCTACACGTCAACAATCTAGGAAACAGTTCATGGTGATATTTGAAGTGAAGAATTTTGGTGTTTTACTTGATATACATCAATAATATGATAAATGGTTGAGTCTAATATTTGAATTGAATAATATTTAAAGTGAATAAATTTGGAGTTTTACCTTATATTACTTCCCTATAATTTTTTTCCTCTTTGTCCTCTATGTTTTTCCTTGTATGTGTGTTTTTTTGTTTGATTTGATAAATTTTATTTGTATTTATATGTTTTATTTTTTCAAACATTCTGTGGGTTGTCTTCTATATATTTGTTATTATGTCAGCTCTGAATTAATTAAAAGTCAACACACTCACACTATTACATCTTTTCAACCCCACATATGCCACTTTAGGAATGCCTATATATATATATATATATATATATATATATATATATATATATATATATATATATATATATATATATATATATATATAAATATAATGTACCCTAACAACAAGAGAAGGGCATGTATTTGAAAATTATATAAATAAGATAATAATATTAATTTTCATGAAACATTAAATTAGTTTATAGAAAAGTATAGTGTAAGGAATAGGGAGTGAAAGTACAAGTCAAGTTCAAGGGTATTTATTCATACAACCCTTCTAGGATGAAAAATTGAAATAAATAGTTTCAGTTCAATTAATAAGAGTAAACTAGTATGCATGCCACTAAAATTTATGTTAAATAGTATATCATTTTTAAACTTTTAATAAAATTTAATTTTAAGGACAATTTTAAACCCTTTTAAACTCTTCGAAATTAAATTTGAGAATCATTTTAACAAAATAGTAAGTATTAACTCAAAATTGAGAGTAGGAATCAAAGGATTTGTAAATTTATGTATAAATCATGAAACTAATGTTGCAACAACATCACTTTCCTATAATGCCTCTTCGAGCATATGCCAAAAGGAAACTAGTTGAAGTATTTTCTAAAACTAGATCGAAAACATTTGTAAATTACATTGTAAACAAGATTTAGGTTGAAATAATTAATTATGATGTCTTTATGAAAAAAAATTATTAGTGATAATATAAAAATTATAGTTACCCTTTTATGTAGATATAGTATTTGAATATCTAAGATTTCAAGTAATTTTATCAAGGGATTCTTAAGTCATAACAAAGAACTCAAAATCAAAATAGTTTTTTTTATATAATGATAATTTAAGATTGTTTTCATAAATGTAGTAATGTGCTGCACATTTTCTAATTTTATTTATATACCCATATCCCTTTGTAGCTTCCTTCTAGTATACATGTCATCATCAAACATTATTTACATTAAAATAAATAACAAAGGGATATGGATAAGGATATTATGGAAATAATAAAATATGATTTGCATACTTGATAACCTTGGATAACCTATGATATATTTCAAAATCTCAATCTATATGCATGCATCTCACTTGATAGCTAGAAAATTTCATAACAATGAGAAATTAGATGGGAAAAAATGTGATAATTTGATTAGATAAGGAGAAGAATGAAATATTATCAAAAGTAAAAAAAATAAAACATACAAAACTTACAAATTTCTATTGGTTTTCTTTCTAAACTATTCAACTCAACATTTTTTATGATAAATATAATGAATTATTTTTACATCCCAATACAATGTGAATGAAGTTTAAAATATTTTACTTGTAACCAAAGTTAACCTTCATTGTGAGATAGGGTTGAGATAAAAGATGAATAAAATCATAATAATTAGTGAAGGTAACCTAATTTTTGATAAATAAGAATACTCAATTTTTAATATCTATTAGTAGATAAATATACATTTTTTAAATGTGTTGTGGTTTTCTATGGAAATAAATAATACCATACAATAAAATTCATTTTTTTAGAATTCTAATTAGGTATAATGCATCTTGTTTCTCTCTATGAAGTGTAAAGGCATCATAAGTGATGAAATAATATACAAAAGTGAAGAGAAAATGAGAAAAAATCATCTTTCTAATGTGAACACATTCTATTTTTAGAAGGAATTAACCTTGAAGGCACAATAAAATGCCCATTAAGTTAAAAAATAAAATAAAATAATCTATGAAAATAATATATATTATATTCAAGATAGATAATTTTTTAAAATTATAATTATTTTATTGTCTGTATATTATTTTTTAAGTTATTAGATCACAACATAAAAAATAAATAAACTATATTTTCTATTTCAACAATTATAGTATAATAATAATGGAACTCTTAACTCAAAACTTGTATGATAAACTCGTTAAATAACACTCATATAATTTATCTTAAGTAAACATTTAAAAAAATAGTTTAAAAGCAAAGGACTCTTCTAGATAGTTTAGATGGCCTTTCTACATATATTATGAACCTACTACATAAATAGTTTAAGTAAATAAAACATTAAAAAAATTAATATCATTACTTGCATATAGTATAAAATACTCATCTATGTGGCTTACAAGGCCTCCTTGAATGCATTAAAAACCTATTATTTATTACAAAAATATCATCAACTTCTCATTTCATGTCAACACACTTCTATGCTATTTGAAGGCATGATTTAATGGCTTATTTAGGAATCTCATATCAATCTCCTAGAAGAAGGGGATCTTCTATGTCATCAAATAATATCATGTTAAATTAGACTTTCTTGTCCCCATATAATTATTGAATAGAAACAAGAGGTACTAATTATTGTATCAGATTTTTCCCTTCCCAACACACCTTGAACTTTTTTATCACATATTTTATTGCTCTAAAAATAAAATTCAAAAATATCAAATATCATTTCTCAATATAAATACATAACCAAGAGACTCTTCACATGCAGTGTACAAAATGATCTATCTTTGAATAATTTATAATTCATTTTATCATATACAAAAAAATATAAATTTTGAAAAAATTGGGTTCAATCCTTACATCCATTCTACTTCTTCTTTATCCTTAGTTTTGTAATAGGTTTTCCATTCTCTTGGATAATTTTTTAGGATCGTCCTCTTAAGAAAGAATGAATTATTTGATCAAACCTTACTTTTCAATTTTTAGGATGGTACAATAGTCACTTTTATGGGTGACCTTTTGGATTAATAAAATTGCAGTCTAGCCTCCTTTGGGAGGAGCAATTTCATAGTGAAGGTTTTTTTTTGGGGGGTGGGTGGGGCGAGGTGGGGAGGGGGAAGGATATATTATTCATACCATTTTTTTTTTTAAATGGCTAAACTATTAAAATCAATGGCAAAATTGTAAAATAACATATACTACCAAGAAAAATATAATAACGAATAATCTACTGTTTATTATTTTTAAAATAAAATAATATTTTATTTTTATTTGTGATATAAACTTACCATGTGTGTGTGAGAGAGAGAAATATGATGGAATGATGCATAGGAGCTTCATTTTCAATGTAAACTCTTCATTTGCAAATTTTCCTTGAGGCTATATCCAAATATAATTGTTAGTCCATCTAAATGCCTCCATAACTACATTGAAATATGAAAATTTTTAGGGGAAACCCTTTGAAAAGCAACACCCCAGCCAATTTTAGTTGATTTTTGATCCACACTATTATTTTTAATAGTTTGGAGAAAAAATGTAAGATATTATAGTTTTCTTTTATATCTTATGTAAAAATAACCATGTGAAAATGAGACCACTCTCATCTATGACTTGTTGGTAAGAAAAATTCCTTTGATGGAAGGAATAGTGATGCATCTGATTCATTTTATTAAAGATCAAATAATGCTAATAGATCTATCAATTGTGTATATAATTTTTTTCAAAATGCTCTTATCACAAATGTATGAATGTCAAAATGTCAGTGTGATTGGTGGAAAATAAATTTAAAGGACACCTTGTCAATTAAATATATTGAATGTCACATTATTATCATAAATATATTTAAACATACATGACATTATATCTATATTGGTACTGCTACAATGTTCAATACTCTTGTAAATTAGGTGGAAGTTTAAAATATTGTAGGCACATAAATAAATTTAATCAATAAACTATGTTCAATAAACAATGCATAGTTTTGAAGTATCATAGATAGGTTAATAAAGGGTAGCGTTTCAAACTCTCTCATCAATGAATGCACTAACAATGGTGTGCCTTTGATGGGAAATTTTTTATAGAGTCATTATTTTTTCATTTTTAATATGCATTTATATTTTTGTATTATCAAGGATATTATAAACTTTGATTTTTTGACAACCTATTTTTAAATAACACTTCTTTAACAATTTTGAAGCCCTTGAACGGGTTGGGATGGGTTCAATTTTTATCATTCAATATGCATCCAAAAAATATGAAAAAATAATCACTTCATCCAATGATTCACATATCTCATCATATTTATAAGTATATTACAATGTTATTTCCTACTCAACTTTTAAGACAAAATAAGGTAAGAGAAAAAAACACCATCACAATAACAACAAAGATGGTCTAGTAAAGGTTACATCCTAGAGGCCACTCACGAGTCACCAAAAGGACTATCACCAATACCCAATAGTGAAATTATTTTCACCCAAATAGAGATCCTGAAATAAATCCCCACTACCAACACAAACAAACTTCCCTTTTATAGAAACAAGCACACTCCACCCTTATCAAAATACCCAGAATTCACTTGTGTAAGGATTCAAGTTGTAAATGCATAATTAATCGATGATTTTATATTTTAAAATTTTATGTTATAAACATAAATGTATTGTGAAAGGGACTAAGTTTTATAGGAGGCCATTTTGGCATTAAGTAATCCAACATCATATATCTCTGTTAATAATTATCATTAAGTATCTTACTAGTAATAGCCAAGATTCTTGGTATGCAAACATGTATGTAGCAATTGATATCTACATGTAAAAAGAGTAACAAAGGAAATTTTGGCTAAGTAAGTTACATCTATATAATAAATAATGATTTTTGTTTTATTTTTTGTTTGATATTTAGTTTTGTTTCTTGGATGTTTGGCCTTGATCTTTTGTTATTTTTTAATTGAAATTTTTATTCTAGATGTACTTTCACATCACTTTTTTTCTATTAAATGTGTATTATATTTTATTTAATAAAATATATCATATAATTTCAATCCAAAATAAAAATATATAAATAATAAATACTTAAGATACATCCTAGATATCTATTTTATATAATTATTTCATTTAAAATGTCTTTACTTTATCTTATCCATATAAATAAATTATCTTCATATTTACTTTGTTGGTTTTATTCAATTCAATTGTATTCACTTTGTTTTATCATATGAAAATTCAATTTTTTTTATTTATGACATTCAATTAAATCATAATTCCTTGTTCATTAATTCCAATTTTCTCACATTTTTTTTAGGGAATGAGAAGAGTATTTTTTTGAGGAGATTAAGCCACATATTTCAATAGATATTACTTGATACTAAAAGAGATATAAAAAATAACATATAATCTACTTAAACATATATATTTATTATTTTTTTTAAAGTTAATTAATACATTAATGAATAAATAGGAATTTTAGAGTCAGAGAATAAAATCTAGGATGTAATGAAGAGGCATATCCAAATTGAAGTAGTAAGGAAAATATTTAGAGTAATTTGAAAATGATAAGAATCAAACTCTCAAATGAGAAATCATTCTTCTCAAAAACAAGCTATATAATGGTCAATGTTTATATAAAGTGTGAGAATCAACAATCCCTTAAAAATAAAATTACAATCTTGCACACAAAATAAAATTGTAAGTATTTCAACTAATTGTATTCACAAATTATTAATTTATTGTAAAATACCGATGTAAGAATAGAAATTATAAATGCATCCCTAATGAGTAGGTAAATTCAATGGTAATATCTTCCTAAACTAATCTACAACTTGTAAATACTAAAATATGTTATTAAGTACCTGATAATGACAATTTTGACACAAATTTACCATGCATGATTTGAGCATATAAACAATGTTATAATTTTATACTATCTCATACTTACATGCTATCATATGAGTTGAACCTTCCATTCTACTATTGCACACCTAAAGGAACCTCACTATTGTTTAATCTATCTTGAATTGAATTAATCTAAACTAGTAGAATTAAATTATTAAAATTTGAATGTTAGAATATACATTATGATAATGAAATATAGTATGTTACATAATTTTATAGAATTATAAATTGGATAAAAATAGTAAATAGGCCTATAAATATGCAAACATCCCTAAAAAATATTTTATACTAACTATGTAGGTTGATTGTGACTAAATTTTTTTTATAAGACTTATGTAATATATCATGATTGAATGTAATAATTTAATCTTTGATTGGACAAGTCTGTATAAGGATGATATGGGTGTAGTGTGGCCTTATCCACTAAATGTGACCATGTTTTGGTTGACCGTTGATGCAGAGGTTTACCATCTCTCACTGTTATAAATGCAAACATGAACTTATACACCTTTACCTCTATTAACCCAATTTTGATTTTATTTTATTATCCTTATTGATGTATTTCTTAACCTCTATTATTTTAACTTTATTAATTTATCCTCTTTGTATGCTAGGCTCTTAAACCCACTCTTGAACCATCAAATCTTCCTTTTTCTTGAAAACCCTACACACTAAGTAATTCATTGTCCTTCATCATTATTAACTCCATTGTCTTTATGCATGTCCATTTTACAAATTCTCATGAACTATTTTTTCTTGATTACTTACCTCACTCATTCATTTATACCTCCCTTCTTACATACAATCATCACTCACTTTTCTTGTTTCTAACATACTCATTCTTTGATGCATGTTCACAAGCAAATTAGGTTAATACTTAATTTAGAGTGTCTTGAATCCATGAAGGTTATTATGTTCATTAACCTACTCATTAAATTCCTCTTTGATCTCTTGATCAACCCACACAACCTCCAAACAGAACACTTTCACCACTCACTGCTTCCTTCCTTAGTTATAGCTTTTTTATAGCCTTCTTTCCACTAATTTAAATTACACAGACAATATAGGATAGTAATTGAATATCTAAACTAATTTTTAGACACCCTTTATCTTAGACACCCTTTATCCTCTTCCTTCTCTCAAAGAATTTTCTTTTTTCAACTCCACTCATAGATACCCTTTTCAAATCCTTTCTAGACCCAATTAGGTCTCCTTACCCCTAGTACACACTCAGTCATCTCTATCCATACAAAATGGTATCTTACCAAGAAAAAAATTATAAAATATTTTATAAAAATATAAAATATAAATAATCACCAAAAAATAGAATATTTTATCAATTTAAATGCCCACAAAGTCCCTTTTTGTTATTTCAAACCCTAATGCATGGGTTTGCCTTACTATAACAACCCAAGAGAGGATATTTTGGTGTTTCAAAATTTTCAAAAAGTTTAACATTTTTGTAATGATGGAATAGGGTTTTTAAAATCCCCATATACCTTTTAAAATCATCATTTGATTTTTATACACCTTTTTTCACTTCTTTTACACAATTTTGTGTTTGACTGTGTGAAAGCTACAGGTTTGTATTGAGTTTCTAACAAAATAAAGTATGAAAGAAACTTCAAGAAAAATCAAAGAAACTTTAGGACATGTGAAACAAAATTAAAAATCATACATATTTCTCAACCAACCTTCCACACAATCTTTCTCACTATTGATGCACACACATGCTTTTGTCTTGAACACAGATTACAAGAACACATGGATAAACAATAGGTTTTCAAACCAAGTAAATTTTTATTGATCTTATTGGAGTTAAATTTTGTTTCACATCATATAATTATATTCTTACTTATCTTTATGACATTTTTAATAACAAAAAAAAATCTTTATCCATTCACATTCATGATCTTTAACAAATATATTCAGTGCTAAACATGTGAACAAAGTTTTCTTTATATTGATTTCTCCTCCACTCTCTATTCCAGTCCTCTGCCACCTTTTTTTTCAAAAATTATAACCTCCTCCTTATTTTTATTAGATATTTTATTCTACCATCATAATGATAAACTCTATTCAAAAACATCTACCTATGCTCAACTCCTACAACTCCCCTAACTACCTCTTGATTCCCTCCAATGTAGAAAGGGAAGTCATATTATGAGTAAATTTAAGCATGGCTAAGATTTAAACATAAATAAACTCTAAAAATTAATAATCCACCATTAATCTTATAAAATACCTCTAACACAAAATGTCAAAATAATTTGACCTTTCAAAAACATGAAGAAAACTCTAGGAATAATGCAAAGTTTTCAAAACTTTGAAATGGTCATTTAGGTGGGAAAATGCATAAGTGGCTCAATTTCAAATTTGTCAAGGAAATGAAACCTAAGAGTGAATCCTAAAAGAATATTAAGACTATAATGACCTTATAAATACTCAAAACATTGGAAACAAACCAAAACTTGCTAATTATAGTGATGCTCATGCATCATACTACTGAATAGCAAAAAGAAATTTCTTATGAAAGTTATAACTGATCTTGCATCAATGTTATTCATATAATCTCTCTCTTATTCATTCATCTTTTAAATTTCATATCCTTATATATCCCAAGGCCTATTATAAGACTGTAGACCTCTTTGACTCTTGTGTAAATCCATTTTGGCTCATCCCTTGATGATATCTTTCTTGTTAAGGATCTTCAAACTAAGCATTGTCAAATTCTTCTTGTTCTCCTTCTTCCAAAAACCTACACATGAAATAAAAAAGTCAAATAAAACAAATCCTTGCTTTCCCTCCTAAAGTTCACATTCTTTCTCTTCAAATTCTAATTGCTTTTTTTCTGTGTCTACTACTTCTTATATTGCTTCTTGTTATTCCATCTTGTCAACTACAGTACCATCAAACTCTTCAATTACATTATTTCTCTTTATCTATTTTTAACTCACTATCTTGTTAGTCATTTCACCTTCTATGGTAAGCTCTCTCAACACACTAACTTTCTTAGCAAACTCTATTAAATACTCCACACTACTTATCAATGTTAACTGACTAGACAACTCTATAATCAATTTTTCCAAGTGATCTTTACAAGACAAATTAGACTCCTATTCAGTTGTAAATATATTTTTTGAGGTTAACCTAATGTATTACTCACCTCATCATGATTGGATGGTTGTACCAAATATTTCTTACCTACAATCAATACTTTTTAACTCTATTCAATTGTTGCATTCTCCTCTCTCTCCTTTGCTTGTCAATTTGTACTCCACCTTCTTCCTCTTGACACTTATTCTCAGATGATACTTTCTTATTATCAATGTTACAATTGGTTACTTGTGTAAAATACTCCTCACCAATTTTCATCACTCTAATTTGTACCTCTTTAGATATATATACTCTATGGCGAACCTCTCTTTCATCCTGGTTCCTTTTGAGCACTACTTGATCAAGTGATTTATCTTCTTGTTCTCCAAGCCTATGTATTGACTCCACTTATTCATCTCCTTCATCAAATCTTACACTTGCATACACACATACTAAAACATAATTAGTATGATAATCATGAGGCTTGATTTCCCCTTCTCCTTTTTCTTATGCTACTTGGTTACCATTCTCAGTTATCTTCTCACTTTGCACACTTCTTTTCTTTTCTTCTTCCTCATCATCTCTTTGAGAGGCCATTTAACTAGGTTTATAATACTAACTAAAAACTTTGGTTTGAGCTCCTCTAATACTTGTTCTAAACCTTTCAAGAATACCTTCAACTCAATAATCTCTCTTTCATCAACTTACTCTTTCCATATTTCCTTATGGAAATCCTTCTTCAAGCCCTTCATCCTTCTCTTTCTCTCTTCACTCTTATCTATCTTTCACTCCCTCTAGGTCTCACCTGGACCTATCTTCTTAGAAATCTTATCTACTTTCCTCCTTGACCTCACTTGGGTATTCTTACTTGACTCTCACTTTCTTGTCCTTTGTCTAGGACTCCTCTTTCTTTCTCCAAGTTCTTCTTGAGTTTATTCTTGAGCTTCCAAAAACTCTCTCTCTCTTTTTCAAGAATCAATGGCTTCAGGGCTTCTTATCACACTCTCAACCTTCCACTTATACTTCAATACTCTTTCATGAACATATCAAATACATAAAAAGAAAAATAAAATCAAACATGTACCTTTCTTTGCTTGAAAATTTTATTTATCCTCTTCCCAAAGAAAATGTTTCTTTGATACCAAAATGATGTAGAGGTTTAACATATCTCACTGTTATGAATGCAAACATGAACTTATACACCCTTACCTCTGCTAACCCAACTCTGACTTGATTTTCTTATCCTTTTTTATGTCTTTATTAACGTTTTTTCTTGAAACTTTATTAATTTGTCCTCTTTGTATGTTAGTCTCTTAATCCCACTCTTGAACCATTAAATCTCCATTTTCTTGAAAACTGTTCACACTTATTCATTCATTATCCTTCATCATACTTAACTCCATTATATTTATACATTTCCATTATCCCACTTCTCATGCACTATTATTGCTTTATTACTTACCTCACTCAATCATCTATACCTCCCTTCTTACATACAATCATCACTCCCTTTTTTTTTCTAACATACTCATTTATTTATACATGTTCACGTGCAAATTAGATTAACACTTAATTCAGAGTGTCTTGACTCCATGAAGGTTATTATGTTCATTAACCTAATCATTAAAGTCTTCTTTAGTCTCTTAATCAACCCACACAACCTCTAAACATAACACTTTCACCACTCACTGCTTCCTTCCTTAGTTATATCTTTCTTGTAATCTTTTTTCCACTAATTTCAATTATATGAGTAATATAGGATAGTTATTGAATATCTAAACTAATTTTTAGACACCCTCTATCCTTTTCCTTCTCTCCAATAAGTTTATTTATTCAATTCCACTCAGAGATACCCTTTTCAAATCTTGTCTATACCTAATTAGGTCTTTTTACCCCTATTACACACTCAGTCATCTCTATCCTTAAAAAATGATACCATACTAGGAAAAAAATTAAAAATTATTTTAGAATAATTGAAAATCTAACTAATCACCAAAAACTAGAAGATTTGACCAATTGAAATTCCCACAAAGTCCCTTTTTATTTTTTCAAACCCTAATGCAAGGTTTTGCCTTACTATAACAACTCGAGAGAGGATATTTTGGTGCTTTAGACTTTTCACAAGGCTTGAATCTTCTATAATAATTGAATAGGGTCTGTATAATCCCCATATACCTTATCAAATCACCAGTTGCCTTGTAGACACCTGTGTTTAGTTTTTTTACATGATTTTATGTTTGAATGTGTGAAAGTTACAAGTCTATATTGAGTTTCTAACAAAAAAAAGTATGAAGGAAATTTAAATAAAAATTAAATAACCTTAAAGATATGTGAAAAAAACTTACCAATCATACATATGTCTCAACCAACCTTACACATAATCTTTCTCACTGTTGAAGCACACAGGCTTTTGTCTTGAACACAAAACATAAGAACATAGGGATAGATAATAAGTTTTCAAACTGAGTAAATTTTTATTGATCTTATTAAAATTTAACATTTTCTTCATATTATAATACATTAGATAATTATATTCTTACTACTCTTTATGATGTTATCAATAACAAAACAAAGTTCTTTATTCATTCACATTCATGATCTTTAACAAATGTACTCAGTGCTAAACATGTGAACAAAGTTATCATTATATGGATTTGTCCTCCACTCTCTATTCTAGTCCTATTCCACCATTTTTTTACAAAAATGATAACATCCTCCTTATTTTTATTGGATCTTTTCTCCTACCATCCTAATGACAAACTCTATCTAAAAACATCTACCTATTTCTAACTCCTACAACTGCCCTAACTACCTCTTGATTCCCTCCAACATAGAAATGGAAGTCATATTATGAGTAAATTTAAGCATGGATAATATTTAAACATAAATCAAATCTAAAAATTACTAATCCACCATGAACCTTATAAAATACCTATAACACACAAGGTCACAACAATGACCTTTCAAATACATGAAGAAAACTCTAGGAACATTGCAAATTTTTTAAAAATTTGAAATGGTCATTTAGGTGAGAAAATGCCTAAGTGGATCAAATTAAAATTTGACAAGAAATTAAAACATAAGAGTGACTCCTAAAAGACTCTTAATATTATATTGACCCTCTAAACACTCAAAACATTGGAAACAAACCAAAACTTGTTAATTATAGTGATGTTCCTGCATCAACCGTGTGCCTTATTTTTTGATATGGGCCTGTGTGACTATCTATGAGGGATTGATAATTAAATATTTATGTTGATATGCCACACAGAAGACCTAAAAAACATAAAACCTTATTCCTTCATAAAAAATACAATAGATATCAAATTCAAAATGGGGGAATAGGTAAGGGGAATAGTCGAGATATCCTTTGAAAACCCTGTGTAATATAAGTGTTGATTACATAGCCCACATGGGCCTCAGGCTAATGTAGTTCTCCCTCATAGGGTGATTGTGTGTTCCGTTATTTAAAAAAAATATGATTATATCTATAAAATTGATTGAAGATATATGCCCTTAAACTAAAACAAAATACATTCAAACTTTTCCTATGATTTTTATAATGTTATAAAATTAAAATTGAAAAAAATAGTGCTCTTTGCTCAATGTGTAGTAGAATTTCCAAATGATCACTAGATTGTATTTGAGGAAGCCTTGATGTGATTATATAGGGTAATATTTGGAATATTTTTTATAACTAAATTTAAAAAAGGTGTAGGAGAATAGTTGTGAAATGTATTAATCTGAAAATGTAACCATTAGAGTGTGGGGACCCATTGGCTAAAATTTGCCTACATAGAAATTTTTTTCTTGGATGGATAAGGCCACTCTCCTGGACCATTCAGTAACCTTCTACCCCCATGACTAGTCCCTTTTTGGTTCTAATTTGATGATGTAGTGTAATATCTTGGGAGGTACTAGTGTGGTGTGAGAAGCTGAGTAGAGTTATTCTTAAGTGGGTGATCTAATGGAGAAGGAGGATAAAAACCTCATGACCCTACCACATGTCACTCACAATATTTTGAAACACTTTAATCAAGCTTTAAGGTGAATTTGGTGATTTTGAGGAAAAGGCCTAGAAATAGGTCTAGAACTGCAAGTGAAGGATCTAACAAGTTTCCATGGTGTTTAATCATTCAAGGGCATGAGGGAGGTTTGCACAAAGTCTCAAATATTTTAAAGGGTCAAAAATGAGGTTTAGAGAAGCTATTATGCCCAAATTACCTCCAAAAGTGCATTAGATGACTTAAGGGTCCTTAAAATAGAAATTTCAAGTGAAAAAGTAACTTTTTGAGGAAGTCAAATTGGTTTTTAGTTACTCCCATCTCTTTATAGAATTTTTAAACCTTTTATACATATTTAATGTCATTTGAAGCCATTTGGAGTGGAGGAGAGGAGCTTGGGAGAAAAGGGATGCATTTTGGAGCCTTTTAGAGCTTTGGAAAAATAGATTTTTAGAAGATTTTTCTTAATATATGGGCTTAGCTATCATATGAAGGCATACATGGTGTCCCTAATATCCCCTCATAAGCCTCTAAAATTAGATTCAAGCATAAGAACTAACAGAGGTAAGGAAAACCTATTTGCTATAAATTAGACAAGAAACCCAAGCACTTTTTAAGTTTTAAATAAGGAATGAAAGGTAATTTATATCATAAAAAATATTTCCCAAGTGGTGGATTGCATAGGCAGGCTTCTGCTTTGTTATGCTACGGAAAAACCATTTTTTGGTAGTTTTGGATAGCTGTAGGAGAGCCTTAGGTTTTCACTCGGTATGGTCAAGAGAGATATAGTTGGGTAAAAATATTTTGGGAAATGATAGGGACCCTAATGGAATTCCAATTTGTGTCATTGGTGGTCTAGTTCATCTCCCCATATTTATTAATAATTACTAATAGTTCAGGGGTATCTAGATGGTTGACTCATCTAGATAGGGTCCAAGTTTTCCCTTGTTTCTTCGCTTTAGAATTTAGTGAGAAAGAATGGTTTTATCGGTGTTTTTATAAGGTAAAATAGTACCTATTACAATTGGCTTCATTAGATAATTATTCATCAAAAGTTACTTATGGAATTAAACCTATTTTCCTTGTTATCCTTATGAACGGTTCATTTGATAAATTTTAAAACAAAACTTAGGTTAGAGGGATAATGTACCTCCTCCTCCTTATGACACATAAAATTACATAATTGATATTATTCACCAATATTTAGTAGTTCATCAGAGCCTTAATAGGTAATACAATCAAGTTGCTAGTTGGAGCTCCAATGGAGTTGTAGGCAAGTTTATCAACTACAAAAGTTTTCCTTTCCTATAGTGGTTTGAAAATAAATAGGATATGATGTTTTCACCTCTAATATGACATGTAAATCACCTCTCATACCAAATATCATTTTTAAAAAGCTAACATCATGAAGGTTGTAGTCAAAATGTGAGACATAGTCAACTTGTTACTTGCTTTCACTTGCAGTCATGGCATGTGGGGTCCTAAACATATTCATGAAAGTGTTATGAAGAGTTTAAATGGTGTTTAAACCATTATTTTTTAATTATTAATCAATAAATATCCCTTAAAATGATAAAATATGGACTATGATAGTCTGTTCCCATATATGCACAGTCACCCACCATGAATGAGCACCTACAAGTGCTATAGAGAAGACCAATCGTGTTGAAGAGGAGAAATTTCTTGGTTTCAAGCATTGAAGGGTTGAGAGGTCTTGTTTGAAGGAGGTGAAAAGGTTCAAGATAAGCCATAAGGTCAGATTTCATGTACACTACCCATATCCACACTCACTACCTTCTTTGTAATATTAATGTATGTCTATAAGTGTCTCAAAAGAGGCTAATCACGTTGGTTGAATACATGAATATTTGGTTTGAGTCTTTTAAAATAGGGAATAATCAATTGGAATACCTTTGAAATTTTATTTAACCCTTCCAATGCTCATACACCATTCAAAAGGACCGTCACCTTCATTGCCCTATCTGTAACTATATACACACCTACAGGTGGCCCCCCCATCGAGATCTAGAAGTGTTGTATGGTAGATGTTCAAACATGTCTTAATGCCTTCATCATATTTGATGAATATGGGGATGCCTTTAAGGTCTAGTATAAAGTCACATCCTATGCCCAGCCCACAAACACCTTATGTACTATTGTGTGTGCACCTATAGCCCTAGATAGAGACTTGAGTATGGTTATGGGAGGATTTGACATTTTTAGAACCTCTATAAGGTTTTTAAATATTTTAAGGTACCATGGGAATCATGTTTGAGTCCAAAAGTGGCAAGTAGGTTGGAATAAATTATGTGCATATGAGGGAATATGTTTAGGGACAACTTCCCTAAAATAGCAAAATAGAGGCCCTAGCCATTTTTGATGATGTCAAATAGCAATGTTGCAAGGCGTCTTAAGGATTATAAATGCATCTATCTTGTATCTCTATCCTAGGGGAAGAAACTTACAAAAGGAGGTGGGTGTGTGACTACAAGAAGGTAGTGTTTGGAGGCCTCAAAGTCATGAAATTGTTCACTACATTTCTTTAGCATTATTTATAGGGTTTGAGCTTCAAATTGACCTCTACAACCCAAAGTTGCAATATGGAAGAATAAATTTATGTTCAAGTGGACCTATAGGGGTAGAGAGGACACTAGTGTTATAAAGAGCATCAACAAAGGTTGAAATGTAGGGTTTTAACCCCATCAACACCTACAGGAACCTCTTTCATAAGGAAAAACATAGAACACACAATCAACACCTATATTCAATTAAGAGCAAGGTGTATGTGGAAGTTTTTGGCAAGGTTAGAATGGTAAGTAGGTTGGGAGTACCATCACCATGGTTTTAACAGCCTTAAGAGATTTCTTCCACATGGAAAACTAATAAATGAATTGGTTTACTATCTAATAAAAACTATAACAAAAGGAGAATACAATCATAGTTTACATAAAATACAACCTTGAAAGACTAATCAAGAGATCTCTCCATATGGTCTCCATGCCATGTTTTCATCAAGTGTCTTAAGAGAGGAACAAGATTAAATCAGGTGTAAGGCCTTAGTTGAAGTCACATATAGGCTAATCCATACAAATAGTACTAAAAGAGTGTACCTATAGCTAATATACATAGTCCTTATAAGGTATTGGCATGACATCAAGGCTTGATGAGGTTGAGAAATCACTGAAATGTTTCTAAACCCTAACTTATCTCCATTCATACCATATACCTTAGGAATTAGTCATGTTAATAATTTTGATGCCAAGGAACTACACCTATAGGTTTGTACCTAAGACCATCTACAGTTGATAAAAGTTTTGTTTATCAAGGTACTTATCAAGGTATGTAAATAACATGAAGCACTACCAAATAACCTTAATCAAGGGTTTAAAGGATACACAAGTCTAATGCATAACCATAAAGAGAGATATCTAATGGAGACCTACAGTGCCTTAGAGTAACCTACAGGTCTACTCTCAGGCTATTACCTAACATGCTTTGACTTGACAAGTTTTAAAAAGCTCCTTTGAGGTCATGGTGACTATTTGGATCAAGATAAGCAAGAATATGAACCCATTTATTCACAAATAAAGAGGGAAGTAGACCAAGGTTTTCAAGGGATAATGAACCAAAAATTAACCTACAATCATCCTAAAATGAGCATCTATAGCCAAATAGGCAAGGTTGGCAAAAGGAGACTTTCTAGAAGGTGTAGACCATTTCAATTGGGGTATGAGTCATATGACATCATGTGACATCAGGAATCAAATCACAACCACCTTATGTGATCATGAAACCAATCGTGTACTAACCTATAGTCCTAGTTCATACACTAGCATAGACCTATAGTCAAAGAACATGTCATGTGTTCTAGTTGGCAATTAGTGTGTGAACAAAATGTTTTAAGGTGGTATTCAAATACATAATAAAATAGACTTTATGTTTTGTTCAAACTCTATAAGTACAAAACTCCTTTAAACACTATCTATACACTTTCAAGAATAACCTCATCCAGTCAAGCTTATCTCATAAGGCAGGCCTGTAACCATCTATAAGGGTTTCAAGTACTAAGCATGCTATAAGTTTCATTTTAAGAAGATGATATAAGGAGGCAATGATGATGTTTACTGATCAAGGGTCTTTTCATGGTTTCAAAACCCTAAGTAGGTCTATAGTAAGCAAGTTTTTTGAAAACATATACCTATAACTATCATAGGGCTTGACGTCTATCTTCAAGTAAATATGGGTTGAGGGAAAAATTATTTATGAAAGGAGTGTCATATATATGACTATGTTTATTGTAAACCCTAATATATGAACCTTAGATATCATGAAGAAGTATTTAAATAAATGCCACAGTCAGCATCAAAGCTTAAATACTCACCTACAGTTTTCTAGGCACATGTTTATTTCCAAACAAAGGGGCAATGATGAGCTAAATGGTCATATATTTAGATTTGCATAATGAAATGTTTCCATAAATAATGAGCATGAAAAATGGAAGGACCAATTCAGGGAAGAGCGTTAACTGAGGGAATTTACACTCATGGAACTCTTAACATTGACTTACATTCATAAGAATACAGTCACCTCTTCAAGTCGATATTAAAATTGGTGAAGCATACTATTTCATATTGAAATTCATGATGGTATTAAGTTTCCTTAGTGGGAGAGGTACTTGATTTAAGTTAAATCATGTTATGGACGATTCTCAACAACAAAATCACCAATACATACCTATACATCTACACCAAAAGCATGCGCCTATAGTTAGGGAAACACTGCTATGAAGTTAGGATTGTCAATGGTGGAGTTTCTTGGCCAAAGAAAGTTCATTGTGATAGATGATGAGGTGAATTATCTAAGTCACCTACAGTCATACTAATGCCAAAACCCCCTCATACAGTCATATACCTGAGGTGGAAAAGCTAAAGATCATCTATTTAAGGTGGAATCAAGTTAGATGTTCTAAGAAAATCAATGACAAATGAACAATAAAGACCTTCATCAAAGCTACTAAGCAGCATTTCAAACCTCAAAAGGAGATAGTATAAACCTTTGTATGGAGGTTGACTATGTGAGGCCAAAATGCCTTCCTAAGAGGTCAAAACATGTTAAAGGAAGGGTGAATGGTGGTTGCCAGTGAAGTAACAGTCTTAATGGGGATAAATAGGTGTGAATTATACCAAATACTCATTGTTATCATAATATGAAGCTCCAATTACTATTGATACATAGTCATATGAGGTCATTTATTGAGGTACAAAGTGACATAAGGTAACATAGAAGGAATGCATACCAATGAAGGGTGAAATAATGAAAGGATAAGTTTCATGAATATTTAAAAGCACATTCACCTAGTTATATCTCAAACCAAGGCAAAAATTAGGAAAACTCAATTTTTAAATTTTACCAAGTAGGCACATGTCACTAGCTTTGGCAAAATGGGTCTATAGGCCAAAATATGCATGATCTAATCAAACAATTTGGTGGTGAGGCTCATTATGACCTAATATACATATTGAATTTTTTTTGAGTTTTTTTACAATGGGAAATATTCACTATTTTAGTACATTCAACCCTATGTCAAATCATGGTCAACATTAGAGGCTACCTTAGATAAATTGGTCATTTTGGGGCATCTACAGGTTGATTCAAAGCATTAAATTTTGTAAAAGTTGTCTTCCTGACCAAAAAAATAATACCATGGCATAATAAAGGTAATATAAAGGGTGAAAATACCTGATTTTCTTACATAGACCTCTTGTATTCAAGAAGGTAGCTATTAGAGGCTAGTTTAAGTTTTATCAATTCTAGGTACTAAGGAGTTAAAGAATTGGAGAGGTATTAAAAAAATATAATATGATATTTGAAACATATTATGTCCTATATAAGTGATCAAATTTATGGGTTTCAATCAAAGGTTTGAAGAAAGACAAGTTTAGGTATGGAGGAAGCATGCAAGTAGTTCAAGGTAAATTTTGTTACAAAAAGTCTACAAGGCAAAGTATGCAATCAAAAAGAATTAAAATTTGGTAAGATTGGTAATAATGACATAATATACCTATAAATTATATTTGGAATGTCACATAACAAGTGTAATTACCTGTTGTTTATACGTAGTCCCCTCTATGTCTCATAATGATCACTATTGGTGCAGGCATACTTTTTGGATTTTTTAGGTGTGGTTGAGGTTTCCAAGATTATATAAGTATTTTAAAAGCATGGGAATATTTTTTTAAGTCTATTAAACACCTTTAAATATTTTTTACACTCCAAACTTCATGCAAACCCTACAGGCAAGCTCAAAACCCCACAGGCAGTCTCAAAGGCATAAAGAGTAAAGTTGGTTTTGATAATTTGAAAAGTTTTTATGATATGTTTCAGGTGACATGAATATTTTTTCAATAAAATAATATTATTGTAAATGTAAAATTGGTCCTTTGGATAAATTTGAGCTTTTCAAGCTTAAGACACCCAATTTTAGCCCTTCTTCATATGCTTGTATCTTTGATACCATGAAGAGTTGGACTAAGTTATTCTAGTGTGATTTGAGTACCCATATTTAATTTAAATTAATTATGGAGTCAGGTTGTTTAAGGTCCTGAATTTTATGAACAATTTTTAAGAGTGTAAGTATGTCTGGAATGCTGACACACCCTATAGGAAATCATCTTTACATGTGTATGTTTTCATACCCTCCACATGGGAGCCCAATATTTTTAGGGGTATTTAAGGGGTATATGTAAAAAATATAAATGGAAATAGCTAGTGTAATATAGGTCCACATTGTATGAACAATCATCTTGAAAGTGAGCTTGTCTAGGATGCCAAAGGAAGTTTTTGACTAGTTTTGGGTTTTTGGACTCATAGGTCCATAAAATGGCCTAAAATAACTTTGAAATCACTTTTAATGCATATAATAATCCATCCATCTCCTGACAAACCTATTTTTTTACAATAATTTGGCATGTTTGGGTGCCTAAGAGGACCAAAATGGCTCAAAAATGCTTATTTTTATAGGTCTTCAAAGAGATAAATGTTTTAAAGCCATGGAAGAGGCCTAATGATACATAAATCATATTTATATGTCCATTAGATCTATTAAAAATGGTTTCTATAGTGTTTTACATAGCTAAAGGGTAAAAACCCTAGTTTTTTGACATTTTGTACATTATTATAGGTCTCAAAGTTTGTCCAAATCTTCATTTGTTTCCTCATATTCATGTAATGGATGTCTATAAGAATTCTACAGGTCTAGGAGTGGTCTTTATGGTGCTAAATGGCCTTGGGAATAGGTTTTAGAGTAGCTGATTGAAGGTGGCTCAAGCTTGTGACCTCCATCAATGGGTTCGATGAGAGTTATAGGTTTCATGATGTTTATTTTAGGTTGGAGGAGAAAAGTCAAGTTGAAAATAGAAGCAAAAATAAAAAATAAAAATCCAAAAGATAAACTTCATGGTCAGTTAAGTATCAAATGCTAATTCAACTAACCTTTTACCTAGCATCTTCTAGAAGAGCAAGTCAAGTGGGGCATAAAAGTCCAAGAGGAGAAATTTTGAGGTTGAGAGAGTAATTGGATCATTCAATTAGTTTTTAGTGTCTTTGGAAACTTTTCCCTTTTGAGTGGATCATGACATCATCATCCTCAAAGAGTTGTGTCTTCTAGTGTGTTTCTAAGCCAATGAGAGGGCTTGAAGGCTATTTTGAACTAATGAGAGTTATTTTTTTGAGGAAGGATTATTTATAATTGATCCAAATGTGGTTGAGACTCCATGTAAGGTGGTTGTGTCTCATTTATTGAATTTTATTTACTTGCTTCTTCTCTCTCTCTTCCCCTTTTCTCCTATATCTCCCATTTCTCCCCATTTTTATAAGATATTCTCATTTGACAAAGAAAAACCCAATCAAAATTTGTAATAAATACATTTTTAATCAATAAATATCATTTTTTACCTATCTCTTACCTCTAACTTGTGTTTAACAAGCTTGTGTATGATGGCCTTGTGAATAAGTGTCCTTCCATGTCCATTGTCATTTATTCTTGCCTCTTTTTAGGTGTTTTCAAGCTAGTTGTAGGTCTGAAATTGAGAAATTTATACCATTAATAGATGCTTGGATTTAGTTTTTAAACTCCTCTTTTCTTCATGTATTATTTAGTGAGCCTAGTTTAAGAAATACATATGCAAATTAGCTAGTTTGTGAGGTTGTGTGAGAAAAATTATCTTATACTAAATTAGTAATTATTTCAAGCTTATGTGAGTGTCAATTAATTTGGTGTATCACCATTTTCATGTTATTAATCATCCTATGTCCCCCCTTTCTATCCCTTTTCCAAGCATAAGTATTAGTTTAAGTGATCTACCAAGAGAAAGACGGCCTTCTTTAGAGGTTCAACGTCACTATAGGATACCCACAGCCTAAGATTGCTTCAATATTATAGTTGAGAGTGAGAGATCCTAAATAATTATCCCACAAGGTTAAAATTCTATGCTACAAAATTTTTTGGCATGCCTAGTAGGACTCATGTTGTTTACTAAGTAAAGAGTTTTGGTGTTGTCTTCATCCAATCAGCATTTAGAGGCAAGTGTGTAAACACCAATAATGACTCCAATAATTTATCAGCTAGTATAAGCATCCTAAGTACCTAATAATTATTATTTGGCATGCATTATCACTCATTTGACCAAAATTCATGTTCTTTGCACCCTTATCCTTTATATCATATTAGTAATGTTTATGGCTTTGCCCCAAGTAGCTTTTAAGCTTTAGTGTATCATCCTTGTTAGATTTTATCTCTCTTTAATCAACCAAAAAAGAGACTTAGGGTGATAATACTTGATTTTAAAAGAGAATTGAGATAGGGTGATAGGATTGAAGAGTGTTATAGGTAGCAAGGAAATCTTGAACACCAAGCTTTTGTTTAAGAGCAAGAGTTGAGGTTTCAAAAAGAGTGCTTGGTTAGGCAAGACTAAGCTAGGAAATAAAATGACTATCAATTATTCTTAATAATGAGAGTAACCAATCCTAGACCCTAGTTTCCCTCTCCTACCCTTGTTTATGCTCAAATATAGCCCCCTAGTTAACCTTGTCAAAGCTCATATTTGTCAAGAGTCAAGTAAATCATTATATACCATGGGAGATCGATCATGAAGATGAATGCAGAGGTAGCCCTTAGAAAAGAGATCCTCATCCATGCCATTAATGGGAAAAGGGACTTATTTCAAGAGTTTTGAAGTGTGTGGGCAGTCATTGAGAAAGTAAATTATCCAGACTTTGAGAAGAACCAAGTAAATAAATGGATACTCTTGATAGAGGATATGTTGACTCATTTGGAGGATGAGTATGTCAAATCCAAACAAATCATTTTGCCCTCTCCTACACCTACACCTATTCCCACTCAATATTTCTAAACCATCTCAACTTGGACATCCCGTACACCTTGGACCCTGACTATGTCATGCCCTCTCTTGTGAAACCACCCTCTCCTATACCCATTAAAGAAGAAGAGAATGTGTTTTTAACCTATATATTCTCCTCATGGATATTAATCAAGGAGAGAATTGAGAAGAAAAAGGAGGTGCTAGTTGAGTTATTCCAAGAAGTGGTCTTAGAGGAGGAGTTAGTTGTTCAAAAAGTGAATGAAGAAACCATAGTTTAGCTTAATGAGCTTGCTCTAGAAGATTTTCATGACTCTCTCTCACTTCCCCAAGAACCACATAAAAGAGCCTTTAAAGTCCTTAGTTGGAAGGATACTCTCCTAATTTTCAAGCAAGATGAACTTTTTCACCATCCCACCATCTCCCTCTTGAAGAAGGGACCTGTTATACCGGTCTATCATGAAGAGGAAAGGCTTGATGATTTGGAAATGATAGAGTTGTAAACAGGCCCTCAAGATGCTACTATGAATGAAGAAATGGAAGACCAAAATGAGTTTGTATAGGTTGACCAATCACAAGAGGTAAAGTCAATTGAAGGTAGTATTGATGCATTCTTACTTAAAGAGATGTGTATTCAGGTTGTAAATGAGAGAAAAAGTGATTTTTATTTATTTCAAGAGCTTCCATTTGGTATGGTTGAAGATGAAGATGAGCAAGGTGCAAAAATTGGTATGGTTGTAATAGTCAATTAGTCAATTGATCATGTTAAAGAGGTCATAAATGAGCAAGAGAAAGAGATTGAGTAACAATTCTTAGAACATCTTGGTGAGGTTTAGGAGATTGATGAAGTAGACTTACAACTAGATGTCCTTAATGATGCTTCAAATTTGCAAGAAATGGTTGAACAAGGTAACTATGAAGACTTGTTTGACATGTTGGAAGTAAGCTATATGTTGTTATCAAGTGATTATGAGTTGACTAAGGTAATTGGAGGTAGTCTTGGTGACCTAATCAATGAGATAAAAGTGGTGGATGAACAAATGGAAACTCCTCAAGAGGTTATTGAGAGCCAAATATTCCACTTCAATCATCCATGGGTGAATAAGGTTACAATAGTTGGTCAATCATGAGATGAAGTGTCACTTAAATGTAGTACTAATGTTTTTAGGTTTGAAGAAGATTGGTCAAATCAAGAGCCTTAAATGACTACCCCTCCAAGAAATGACCCAAAGGAATTTTCCTTTTGGGATGAATTATAACTCTTTTTCCTAAGCATGGATAGTCAACCTTCACTTTCAAAAGAGCCATCAAGTGAGAAGATTGCAAGTGCTCCTATAGTCCAACATGAAGAAATATTTGAAGACTTAGACCAATATGTCTACACTAGAGACATGTTTGTCCCTTTTCATCCACTTGAGATCATGTCAACAATATTGACAATCAAACAGCCCAATGTAAGATTGGCACTAAGAAAATTGACACCCAAGCATGTTATCTCACACCATGACCCATCTCATGAAGGAGGTGATCCAAAACATTTTCCATTTGATCCAAGTGGAAGGTACTAGTGAGTTTTTATCCTTGTATATATTAGATTAAACCTATCCTTACTCCTTGTGTTTTGTTTTTACCTTTCTCCAAGTGCCTTGTGCACATTTCCTTTTTTAGTTGTGTGTTTCCCTTCCCTAAGTGCCTTGGTCATAGTTTTGGTTTTGTTTCTTGTTGTCCTTGTTGCTTCAAGAGGAGGTTTTAAAAAGTGGACAACCTTATATCATTTCATATCAGTTGGCAAAGAAAGTCTTATGACCTCATATGCCTAATGGATCAAATAAGGCAACTAATATATTACATAGCAGGCATGCAATCCCAGGAGGTCACCAGAATTGTTTACCAAAATTGGCCTACATATGAAAATTTTACCTAGATGTATTAGGACACTCTCTTAGACCATTTAGTAACCTTTTACCCCCATGACTAGTCCCTTTTTGTTCATGACTTGATGATGTAGTGTAATATCTTGGGAGGTCCTGGTGTGGTGTGAGAAGCCAAGTAGAATTCTTGTTAAGTGTGTGATCCAATGGAAAAGGATAATACAAACCTCATGACCCTATCACATGTCACTTGTAATCTTTTGAAACACTTTAAGCAAGCTTTAAGGTGAATTTGATGATTTTAAAGAAAATGCCTAAAAATAGGTCTAGAATTGCAAGTGAAAGATCCATAGGTTTCCATGGTGTTTGATCATTTAGGGAAATTAAGGAGGTTTTCAGAAAGTCTCATATATTATAATGGGTCAAAAATTAGGTCTAAAGAAGCTATTATGCGCAAAAGACCCCCAAAAGTGCATTAGATGACTTAAGGATCCTCAAAATAGAAATTTCAAGTGAAAAAGTAACTTTTTGAGGAATTCAAATTGGTTTTGAATTTCTCCCACATCTTCATGGCATTTTTTACCATTTTATACATGTTATATGTCATTTTAAGTCATTTGAGTGGAGGATAGGAGTTTGAGAGCAAAAGGATGTATTTTAGAGCCTTTGGATCTTTGATAGAACAAGTTTTGGAATATTTTTCCTAATAAAGGGGCTCATGTATCATATGAAGGAATCCATGGTTTCCCTAATATCCCCTCATATGCCTCTAAAATTTTATTCAACCATAAGAACCAATATAGGTAAGAAAAACCTATTAGCTATAAATTAGGCATGAAATAAGTTTTATACCATTAATGGAGGTCAAAGAACTTCAAAATATTTAAAAAAGGAAATAAATTTCATTTGAATCATAATAAATTTTTACCATCTTTTGTATTGCATAGGCAGGTTTTTGGTTCTTCATGCTAAAGACAAACCATTTTAGGCAGTTTTGGACATCTCTATGAGGCTCAAGTTTTCACTCGATATGGTCAGGAGAGAGAGAGTTGGGCTATAATATTTTGGTTATTTATAGGGACCCTAATTTACTTCCACTTTTTTGTATTGGTGGTCCGGTTCATCTCCCCATATTTATTTAAAATATCTAACATTTCAGGGGTTTCTAGATGGCCTACTCATCCAGATAGGGTCTAGGTTTTCCATTTTTTCTTCACTTCAAAATTTATTGAGAAAGAATTTATTTAGGGGTGTTTTTTAAAGTTCAAATAGTATTTATTATAATTATTTTTTATCATATAATTCCTCCCATAAAGGTATGCATGGCATACAATATGTTTTCCTTGTTATCCTTATGAATGGTTCATTTGATCACTTTTAGAACAAAAAATGGGTTAGAGGGCTAATGTACATCCTCTTAATTATGACACATCAACTTACACAAGTGATATTGTTCACCATTTCTCAGTAGTTCATTAGATATTTGATATGCCAAACCATCAAGTTGCTAGTTGGAGCTCCAATAGAGTTATAGGAAAGTTTATCACCTATAAAAGTTTTCCTTTCTTATAGTGGTTTAAAAATAAAAAGGATATGATTTTTTAACCTCTAATATGTCATGTAAATCACCTCTCATCCCAAATATTAGTATCAAGAAGCTAACATCATGAAGGTTGTAGTCAAAATGTGAGACACAGTCAACTTGTTGCTTGCTTTCACTTGCAATCATGGCATGTGGGGTCTTGAACATATTTATGAAAGTTTTATGAAGAGTTGAAATTGGGTTTAACACATTATTATTTCATGATAAATAAATAAATATCCCTTAAAATGATAGTCTTTTCTCATGTATGTACAGGTGTTATAGAGAAGACCAATCACATTGAAGAGGAACAATTGTCTGGTTTTAAGCACCTCATGGTTAATAGATCATTTTTTAAGGATGTGAAAAGGTCAAAGATATACTATAAGGTCATATTCCACATACACTACCCATATCCACACTCACTACCTTGTTTGTAATATCAATATATGTCTACAAGTGTTTTAGAATAGGCTAATCACATTTGTTGAATACATGAGGATTTGTTTTGAGTCTTTTCAATGAGGTTATAATCAATGGGAATACCTTTGAAAAAAAAATTAACCCTTCCAATGCTCATACAACACTCACAATGACTATCACCTTCATTGCCCCATCTATAACTGTATTCACACCTACATGTGGCCCTCCCATAAAAATCTAGAAGTGTTTTATGCAGGATGTTCAAAAATGTTTTAATACATTCATCATGTTTGAATAATATGGGGATGCCTTGAAATTCTAGTATAAACTCACATCATACATGCAGTCCACAAACACCTTCACTACCTTATGTACTATTGTGTGTGTATCTACAGTCTTAGATAGAGACTTGAGTATAGTCATGGGAGTATTTGACATTTTTTGGAACCTCTATAAGGTTTTTGGATATTGAAGTTACCATGGGAATCATGTTTGAGTCTAAAAGTGGTAGGCAGGTTGGATGAAATTATGTGCATATAAAAGACTGTGTTTAGGGACAAGTTCCCTAAAATACCAAAATAGAGGCCCTAACCCTTTTGATGATGTCAAATAGAAATTTTTTAGGGAGTTTGTAGGAATCCAAATTCATCTATCTTGTATCCCTATCCTTGGGGAAGAGCCTTGCAAAAGGAGGTGTGTGTGTGACTAGAATAAGGTGGTGTTTGGAGGCCTCAAAGTCATGAAATTATTCACTACATTTCTTAAGCATTGTGTTTATGCCTTAATATGTATAATAGGTGCTCAGAGTGTTTAAATAACACTTCTCATTTTAGAATTCAAATAATTTTTTGCATGAGTTTTAGTTTGTGATAATCCTATTATCTATCGATGGAATACAGGCAAAGCAAGTGGATTGTTTCTTGATATATATAAAGTTTGGTGGTTGGGAGCCACCATGGCCAACTAGTTATATTTGCTAAGAGTGAAGTAATCTAAACTAATATTAGTTAATTATGATCAAATTATAATTTAAAGACTAATCTAAAATGAATATTTACAATGGAAATTAAGCTAGAGTGATCTGGTTAAAAAGGAGCAAAAGAAAGGGTATGGCTAAAAAGAGTTGTTGCTGACCTTCATCCCAAACATCATGACAAAGTTCTGATATCATCCAAGCATGCACTTAAACAATATGTAAAATGCAATATCATGAGCTCAAATATTATCACACATTAGGCTAACATCTAAGGAATAAGAAAATTGTAAATAAAAACTAAGCTCACTTTTTATATTTACCCTACAGACAAACAACATTAGCCCAAATGTAAGAAGAGTACAGCAAACAAAATGAACCAAATAACTTTCAATCAACCTTGCATTGGCACAAGTCAACAAATTTGTAATTAAAATATACACACTAAGAATTTATACGAACCATTAAATCTATAAACAGTAATAAGCAAATGAAAAAGAAACCATATTAACAAATGAATATGGATAATCTTTGCGAAATTCCTCACTTGCATTAATTCCTCAAAAGTTTACATAAGTATTTGGCTAAAAAACTCCCCCCTTTTTACAAATGGTAATACTCCTTTTATATAATTCCAAGGCAATATATTGATTAGTCATGTCCAATTATAAAAGTATGGATATCAAGGACAACTATCCTTTTATAAAGTTCTAGAATACACTAGACTTTTCCCCCTATGGACTGACCTATAGGTAATGTGCTTTACAAGTTGCACATGCCTTTACAAAAGAATATTCTATTTTCAAATATTACAATGTTTTTTTAAAACATAATATCTTAATTCAAATTACTTGACTTTAGGGCCTTTGGGCTGATGAAGTCCCTTGTTTCTACTGAAGATCATTTATTGATCTCTGGTATTGTTCATCAATCAACTTCAAATTAACAATAGGTTTCATTAATAACTCATCCTCCTAATCATCTATGTCTTCAAAGTCCCTATCATTTCTTCCCAAGGCCTCTTTAATGCTCCTAACTTTAGCAATATTTTCCCCTGTTGATAGGATCATATCCATGACCCTATTGTTATCTTCTCTAGATTTGCCTTGTCTTTTGTTCCTTACTTCCTACATGACTAGGGTGGTTATGTGCTTGAACTCTTCATTTTTGATGAGGTCCATGGAGTTGAGTTTATTTGGTTTGAGGATCATGGTTATAAGAAAACATTCCATCCTATCTTGCAGCTCCTTATCATCCTTAAGGAGTCTTTCCAAAATTTTATACCATGTGTTCAAGCTTCTGATCTTGTCCACAAGTAGTCTTATGACTTTTTTCAAATGAGTTAGGATGATGGTTTTGAAATCAGGGATTTGATATTCCACCAAGATGTTGATCAATTCCTTTATTTTATCTTTTAAATTTTGCCACTGAGTGACTAAGTCCTTGGCTACAACATCTTATTGACCTAATACATTTTTTCTAGACCTTATTGACTTTAAGGAGTCAAAAATATCATATAAATATGCCTCAAACATCTTAATCATAGCATTAATAACTGACAATATGGCTTAGATCTCTAAATTTTCCTTTTGCCTCTATAGATTCTCTCTTTTTTGTTCCATGCCTTTGATGGTAGCTTGTAATTGTGTTGATTGAGCTTGGGCCAATTCAAGCACATTTTCCTCAAATTTTGGGTTTTCACTTGGCCTTTATCCTTCAACAAGGGTTAGTCCAATGAATGGTTCCACTTTTTGCAAAGTGAGCTCTTCTCCACCTATGAAGGCCTTATTTTCAATAACTCTTTATAACCTAACTATTATTGGGTCAAACTTGACACCAACTAAAGATTGTGTCAATTGAGGAGTAGGGGTTTCAATCTGAGTTCCACTTGGCTCCCCTAGAGTTGACATCCTTTTTTCTTCTTCCTTATATAGAGCAGATATCTATGACTTGAGTTCATCATGGATATTGATGTTGACTGATTTAATAATGACCCATAGATGATGTAGAGTAGGAACCTTCTGCAACTTGCCATATACAAAACATTCTAGGATAATTGGACCATGGAAAGGGTTATCCTAGATGAAAATCTTGACCTCACTCAAAGGGTAATTAAAGATTAACTTGGGCCTCTACTTTCCTATTGGAACCAATTCTAGCTCAGCTTTCTCTTTAGGGTACATGTGGTAATAAGGACTGCATCCAATGCAACCTCCTTCCCCTTCTTTCCTTCTACTTCCCTAGTCTAAGTTTCCTCTATTTAGACTTATTCCTCATCTGACTGATAAGCACTAGATAAAATTTGTAGTGCATTCTCAACTATTTCACCTAGGTCCAAGGATATCACTTGAATCTCTTCAACTGGTAACCCTGGTTCTTGTGCCTAGGCTAAATAAGAAGCAACTTCACTAGGTATCATTTATTATAGCCTCATTACCTTATGATTTTATATCTTTATTTATGGTTATGGAGGTCTGGATGACTCTCCACTGAGTAAATGGTATTGCCTAGATCCCATCTACCACCTATCATCACTTCTTTTTTTGTTCCTTTCCATCCTAGCTTCTGGAGTGATGTTGAATTTCTTCAATTTTTTCAAGACATCAATGAAGGAGGAGGCCTTTGTGTAAATTAGGTCATAAACTTTAGGTTGGTGTTCATAATTCATGTTTATCCCTTTTGCCTTTAGATTCGCCTTGACCTTGCCCTAGGGATCCCATTGTCTTAATTCATCCAGTTGTAGACTGAAAGAGGTCTTGTGTCTAGATGTTTCCTCTACATTTTCCCATTTCTTTAATATGGTCCTTCCAATAGTAAATTAGAGGTTGTGGAAGATTCCTTTCCTATTGGTTCTACATAGACCATCTATACCATGGAATAATTGGTAAACTACCTCTTATTCTGCAAGCTTGTTCAGGACATGGATGGTTAACCTAAGGGGTTAGCCCTAGATTCCTTCAACTCTGATGATGGCGAAATCTAGATAGAACCATGTGTCAATAATGGACTCAATTTATTTTTTTACCAAAGGACTAAGTCTTTCTATTGGATGCCCAGTTATGGCCTCAGTTAAGGCTATTTAGACATAGTCACAGATGAAATGGATGTGGTCCTTATATTTTAATATGTGTAGTTTTGAATAATATTAGGAAACCATTTGTGTCCCTTTAGGTGACCATTCTCTAAGGTTGGGTATCTTTGTGGTGGTGATCAAGGCATCCATCAAGTATGACATCATGTAAAATTTGCCCCTAGTCCTTTTCTTGACTATAGAAATATATCTACACAAATAGGTGATAATAACTTCCCTAAGGGGAGGGGTGAGCTCCCTTTCAACCATAAAATATACCAAGGTCACCCAGATTGAATCCACATAGGTGGTGGTTAGATTTCCCCACAACCTATTCATCAAGGTCAAAATAATCCTAATCCCATGTTTGAATTGGCTAATTGGGATGTTGCCATTAAAGTCTAAAAATACTTGACTCCCAGAATATAGCCATAGGATGAGGATGGTCTTTAGGTCATTTTCATTAGCCCAATTGTTTATGGTGGTCATGTCTATTTGGGGCTTGGGTAGTTTATAACAATTATTAAAAGCTATAGCTGAGACATAATCTATGATTTTGAGAGTGTGCTCATTGATTATCATGCCTTTATCAATTTTGAAATCTTTAAAAATAGGAGATAATGTCAATACAATGCATTACCTCAAGTTTATCCACTACAAATTTTAGGCTCATCATCTAAATAGCTATTATGTCATAATATCTCTTTTTCATAGATAGGTTCTTTTCCTCTTCCCTTGTGATGGTTGGTTGTTCCTCAATGGTCTAGAATAGCTTGGACCAATTATTGTCTCCCATGTTTAGGGTAGTGGCATCAAATTATTTATCTTTGAAGACTTTCCCCTCTGAATCTGAAGTTAGATATAGCTCCATATCTTCCGTAGAAGTGCCTTTTCAAGATGCCATGGTCTAAATTAGGTCAAATTGCTCACTAATGGATTGCTCTTCAACTCTAAATTGAATTTTTCTAGCTCAGATGATAATTCACTCTTCTATGTTTGATTTTACTTAATACAAGGTCAAATTAGGGATTTTACATGAGTTAGGGCTTTTTTATAAGTCTTCTCAAATCTTTTAATGGTGGCATCTTGTTTAAACTTCAATGAGATTTTTCCTTAGATTTGATTTGGATCCTTAAATTTTTACCTTTGCCTTTATGAACTCAAAAGATCTTTAGATTTGTCATTTTATGCTTATGTGACACCACTATGGCATCTTTAAGGCAACTTTGTATCACTTTGCTCATTAATTTTCAAAAATTGATCGTTGCCTTTTGAAAATATTGCTTTAATCTCACACCATTCAATTATCTTGCCTGAACCAATGCAATTCATAGATCTCAGTCTTGGAAGATGAACATGATTGGATGCCCTTATACCTAGCCCTGAGGTTGTGCCACTTGGTAGTCTCATGGGCCTTCTACACTCTACTAGTCAATGCACTCTTACCATGTGGTAGTCTAACTTTTACTCGAATCTCCATTAAAAATTCCATCCTCATCTCGCACCATTTGATCATCATCATCTAAGTGAACACATGTCATTTGATCATTATCTTTAGGATGGGCTACCATTAGTTATTCATTATTCTTTGGCTACAATCATGACACTTGTTGCCTTCTCACAATCTTAGGAATGTCATTGAAATTTTGGTTGATTACACTCTATTAGATCAATCTTGTCTGAGCTAATACATGGTGATCTTGCAAGGATGCAAACTATTTAAGTTAGGCTCAGAAAAAAACATAGGTCTTAGGATAAAATTTTAAGACTAAGATCTTTTATTTATGTTAATAAACATGAACATGAACATGAACCTTATGATCAATATTAAATGCTAATTTTAGATCATAATAAAAGGGGACCCTGTGAATAATAAAAAGACCTAGCATAATGTTTTAATCTAAGGTTTCATTATATAAATAAATAAGATGAAACTTTAGGGTAAGGCCTTAGGCTAAGTTAGAACATAGTAAAAGGGACCACTCATTCATGGAATATAAAGGGACCAAGCATAATTTTTCAGACCAAAGTTTGGTCATGTTGAAAAACATGACTTAAGCCTTAGGTTAAAAATTAGGCTAAGTCTATGGCACTTATAATTATTTCCACACAAATTTAAATTCAAATCAAAGGGACCTAGGTCAAAATATTAGACTAGGGTTTTAATCATGGTTTAAAATAGATCCAATAAATTTTAGACTAAAGGATAATAGAAGGTCCACTCATCTCCTTCATGAATTTGAATTTGATAATAACCACTCCTTAGATCAATCTTGGTAAAATATTTTTCTCCTACAAGAACTACATCATATCATCTAAATGAGGTATATGAAACCTATACTTTATTGTAATTTTGTTAATTGCTCTACTATCCACACACATTCTCTATCCTCCATATTTATTTGAAGTTATCAATGTTGGTGTTGCATATGGACTCATACTCTCCCTTATCACCTTATTTCTTAGTAATTCACTAACCTATTTATTTAATTTTGCATGTTTTATTGGACTCATCCTATAAAATTCTTGATTGGGTACAGTTGATCCTAGAATCAAATCAATATGATGGTAAATATCTCTTTTCAGTGGTAAATCATATGGTAATACATCAGGCATAACATCTACATATTCTTTCAACACTCTTGCTTCTTTTATTTGTATTGGTACCATTTTAATTTATTCATTATTTGCCACTAATACATAACAACAACCTACCACCTTCATATCTTGGGATAAATTCTTTAGTAAATAACATGCTTTATGTCTTCTCTTCCTCTTTAATAGGTAACAAAACTACCTTTGTACCACCTTTCCAAAAAGTGTATGTGTTATTTACTCCATCATGAATTACTTTCTTTTCAAATTGACACAGTCTCCCTAATAACACGTGGCATGCATCCATCAGAATAATAACATTTGAAGTACCAAACCCTAAGCATGTTTATTATTAAATGAGATTCCATCGATCCTACAACACCAGCAATTAGTTTTAGCAAAATTGGAAGGGGTAAAACTATGATCATCTAAAAATATGTCCATTAATTCAAGATTAGTTCCTGCAAACAATAGGAAATATTGAAGTTAGGGCTTATAGAACACATAAAGCTTAAGTCAAAGTCTTAGATTAAAAAATTTATGCAAATAAAGCCTTTTAATCTAAATTCTTGAGCTAGGTTTAAAACATATTAAAGTGACCTCATGACTAATAAGAGACATGGAAAAATATTTAAGCCTCGGTTTATATCTCAATAAAAGGGACCTAGTACTTAGTTTCCCAATTTTATCTTATGCCATTAGATCTTATTTGGACAAACACACTCATTTAGATCATGATATATGAGGTTGAGTGAGATTGGTTCCTATCTACATTAAGCCCTGAAGTCATGCCACTTGGTGATCCCATAATCTTTTTGTACTTTGCATTGTCAATATCTATCTAGATAGCATACTTCTACCATGTAACGACATCTTATTTGGTCTGAGTTCCTTTTAAAAATTCAATGTCCATCTCATACATTTAGATTTACTTTATCCATAGGAATGCATATTATTGGATCTTGATACAAGGGGTGGGCCACCATTGGTTGCTCACTATTCTATCAAATGTGGTTACAACATGTGTCATAATTGTGTTTGATTTGGGCTCTATTTAAACCTTGTCTTAATATGCACCATTCCATCCATCTCATCTGATAAAATGTAGGTCATTGTTCATATAAATGAACACAATGTTTAAGTTAGGACTCGAAAATATATGGAACTTAGGGTAAAGTCTTAAGACTAAGGTCTTATTTATGTTAATAAACATGAACAAGACTTTAGGATTAAAATTTTATTCTAAGGTTACAACAAAGGGACTAGGTGTTAATCAAACCAAGCTAAGATAAAAGGGGACAAGGGGGCTCAGGACATAAAGGGGACCAAGCATATAATTCTTAAACTAAGGTTTGGTCATGTTGAAAAATATGACTAAGCCTTAGTATACAAATTAAACTAAGTCCATAGCATATTTAAAGTGTTCTCACATAATTTGTTCTTGCCTAATTTGAATTTGGTCAAAAGGAACCTATGCTAGGGTATTTTGAGTAAGGGTTCAGGATGATCAAAATGCATTCAATTTGGATTTTGATAAACCAAAGGTTAGTAAAAGACCAAATTGAGATAAAAACATAAAATTATGAACCCCAAACATTTTCTATTCCAAATGAAATCCATTAGACCTATAACCTAAAATAAGAAGATCCACTATTAGCAAACTTAGACAAGGTTAAACTAGAGCCATGAATAAATAAGCCAACCAAATCATGGTATGGATGATCTTAAAATATAAATAATGTGCAAACATACTAGTGACACTCTGATCAAGTGACTTTTCAATTTTAAAGTACAAATTTGGACAATTTGACACAAGGGTCCCCATTTTTTTAAAAAGGGGGTATGTTGACCTCAACAAATTACAACTTATGGGGGAAACATAGAAATATGTTGGAATTCATAGATCTTAATTTAGACAAATAACTAGATTACCTATTTCACTTTATCAGTACCATTATCAATATTAGTTCATGGTTAAAACAAGTCTTACACCTATAGAATTAAGATCAAACATCAAAACCTAGCCGTGTTGTGTGTGTGCTTTGATTCCACATATTGTTTTCCATGGGATTTAGGGAATAACTTCTAGATTTCATGATTTTAACCATTAACATTGACTCAAAGCATATTTAGATGTCCATTGAGAACCACACTTATCTCAGGGAAGGCTTGGGTATTTCTTTGCTACCAGTCAGGCATTTATAGCCCTAATAGAGATGCCTTTAGCTCCACTCAAGGCCTTGTTCCAACACCAATCAAGCATCCATAGCCCCAATAGAGATTACCCAAATCACCTTTGCTTGAAAAGCTTTTGATTTTGTAATAAGATCTTATTTTTTTATTTTTTATATAATTTTCTATTTCTATCAAAGGTTGGGAACTAGGTTAGCCAGGTTTAGGGATTTGATCAAATGTTTGATCTTCAGACTATCACCTATGGTTGTAGCCTTTGTTCCAGGTAAGGATATTTGTTAAGTGTAAGCATGAATATGTCTTAATAATTCAGGCCTTCATCCCATATGTGTAATCCTTCTTAAAACCAAGATTAGATCAAAACAAGGTTTAAAACCTTATGAAACAACTAACCCATCCATTAGTCCTTACTAGTTTCTCTAAATTATAACATCAAACTCATAATTCAAATCCATGGTCAACATACACTTAAGATTCATACTTGCATTTCTAAATTATGGATTTCCTAAGTCATTATGTGAATTTTGAGTTGAGGGCTATCAAAAATGACTTATTACAAATAAACAATATATCAGATAAAGCACACACATAAACAAAAATCAACAAAGCATAAAGCAAAGGAAATGAAAATAAATATATACAAACGAGTGACATGAAGGAAAGAATAGAAATAAACTAACCTATCCTACCTAAAATAACTCTAACTATCCTTACAATCATTCCATGAATACCCTAGGTGGGATAGTAGAGAAGTAGTGCTTCAGGTATTTCCCATTGGTGGGCAATGTGAACTCTACTCCCTATAAGTATTTCAACTTGAAGGTGTTATCTCCATGTATCTCATTAATTTGATAGGGACCTCTCCATAAAGGTGTGAATGTGTCATGTTTTCCCTTGGGTTCAAATGCCTTATCCCAAAGAAGAACTAAGTTTTTTTGCTTGAACACCTTTATTTTTGATCATTTATCAAACCACCTCTTGATTATGGTTTAGTGTCTACTAAAATTTTCAAAATCCTCTTCTCTCACATCTTTGATTTGTATGATGTCCAAAAACGTTGAATTTGCAAATTCCTGGTCTTCCTCCATATATTCTTGTATGAACCTATACATTGGTAGCTTGAGGGTGATGGGGAAGATGGGTTCTTAGCCATACACTAGTAAGAAGTTGATGTTTTAAGGGCTTGTTTGATTCTCATTCTATCTGCCCAAATGACATATTTGAGAAGCTTGCGACATGTCCTATATTTGTCTATTACAAACTTATTTATGGCCTTCATCAAGTTCTTATTATTTGATTCAGATACTCCATTGCCTTGAGGGTAATGGTTTGAGAAGAACTTTAGAATTTATTTTTATCATATGCCCATTCTATCATTTCAATGGATATAAAGGTAGATCCATTATCATAGACTAGAGATACAGGTGTCTCAAACTTACTGCATATGTTTACTTCTAAAAAATTGATCAAAGGAATTGGGTTTTATGACCCCTAAAAAATCCATCCTAGGTAAAGGGTTTATCAATCATTACTAGTCTTAGTGGAATGGATGTCTTAGGCTCTTTGGTATTAAAGACCCAACATGAGTGACATTATCTCACATTCTTATGAGCATCCTTGAAGATTGTAGGCTAGTAGTAACTAACTCTTAATATTTTATGGGTTATGATTCTTCTAGATGGATGCCCACTTCCCAGCTTCTCATGAAAAGTGATCATGATCTCAGTTGCTTCTTCCTTGGGCACACATCTAAGATAAATGAATTTGAAGTTTTTTATGTAAAGTACTCCATCTTTAATCAAGAAATAGACTACCTTGAGTCTTAGATCTCTTCTTTTCTCCCTGGTCAACCTTTTAGGACAAGTACCATTGATTAGTAGATGGATAATAGGATCATACCAATAATTGGACTGAAAAATTTATGTTTAACCTTCATGACATTTAGCTTAGGGTTAGTATTGACAATAAACTAAATTAAACCTTGGCACCTTACCAATTTAGCAGTATTTATTTCAATGTCATATTCTTGAATCACAAACATCTACTTACCTCTCATTTCTCTTAGTTCATATTGACTTATCATGAGCTTGGTGATAGGGTCTGGTAGAATAGTAGGCACCTTATTCCTAAGGATATAATGCCTAAGAAATTTTACTACCTTGACAATATCACACACTTGCTTGTCAATTAAAGAGTAGTTTAACTTAATATTTTTAAGGTTAGTGCTCACAAAATCTATTAGACAGTCATATCCATCCATTTTATGAGTTAAAATTTCAGCTATTATATGATCTAAAGCAAAAGAGTAAAGAAAAAAATACTTGGTGAAGTCTGGACTTATCATTAGAGGGGCTTGTCTAATGGCCTCTTTGATGTCTTGGAAAGCTTTCTTTATCTCTTCATTCCAAGTGATCTTAGCCTCTTTCTTCAACATGTCATTTAAAGGTTTCACTATTTTTGCAAAACCAGAAATAAACTTTCTTACAAAATTTATTTTACCAAAGAATGGCTTCAATTCCTTCCTACTATTAAGGATATCTATATTAGATATTGCATTTACTCTTTCAGGGTCTATAGAGATTCCATCCTTAGTGATAACATGTCCTAATAATTTTCCCTCAACAAAAAATAAAATACTTTTCTTTGGGTTGAGATAAATCCCATACTTTCCGCATCTTTCAAATACCTATTGTAGGTGCATAATATGATCTTCCTTGTTCTTAGAAAAGATATTCAGATAATCCATGTATATAATAATAATATGCTTACCTAAAAGAACTTGTAAATCATCATCCATATCCCTTTGGAAGGTTACACCAACATTAATCAATCCAAATGGTATTCTTTTGTAAGTAAAGGTACCCCACTTGGTAGTAAAAGCAGTTTTCATCTTGTCTTCTTGATTCAAAAACACCTAGTTACACCTTGAAAAACCATCAAGGAAGGACATCATGACAAAACTAGAAATGATTTGTATTACTTGATCAAGAGAAAATAGGGGTAATTATTTATCTCAAATTCTCTATTTAGGTTTCTAAAATCAATGCACAGTCTACTTTCACCATTCTTCTTCCAGACTGAGACTAAATTAGCAACCCAAGTGGAATGCCTAATGGGAAACACAATCTTAGAATCTAAGAGCTTTTTTAACTCTCTATATATCAGTGGTTTTAAGACTGGATTGATAGGCCTCTACTTTTATCTAAAATGTTTTTAGTTTTCCTTTAAAGGTATGGTATGAGTTATGACCTTTGGATCAAAGATAGTTAGGTCATCATAGGTCCATGCTATGAGATCTTTCTATTTGGTCAGCATTTCTTTGGCTCTTTTATTTTCTAAACTTGTACATATTCTACCAATATTAACCAATTGAGGTTGACCTTGTAAACCAAGATCAATTATGCTATAATCATTCCCACTTACTTTGGGAATCTTAGTAGCCCTAGCTAGTCTATCAAAATAAAAGAGTCTCTCTAAGGATATCATACATTTGGGGATCTTATTATCATTCAACTAAATGACCTTGTCATAAATTTTATTGTTTTCATCATCAAGGAGATTGAGTTAATCAATAATGTGACCCTCAAACACTCTTAAACTACTCAAGAAGGCTATGATTTGTTGATAGTCAATGAAACTTTGCAGGTGGTTAAAATTATCTAGCACTACAGGACAAGGGATTAACTCAATTATAAGGTTTTGTAACTTAAAACTTTGTTTGGGCATAAGGTTGGCTACAGCTGAAGCAAGTTCATCAATAGCCTAGTTTTCTTCCCTAGGTATTGACACAATGTTAAAAGCATCAAAACATTCAATTAAGTCCCATAATCTAAATTTATATTTTTTGAGATAGGAGAGTTTGCATTGATATTTACTTTTGACTTGATTGACCACTTGTTCAGAATCACCAAAAACTAATATTTCCTTGGCCTTGTGTTGATTATAAATTGTAATCAAAGAATAAGTGCTTCATACTCAGCCAAATTATTGGTGCATGGGAACTAAAGTTTGTAAGAGGAATTATATAATTTAATAGCGGGATTGATTAACACCACTCCTACTCTAGACCCTAATTTGCATCTAGCACCATCAAAATAGAGTTTCCATAATCTATGTAAAGCATGAGAAGTTTTAGAGTTGTATACCTTTGTGGTGTCAAGAGTGTAAACACCAAGATTTGAGTTAACCATGTTGACGCTCTCATTGATTGCATTGTATTCAATGATCATATGTTTAATTTTAGGCTCCCTTTCTATCCTAATTTGGTTGGGGACTCCCTTCAAAGGCAACCACATATGTGAACAATTTGTTGAAATATAGCCATTCAAGCTCCTAGTCTAGTCTCTACTCAATAGCATCCCATAAGCATTAGGGATGTCCACCACAAGGATATCAATGAAATATTGGATCTTTGGCTCTAAGGCAATCTACATGTAAAAATTCAATAATTCTCCAATCACTTTGACTCTTGACTTATCTAATTGAGTTATAACTCTATCAAATTTAATGGGAGTCAAACCTAATTGTTCACAAATACCCTTAGGCATAACATTTACAGATACACCATAATATAAGAAAAAAATTATATATTTTTACCAAATATTTTGAATATGAGTAGGAAATGAAGAACATCTACCTTACTTTTGTGTATTATAACATTAGCATGTGTAGACTTTTGAGACTTACTACGATTTTTAGATAGAGATTCCAATAACATATCTCTCTATTTAGTAATCTATGTCAACTCATATAAGGTAATGTTTGCTTTGATCTTTTTCATGTCTTATACTATGTTATACCCAATCTTATTGGAATAACCAGATGTATCAGCATTGGGTTTAGAATTATTTTTGTTAGGAGGCTACAAATTGTTGTCTGAGGTTGTATCAAGAGGAGTCTCAAAGTTTTTTGGAGGAGTTGAAGTGGTCAATGGTTTATTCTTCTCCCTATTTCTCAGAGGATAAGTCTTCTCTATAAATTGTTTAAAAGAATGAATCTCTTCATGAATACCCTTAGCCTCATGTCCTCTTTGAAAGGGAACTCAAATGTCTCCACCATGAGAGTTAAATCAGCAGACCTAGATTACCTTAAGGAACCAGATGTACCTACATCACAATCCTTATTAGGGATAACTTCAAAATTATCTAATTCTTCTTGGAAGGCTTCAAAAGCATTAAAAAACTCAACACAGTCAATTTATTCATGCTTAGAAGTATAATGAACTCTACAATAGCCAGGTAAAGCAACATCAATAAGATTTATATCAGGCACATTTTTAATAGCAGATGGTTCATTGTTCTTATTGTTGAGGTAATTATCATTCTAAAATCTATTAGTAGGCATATAGAAAATTTTAAAGCATAAATTCCTACCAGAACTTTCTCTAGAATTTCTCACTTGCTTTTTTAATTGAAGGAAGTTAGTGCTAAGCTTTTGAACCATCTTGAGGATAGAGTAACTCTCATTCTTTGGGGCCTCATAATTATGAACTTGAGTATTAGAATTTGTTGTAGGAATTAAATATTTATGCTCCAATGGATGGGATCCATTTGCAACATTATTTAGGAACCCCAAGTTTTGAGTAGGATGAGCATGTCTCAAAGGTAGTTAGTTCATAATTAGAAATTGGTTCAAAGCAAGCACATTTTGGTTAACATTTGGAATAACATTCAAAATAGGTAAATAGGGGTTGGCATTAGGAATGGAGTATGAAAATTGTCATTAGGGTTGCATCTAGTCATTAATGATCATATCCTTGACATAAACTAAAGCTAAGGTGTTCATGGGCCTAACCTCTCTCTTTATAAATACAGAAGTCATAAGATCCAAGGCATCTTTATAGTTTTCCAAGGCTAAAGCCTCATTTGGTATGTAAAGAGCTATGGTATTTTTGAACATTTTTTGTAATGTATCATTAAAAAATCTTATGGGCTCATTTTCATCCCTTTTCATTGTGGTGAATTACTGGTACAGGACATTAGGACTAATAATTTTACCAAACTGGTCAATGAAGACATTATTAAAATCAACCCAACTAGTAATGTAATTTTTAGGGAGACTTAGAAACCATTCATATGTAGCATCTTTAAAAGTGAAAGGAAATAGTCTATGTGTTACATCTTCATGAGTGAAATTTAACAATCTCAAAGGAGCATTAAATGATTTAATATGTTCCCTAGTCATTATAATGTCACTAGGATTAAATGCTGGCAAATACTTTTCAATATTACAAGGTCAGGTACCATACTTGGCACATTAATTAAGGAACCACATAGCCAAGTCATACCTTGATAGGGATCAAACACTAGAGCACTTTGAATTGGTAAAGTTGGCAAAGACTTTGAAATCTTGTGCTTACCTTTGTCCCACCTAGTTCTCCTATAGACTTCTAATGAAAACATAGGTTCTCTAGTCTCTAAACATGACCTTGTCCTGATTCTTGGTAATTTTAGCTTGTGGGATTTGAATCCTATTTGAAATATGATGCATGATTCTTATATTTATAGGAAATAATGATTATACTTGAAAAATAAGCAAATTTTGCAAAGATAAAGGATGACAAAAATTAGCTCAAAGATGTGTGTAGACACCAATATTGTGTGTGACCCCCCTTGGTACCCTTCTAACCACTTACACACTTTATTAATTTAAAATAAATTACTTATCTTAAATTAATGACCTCACCTAGACACCTCACCTTGGACACCTCGCCTAGACACCTCACCCTAAGACCATTTCTTACCTTATGGGTCATCCTGAGACTAGGTCATCTAAAGCATGACCTATTCTCACTCCATCCTAACCTCTTAACTAACTCTCATGCCTAATAAACCTATCTTTTGACTATTCTCCAATGGCAAATGCACTTGGTGGATGGAGAAATGGACAAAGGGCTAAAAATACCCCTTTTACCCATTCTCTATCCGCCAACATCGGTCAACTATCAGCCGACGCCATCTGGCACGCCTGATGGGACCCTAGAGTTTTCCTTGGGTTCATTTTTTCTAAAAATCAAGATTTCATATAGATGCATTAGGAAAAAAATTCTCTTCTTGCATCCTCTTCTTTTATCTCTTTATTTTAAAAAGAAATAATTAGTACAAGTTAAAAAGAACATCTCTCTTTTTCTTCTTGTCACTTCTTTCGTGCATCTTAGAGTAGTGAAAATTCATACTCTTAACCTCTTCTCAATTGTTTGCATTTGAACAAAAATATTTCAATTTGGGTTAAAAAAAAACTATTGCATTTCATTCTTGCTTGAATGCATACTTAGCCCACTCACTTAGTAATTAAAAATGCATTATGAATAAATCATAGTGCACAAATGTTACACAACCAGACCACAAGCACATCAAATTAAACATTTAAACATACTTGAGACAAGGCCCGTCTAGGATTTCATCACCTAGCGGATACCTTACCCTTCCTGGTGATTCTACTTAGACTTCACTACCAAGGAGAGGACCCACTCTATTCTCTGGCAGAGTATAAACTATAGGCAAAGTATATATTAGCTAAGCGGCCCAGCTTAACTCTAGGTTCGTGAAGTGAAGGGAGCAAGCCCCAGCACTAGGCCACGTACTAAACCTAACACAAATTTTTGAGCACCAAAACATAACCTGAAACCAACCATAGACTTCCTCTTTAGGACCCATTCTAAAAGCCCAATTCCCAAACATATTCTTCTAAGGCATAAGCCACCACGACTCTAAAATTTATTCTTAGGAATTTAACATTTTAGAGGTTGCTTGCCATCATCTTTTTTGTTGTTCTTATCTGATTATTTGAGCTGGTAAGGTCACATCATTTTGAGATCTAAAAACAACTCAAAATTTCTCTTTCTTTCAAAAAAAATATATCAGTTTTCTGTGTTTTTAGAATTACACAAAAATTGACATCAGTTTTTCCACCAGCGTCGGCAACCCAGCTTCACTAACATCAATTATTCCACCAACCTCGACAACATTTCATAACCGACATTGGTTAGTAAACCGACGTCGGTCACTATCAACAAATTTTATTTCCAAACAGTAAGCTTAAAACCCAACTTTTTTGCTGTCAAACACAAATTTTGGTTTTCTACAACTGGGACACACAGTTTTTGGAATATGAACCCATTTTTCCTTGGATGGTTTTGACATGTAGTCAAGCTAAATCTCTTATTGACCATGCAAGGCAACAACCACTCCCACCTTCACCTTCTATACCAAGTCACCAAATGGAGTATACTTCAGACACTGAGCGTACTCCTATCCAACCAACCCCAAATCAACCTCCTATTGTTCCCGAAGGGGATCAAGACTTTGAGAGATTCCTTGACCTCAATGCCAAGGCTCTCCAACACTATCTCATGAGAAGCCAAATGTGAGATCCTTCAGGTAACCCTGTTTATGGGATGCCAACTTCCTTAGTTGAAATGGCAATAATATCAACATCATCTATTACCCAACCTATGGCCACTCAGGCCATTGCCTCGACTAGTAACCCAACCATGGCCAATATTCAAGGTTTGGCCTCCCCTTCTATTTCTGGACCTACCTCCATCGGGGTTTTTATACCCCCTCAACCACAAACAATTCAACCAAGTTCTACACCTTTTCAGAACTTGATTTTCTCTATCCCACCCACTCTTTCACCCATAAATACAAGAGTGACTACCTATCCTTTAACTAGTGTCACCACCATCCAACCACCCTTGGCGGCATCTAGTCAAGTTGTGCCCTTTAGCTTCATGGCATAATCCCCCTTAGCCTCAACATCATTACCCATGACGAACTACCAATATGTTGTGCCTACACAAATGCAACCAAGTACATCATACGCCCCTCCCAACACCTTCCAAGTACCCTACAACCTAGGGGGTGCCCCTCATGCCAATCCATCTACTAATCTAATTAAGATGCTGATGGATAATATGTCCAACCTTGAGACATCCATTTCCAGTTCAAAGAATATTTTGTCATACAAACATATCTGTAACAAACCTATTCATCCTTTGGTCCCTATTCGACCATATCCTAGTCAGTGGGAACTCCAAAAATTTACTTGCTTTCAGAGTAAAGAGGACCCATAGCAACATCTACGAGCGTTTAGACACGCTTGCTACCTTATAGCACATGATGATGCATTATTACTTAGCACATTTCCCATGTCACTTTCTGGCACCGCCCTTGACTGGTATAGTTATATTACCAATCATTCTCTCTTTACCTTCATTCAACTAGCTCAATTATTCCTCGACCACTTTTCAAATCAACATCACTAAAAAGGTCTCCATCACAGACCTATATTCTATTAGATAATTCGATGATGAATCAATAGCTGACTTTGTTGCCCGTTGGAGAGGTTTAATCAACCAACTCTCCTTTTCATTACCTCAACCTGATCTCATCGAGCTCTTTTCAAGAGCAAGTGCCAAGCACATCTCATCCACTTTGCGGGTTCAAACATTCCACACATTTGATGAAGCTTTCACCATGGCCCGAAAGCTCAAACTTCACGCGATCGAAGAAGATAAGGTCAAATTCCATAGTAAAAATACCAACACAAAATCCAATGACCCTTCTTCCAAATCTTCTTCTTCTCATTCCAAGACCATGGGATCGGCAAATGATGTGGTACTTAGATCATTATCTTCTACCATAATTAACCAATCTGACCCCTCCACATCACAAAGCATTACAAGATAATTCCAATAGTGATATGTACAGCATCAATACACTCTAATAGGAGAATCATACGCTTCTATGTTGGATAAACTAGTGAAGCAGGGGGTCCCCAATCTCCCTCAAATCTGACCTATCCAATTTAACCCCTCACAAGCCATCCTTGCATGGTATAGGGAAAATGACTTTTGTAACTATCACCGTGTCAAGGGTCATGACACAGACAATTGCAAAACCTTTAAAAACATTGTTCAAAATATGTTAGACAAAGGGGACCTTGTTTTGGATAACCCTAATGCGTTAACTAACCAAAATATGGATGTCTTTAGGCAACCATTTCCTAACCATCCCCCAAGTCAGAACAATGTTCAACCCATGACCGATGACCCCCAAGAGCACAACATACGCACGGTCAACACGGTCCTTCCTTTTATTCCTAACCAACCTCTCCCACAATCTAAAGAGGTTAATCAACCCATTTCTCCACTAGGTAGAAGATCCTATTCTACCCATATCACCCCCACGACATCAAACACCTCCTCTACCCATTCTTCTACCTTGTGAAGATACTACATTATTGGTTCCTCTTGCCTCAACCTTCCCTCTTCTTCTACCATTGAAAGAAGTTACCATTCATACCCCACTCCCTCATGTAGAAGGGGCCACAATCCCTCTACTTCACCCTTTAGAGGAGCCTTCCTCTCCTATTAGTCCTCCACTAATGGAGGATAGTCCTCCATCCACCCCTCTTTCACACATAGGAGAGTCTACTTTGACCTCTCAAATATTGGAGGATGCTTTGACAATACCAATGCCACTAGCCCCACCCTCATCCTTCCTATTACCAATGGAGGATCATACTTTCCATGCCCCTAGACCACAAGTGGAAGGCATGATCATCCCGTGCTCTATCCTCTCGAAGATCCACCTTCTTCAATCCCTTCTCCACTAAGAGAAGAACTTGCCACTTCACCCACTTCGGCTGAAGAAGATCTAAAGATGGCTCTTTCTCACCTTTGGCCTGAGATCGCTGCATCTAACACATTTTTTCTCTCACAACCACCCAAATCTTCTAAAAGACCAATTATAAAACCTCGCACAATGTCCTCTAAACCCTTCTCTCAATTAGCTAAAAACTTAAGATTTTTCTGTTCGAGGAACTTAGAACATGAGGTGTTATGGGAGAAACTTAAGGCTCCTTATCTTACACATCCCACTTCATCTCATACTATTGACCCTTTCACAACAAATTATCTCAAATTCTTCAACAAAGATTAGGCTTCCACTTCCAAATCCTCAGAAGCTCCACCATCCACATCTGAACCCAAACCCTCATAGACATCCACCATACTGAAACAGGTTAAATCTCTCAGTGTTTGCCCTGTACCAAACCTCACTCACCCACAATTGAAGGTAGATTTGAATCTCACCCCAAATAGTAGTGGTCTTTGCATCATACTAAATAAGGCTACTAAACCACGTTAGAGAACTCCTCCCCCAACATCACCATTGCCCTCTATTTTGGGCCCACACCCTTCTACCTTAATAGGAGTGTTTCCTACTCCAACACCTAACAAAAACAAATTGCCTCCATTACTCCCTTTACCCATAAAAAACATACTTCCTTCAAAAAATCTAACACCTCTCACCAAGAAAGCACCATCGACACATGTGGCCACACCACCAACCAAAAAGGTGGTACAAAAAACTCCCTCTACAACTCCTAAACAAAAGTTGTCAACCTCTACTACAACAGCAAGTGCATACCCATTACTGGGTTCCTATGCTTTGTTGGTACATTGAATGTTGCAATATACTAGCATCACTCTCCCACCCATTAAACCATTTCAACCTCTCGGATCAAAACCATCTTGGTTCGAAGACACTCAAATCTACCTATATCATCGCACACCTGGGCATGATACTGAGAATTGTTGTGCTCTTAAGGTTGTCATTCGCCAACACTTGGAAAAAGACACCCTTCTTGTTGAGGATTCTTTCAACAAACCTCTGACACCATCCCATGTCTCTCAAACCTCTTCACCTTCATTCGGATCCCATCATTAGACTATGGTCCCTTTACCACCTTCTCTACCTTTATTCAAGATTAACACTATTAATGTGGCCACCAGGTCACAAACCTTAAAGGATAAAGGAAAAGAGAAGGTTTCTATCCCTTATACATACTAATTTGTAAAGCCTTCCCAACCACCAAAACCCAAGATTTCTATCTTGGGCACATCTCAACCAACTTCTTCGGAGGCAATCCGTGACTCCATGGTGAAACAACTTCACCAAACCCCTGTGAAGATGTCTCTGTATGACCTCATTCAAAGATCTCCACAACATCACCAAGCTTTAATCAAAGCTTTACATGCAGTGGAGGTCCAACCTAAAGACCCCCAACCACTGACTGATTTAGTCAAATCATTACCTACCATCTCATCCATTACCTTTAGTGATTCTAAGATTCCTACCTCCAACCTGGAAGATCAGGATGCTGCCCTTTTTATCATAGCTTATGTTGATTGAACTCATGTTAAGTGGGTTATGATTGATGGGGGTGATAGCATTAATATCATTTCTACCCATGTGTATAACCAACTAGCCCTCCCAAAGAATTGCATGTCAAAAAATGGCGCAATTCTTCGTTCTTTCAATGATTCCATCGCCACTACCATTGGCACTATCATCTTGCATATTCATGTTGGCCCACGAACAATCCTAAAACTATTCTACATCATCGAGTGGGAGTTCCAATATAACATGCTATTGGGATGACCTTGGATACGTGCCATGACCTATGTCCCTTCCACATTACATTGTTGTGTCAAATTTGAACACGAGGGTCAAGTTCACGTCATTCCTGTTGACCCTTCCCCCTTTAAAACATGCAACATGACTTACCAACCCAATCATGTTCTCATCCCTTTGAAAACATCCACCCAAACACCACCTCCACCCTCGAAAGCCTCGACAAGTTTGCAAACATCGGTCACACCTACGCCTACTCCTCAAGTGACCACAAAAGATCCTATGGAAAATACTTTCCAGTAGCTTTCACTTGGGGAGTATCATCTGCTTACCCTTGACATGTTCCAAAATCCTCAAGAATATGGACAACTTCATCACCACCCTAACTATGACCATTGCATCAAAATGGTCATCCCATATGGTCTTCCTAATCTCAAAACTAATCTCATTTATAGAGGGTTAGATCGAGCTCCTAATGTTGGGAATCTATGTCATGGTACACCATTTGGCATTACCTTCATATATATCCACTGATATCAACTTTATCAGCAATATAAACTCTAGTCCACGGGATGTTTGGTATAAACAACTTATTGACTACTTGACTTATTATATCATTCCTCTTGATCTCTCTAGTGATGCACGATGGGCTTTTATCAAAAGTACTGCTCGATACACCATGCTAGGGGGTCTTCTCTACAAAAGAGGTTTTAATGGCCTCCTTCTTCGATGTCTAACCTCCACTGAAACATCTCATGCCATCAAAAAAGTCCATGATGGGATTTGTGGAGGACATTTCTGTGGTAACTTGGTTGCAAAGTGCATCCTTCGCCTAGGCTATTATTGGCCCACTCTTCACCAAGACTGCAGTGACTATGTTTGGTGTTGTATCAAATGCCAGCAACACGCTAACTTACTTCACATCCCTAGCCACACTTTACAAGTTTCTAAGGATTTCTAGCCCTTTTCACAATGGGGCTTAGATCTAATTGGTGAAATTAACCCTCATTCGTCTCTCTGACATCAGTCTATTATTACCATGACCAAATACTTCACTAAATGGGTGGAAGATGTTCCCCTCATCTCCACTAAAGCTGACAAAATTGTTGACTTCATCAACCACCACATCATCTGTCATTTCAATGTACCTCATAAGATCATCACCGATAACGACAAATCTTTCAAAAATAAAACCATCCAAAAACTTTGTGACTCTTTTGGCATCAAACTCAACTTCTCCTCGCCTTACTACCCATAAGAAAATGGACAGGTAGAGGCTTCTAACAAAATCTTAACCAAAATTCTAATGAAGGTGGTCAATGACACTAGAAGGGATTGGCACACTCACATTCCCTTCACTTTATGGGCCTACCGCACTAGCATCCAAACCCCTACGGGTGATACACCTTTTTCTTTAGTGTATGGCACTGAGGCCGTCTTGCCTCTTGAAGTACAAATACCTTCTCTTTGCATCTCCTTACATGACATACTTTCTAATGATGACTTTCATCAAGATCGATTAGCACAACTCGAGTTACTCGATGAACGTCATCTTGTCGCTCTTAATCATCTTCATATCTACCAAAATTGCATCAAACGTGCTTATAACAAAAATTTGAGAGAGTGAGATTTCAAAATCGGAGATCTCTTCCTTAAAGAAAACCAACACATGACCAATATGGAAAGAAGCAAATGAGGCAAGTTTGCTCCTAATTGGCTTAGACCTTACATAATAGATCACAAATATGGATCAGGGACTTATCATCTGTCTTCTCTTGAAGGCCGACCAGAACCTGAGCCCCTTAATGCCTTACATCTGCGACCATTCTACTATTAATCAAGTAATCATTCACTTGATGTTTAACTTGAGCTCGTCCCTTGAGCAACCCCCATCATCCTCATTCCTATTCCTTTCAACCCTTTTTCCCTACAAACATTAGTTAACCCTTTTTTAAGCATTAATGTTTTGTCCTAATAAAAGGAAAACCCTTAAACCTCTATAGTCTTGTCCATGACTAAAATTTTAGTCAACACAAAAATATAAAACTGGGATGCCTAATAAAATATTAAAAGGTCATAAACTATCAATGTAGACTACTCTTTTGAAGGATATCTGCATTATTGTTGTAATTAGTAGATTGCTCCCTTGAAGGATAGCTATTCAAAGACATCAAAACTTATAAATCAAAACATATACCACTCCCTCGAAGGATGGCTATGCCCAAGTTTTGCTACCATAAACAACACCCTCTCAGAACCTTCCTGCATCGATCAGCTTCACATGACCACAAAAAAAATGACATACCCAAGTAGACTTCCTGCATTGATCAGTCTACCAAAAAAAAGACTGACAAACTATTAATTCATGGACTAGCCTATAGTCGTTCTCAGGGTCACCTATAAAAGGGACAAAGTTATCCCTGCTACAAAGGGTTACGCTATCCTCACATCTCACATAATCACACCTATTACCCCAACATACTCAAGGGACTTTGAGCTCACTTAACATCAAATGATTAGAGTAATTTTCTAATAAAAACCAATGGCCAATGACGTAATGCATGAATGGGGCTTTTTGTTTACAAAAATCCTATCTATGCTATTACTATGGTCCTTGTCAATGAAAGAGCAAAATGCCTTTCACTTCTTACACACCTTCGTCATATACAACCAAACCAAACCAAACCCAACCAAACCAAACCAAAACATGTTCTAACCATTAACATAACATCATGATTTATTTAATGCAAATACCAATTTGTGTTATATAAATTATCATAGCCCATTCACATTAGTTTCTATGGAAAATAATACACATGGAAACTATCAACCAAACACAATTTATGTCAAGCATATACTATCACCAATATGGAAACTTGATACAGCATAAATAAACTCATTTCATTTTTAGCATACACCATCACGAATATGGAACATTGCTAGGGATGAAAAACCACATCACACTATGTTACAGGATACACCATCACACAATATGGAAAAGGATGTAACATCATCATACACTCATCATTTCAAAACATAACCAAACCAACCAACAACCTCTTTGACTCCATTTTCCCTTTTTGGGAGAACTACATTAGCCTAAGGCCCTTAAAATAGGGGCTATGTAGGCAACACTCAGTTGACATGGGGTCTTCTGAGGTTATCTCGGCCATTCATTCATTCATCTACTTGATGGACCAACCATATAACCTTTAACCATGACCTAACCTAGTCAAAACCAATCCATAACCTACCCTCTTCTTCCCTTTTGGGGAGAACTACATTAGCATGAGGCCCTTGAAATAGGGGCTATGTAGGTAGCACTCAGTTGACATGGGGTCTTCTGAGGTTAGCTCGGCCATTCATTTTTCCATCTACCTATGGACCAACTATCTAAACCAGCCCAAAATCATGACCAAACAACTAGCCCTGACACTATAGAAGCCACCTTAGACTTCTCATGGGGCACATTGGAGATCGCATACATCTCCCTAACAACAACAAACAACACTTGAGATCACTTATATCTCAGACCGACTCGACCAATGACCTTAGTAAATCATGACTATCTCCTCAGACCATGACCATTTTCAAGACAACTTTGCCTTAGTTATTTTGATTGCATATATGCTACCTCATGAATAGTTAGCAAATTGCCCATGACCCTCACACGTATTGTCAGATCATGACCAAGTTGATCCCGAATATTTGTGACATTTTTGTGTTTTCCAAGAGCACTTCCTAGCTTGGATACTTGGAACACGATGACCATTAGAGCTACAGCTTTTATTAATCTAACCCAATCAGCTATGACCAAAAAGCTGGGGACCAGTTAGTTTTATTTTAGTCCTCCTCGACCATTGGAGCTACAGCTTTGATCGTTTAACCCAATCAGCTACCACTAATAAGCTGGGGACCAGTTACTTCAATTTTAGTGCTCCTTGACCTTACCTACAACAATTTGACCTACCATGACTCTAAGATTGTGTTTCCCACTGCCTATCAAATTGGCACCCAATTTCGGATTCCCTTCTCTTGACTCCCACTTTGAGGGGGAATACCTCATCCCCTACCTAGGGCAAACAACATCTATTTTTGTCTTGCAGTTCATCAAGACAAACCACAAGATAAAAAGGGGCAAATGTAGACACCAATATTATGTTGACCCCCCCTTGTTCCCCTTCTAACCACTTACACACTTTATTAATTTAAAATAAATTACTTATCTTAAATTAATGACCTCACCTAGACACCTCACCTTGGACACCTCACCTAGACACCTCACCCTAAGACCATTTCTTACCTTATGAGTCATCCTGAGACTAGGTCTTCTAAAGCATGACCTATTCTCACTCCATTCTCCAATCCCTTCTCCACTGCGAGAAGAACTTGCCACTTCACCCACTTTGGCCGAAGAAGATTCGGTGATGGCTCTTTCTTGCCTTTGGCCCAAGTTCATTGCGTCTAACACGTTTCCACTCTTGCAACCACCCAAATCTTCTAAAAGACCAATTATAAAACCTCACGCAACATCCTCTAAACCCTTCTCTCAATTGGCTAAAAACTTAGGATTTCTCCATTCAAGGAACTTAGAACATGAGGCGTTATGGGAGCGACTTAAGGCTCCTTATCTTACACATCTCACTTCATCTCATATTGTTGACCCTTCCATGACAAATTATCCCAAAGTCTTTGACAAAGATCAAGATTCCACTTTCAAATCCTCAGAAGCTCCACCATCCACATCTAAACCCAAACCCTCAAAGGCATCCACTATACCGAAATAAGTTAAATCTCTCGATGTTCACCCTGTACCGAACCTCACTCACCCACAAGTGAAGGTAGATTTGAATCTTGCCCCAAATAGTAGTGGTTTTCACACTGTACTAAAAAAGGCTACTAAACTACGTTAGAGAACTCCTCCCCCACCATCACCATTTCCCTCTATTTTGGGCCCACACCCTTCTACCTTAATAGGAGTGTTTCCTACTCCAACACCTAACAAAAACAAATTGCCTCCATTACTCCCTTTCCCCATCAAAAACATACTTCCTTCAAAAAATCTAACACCTCTCACCAAGAAAGCACCATCGGCACATGTGGCCACACCACCAACCAAAAAGGTGGTACAAAAAACTCCCTCTACAACTCCTAGATAGAATTTGTCAACCTCTACTACAACAAGCATAGACCCATTAGTGGGTTCCTATGCTTTGTTGCTATGCTGATTGTTACAATCTTCTAGCATCACTCTCTCACCCATTAAACCATTTCAACCTCTTAGATCAAAACCATCTTGGTTCGATGACACTCAAATCTACCTATGTCATCGCACACCTAGGCATGATATTGAGAATTGTTGTGCTCTTAAGGTTGTCATTTGCCAACACTTATAAAAAGACACCATTCTAGTTGAGGATTCTTTCAACAAACCTCTGACACCATCCCATGTCTCTCAAACATCTTCACCTTCATTAGGATCCCATCATCAGACTATGGTCCCTCTACCACCTTCTCCCCCTTTATTCAAGATTAACACTATTAATGTGGCCACCAGGTCACAAACCTTAAAGGATAAAAGAAAAGAGCGAGTTTCTATTCCTTGGACATATTCATTTTCCAAGCCTTCTCAACCATCAAAACCCAACATTCCTATCTTGGGCACATCTTAACTAACATCTTCTGGGGCAATTCATGACTCCATGGTGCAACAACTTCACCAAACCCCTATGAAGATGTCTTTGTATGACATCATTCAAAGTTCTCGACAACATCTCCAAGATTTAATCAAAGCTTAACAGGTAGTGGAGGTCTAACCTGAAGACGACCCCTAACCATTGGCTACTTTAGTCAAATCATTACCTACCATCTCCTCCATTACCTTTATTGATTATGAGATTCCTACCTCCAACCTGGAAGATCAGAATGTTGCCCTTTTTATCACAGCTTACATTGATCAAACTCGCATTAAGCAGGTTATGATTGATGGGGGTGCTAACATCAATATCATTTCTACCCACATGTATGACCAACTAGCCCTCTTGAAGAATTGCATGTCAAAAACTAACGCAATTCTTCATTCTTTCAACGATTCCACCACCACTACCATTGGCACTGTCGTCTTGCATATTCATGTTGGCCCACGAATAATCTCAAAACTCTTCTACATCATCGAGGGGGATTTCTAATATAACATGTTGTTGGGATGACCTTGGATACGTGCCATGACCTGTGTCCCTTCCACATTACATCATTGTGTCAAATTTGAACACGAGGGTCAAGTTCACGTCATTCCTGCTGACCCTTCCCCCTTTAAAACATGCAACATGACTTATCGACCCAATGATGTTATCATCCCTTTGAAAACATCCACCCAAACACCACCTCCACCCTCAAAAGCCTCGACAAGTTTGCAAACATTAGTCACACTTACACCTACTCCTCAAGTGACCACAAAAGATCCTATGGAATATACTTTCCAACGGCTTTCACTTGGGGAGTATCGTCTTCTTACCCTTGACATGTTCCAAACTCCTCAGGAATATGGACAACTTCATCACCACCCTAACTATGACCATCACATCAAAATGGTCATCCCATATGGTCCTCCTAATCTTCAAACTAATCTCATCTATGGAGGGCTAGATCAAACTCCTAATGTTGGGAATTCTCTCTCATCGCCTCAACTATTCACTTCTGATTTCTCTTTTCTCAGCAACCCTAGCTTTGCTCACACCTATCTTTATAGGTGTGCGTGGAAGGGTTTTGGCTTTGGGCATTATGAACAAGGTTCCCACAAGCCCATTGAGCCTCCAAATGATGAGGCAATAAAAAATGCCAAGAAACGACATGGCATGGGTTTTAAAGAACCTACAGAAACTTCTAAAAACCCTCACCATGAAATTATCATAGAACAATCTCCTCCAACCTCACCTATTCCCCCATCCTCACCTATGGAGTCGGTGGTCTCCATCCCTCCTAGTTTTTTTTTGCATAAACGCCATTCACTTGGAACCCCTGACCTATCAACTAGGTGGGGCATCAAAGTCTCTTCCTCTCATTTATCCAGACATGATAAATGATGAATTTTCTACCATCAACACTATCCAATGCATGGATGATGATGCCATACTCACTTACATAGGTGTGAATGATTCTTTCATATAATGATCACTTCCTTCAGAAACACAGGTTGTGTTAAATGAATTAACTATTGACATTAATCTTCCATCTTCCAATGTTCCTCACATTTTAAAGATTGGTCAATCTTTAGATGCCCAAGAACAAATCAACTATACCAAATTCCTTATAGATCATAGCAAAACTTTTGCTTGGTCCTATAGCGATATGCCCAGTATTGACCCCAACATTTTCATCCAAAACATCATTACAAACCATGAAGCTAAGCCTGTCAGGCAAAAGCTTCACAGGATGCATCCTCACATCGCACTCCTTGTCAAAGAGGAGCTTCAACATCTTCTCTCCATCTCATTTATCCAACCCATTGATTATCTACAATAGGTGTCAAATATTGTCCCTATCACAAAAGCAACTGGGGGAATTTGAATTTGTATTGACTATCGTGACCTCAACCTAGCTTGCCCAAAGGATGACTTTCCTTTGCCAAACATCGACCAACTTGTTGATCTTACGACTAGTCATGAGATGTTATCACTCATGGATGAGTTTTTAGGATATAACCAAATCTTGATTGCACTAGAAGATCAACATAAAACCACCTTCATCACCCCATGGGGGACATTTTGCTATAGGGTCATGCCTTTTGGCCTCAAAAACATAGGTGCTACATATCAACATGCCATGACTTATATCTTTCATGTTCTTCTCCACAAAATTATCTAAGACTATGTGGATGACCTACTGGGAAAATCCAAACTTCGCCGTGACTACCTAACCATTCTCAAAATAATATTCACTCGCCTCCTACAATATAATGTTCGACTCAACCCCAAGAAATACGTCTTTGGGGTTCTCTCGGGGAAGCTTTTGGGTTTCATCATTTATCTTCATGGCATTGAGGTAGATCCAGCTAAGATTCAAGTTATACTCGACATGCCACCACCAACTAACCTAAAACAGCTTCGCAGCCTACAAGGGAGCTTCAATCTATTTTTCACTTCATCTCAAGCTAATTGGGATAAGGATTGCCAAGAGGCTTTTGAAGCTCTTAAATGCTATCTTGTCTCTCCACCAGTCCTTATTCCACCTAAAGATGACCAACCCTTCTATCTTTACATTTTGGCAACAAATCATTCCTTAGGTGCCATGATCGCTCATCAGGACAAACAACATCATGAGCAGGTAGTTTATTATATAAGCCAAACACTCATTGACTATGAAACTCGGTATACTCATACCGAAAAACTTTGCTTGGCATTAGTCTTGACCACCTCCAAACTCCATCACTATCTCCTCAACCACAAGACTTACGTCATCACCCACACTAACCCTCTTAAATACATGCATTCCAAGCCATACTAAAACCAATGTATGGCTCGCTAGCTCATGCTTCTCAATGAGTTCGATTTGGAATTTATTCAACAAAATTCTATAAAGGGGCAAACAATTGCTGACCAACTAGCAGACGCCCCTCTACCTAACAACCAACCCTCTCATTGTGAATTTCTTGATGAATCTATCGCCACGCTATCCACCAATGACATCTTCTATCAAATGACAATGTTCTTTGATGGATCTAAATGTCAACACAGTAGGGGTGTGGGGGTCATTCTCATCCCTCATGAGGGTGATCCCATGCCTCTATCTTTTAAACTTGACTTCGAATGCACCAATAACATGGCTGAATATGAAGCCTTAATTTTGGGGCTTCAAACTACCCTTTTCTTAGGCATCAAGACAATCAACATCTTTGGCGACTTGTAACTAGTCATTAATCAAATTAGCATTTCATATCTTTGTAAAAATGAAGTTTTGCAAAGGTATAAACATTGTGTTGACACATTGTTAGAGTCTTTCAACCATTATCTCTTACAAACTGTTCCTCGCTCTACAAATAAGTTTGCCGACACTATGGCCTCTCTAGCCTCACACATACCATCCTCATTTGCTTCCTCGATAATCTATGTCACGATACACCATTTGGCATTACCTTCATATATCTCCACTGATATCAACTTTGTCAGCAATATCAACTCTAGTCCACAGGATGTTTGGTATAAACAACTTGTTGACTACTTGACTTATTCTATCTTTCCTCTTGATCTCTCTAGCAATGCACGGTGGGCTTTTATCAAAAGTACTACTTGATACACCATGCTAGGGGATCTTCTCTACAAAATAGGTTTTGATGTCCTCCTTCTTCGATGTCTAACCTCCACTAAAACATCTCATGCCATCAAACAAGTCCATGATGGGATTTGTGGAGGACATTTCAATGGTAACTCAGTTGCAAAGTGCATCCTTCACCTGGGCTATTATTGGCCCACTCTTCACCAAGATTGCAGTGACTATGTTTGGCATTGTATCAAATGCCAACAACACACTAACTTACTTCATGTCTCTAGCCATGCTTTACAAGTTGCTAAGGATTTTTGGCCCTTTTCACAATGGGGCTTAGATCTAATTGGTGAAATTAACCCTCATTCGTCTCTCTGACATCAGTCTATTATTACCACGATCGAATAGTTCACTAAATGGGTGGAAGTTGTTCCCCTCATCTCCACTAAAGCTGACAAAATCATTGACTTCATCAACCACCACATCATCTATCATTTCGGTGTACCTCATAAGATCATCACCGATAACGGCAAATCTTTCAAGAACAAAACCGTCCAAAAACTTTGCGACTCTTTTGGCATCAAACTCAGCTTCTCCTCACCTTACTACCCATAATCAAATGGATAGGTAGAGCCTTTAACAAAATCTTAACTAAAATTCTAATGAAGGTGGTCAACGACACTGGAAGGGATTGGCACACTCACATTCCCTTCACTTTATGGGCCTACTGCACTAGCATCCGAACCCTGATGGGTGCTACACCTTTTTCTTTAGTGTATGGAACTGAGGTTGTCTTGCCTCTTGAAGTACAAATACCTTCTCTTCACATCTCCTTACATGACATACTTTTTAACAATGACTTTCATCAAGATCGATTAGCATAACTCGAGTTACTCGATGAACGTCGTCTTGTCGCTCTTAATCATCTTCATATCTACCAAAATCACATCAAGCATGCCTACAACAAAAATTTTAAAGAGTGAGATTTCAAAATTAGAGATCTCATCCTTAAAGAAAACTAACACGTGACCAATATGGAAAGAAGCAAACAAGGCAAGTTTGCTCCTAATTGGCTCAAACCTTATATCATAACACACAAGTATGGATCAGACACTTATCATCTGTCTTCTCTCGAAGGCTGGCTAGAACTTGAGCCCCTTAATGCCTTACATCTGTGACCATTCTACTATTAATCAAGTAATCATTCACTTGATGTTTAATTTGAGCTCGTCCCTTGAGCAACCCTCGTCATCCTCATTCTTATTCCTTTCAACCCTTTTTCCCTACAAACATTAGTTAACCCTTTTTTAAGCATTAATACTTTGTCCTAATAAAAGGGAAACCCCTAAACCTCTATAGCCTAGTCCATGACTAAAAGTTTAGTCAACAAAACAACATAAAACTGGGATGCCTAACAAAAGGTCATAAACTATCAATGTAGGCTGCTTCCTTGAAGGATAGCTACATTATTATTGTAATCAATAGACTGCTCCTTTGAAGGACAGCTATTCAAAGCCATCAAAATATACAAAGCAAAATATGGACCACTCCCTCGAAGGATGGCTATCACCTAATTTTTCTCCAAACAACACCCTCTCAGAAGCTTCTTGCATCGATCAGCTTCACATGACCACAAAACAAGACAACATCCCCAAGTAGACTTCCCGCATTGATCAGTCTACCAAAAAAAATGACTGACAAACTATTAAGTCATGGACTTACCTATAGTCATTCTCAGGGTCACCTATAAAAAGGGCAAAGTTATCCCTCCTACAAAGGGTTACACTATCCTCACATCTCACATAATCACACCTCTTACCCCAACATACTCAAGGGACTTTGAGCTCACTTAACATCAAATGATTAGAGTAATTTTCTAACAAAAACCAATGGTCATTGATGTAATGCATGAACGGGGATTTTTGTCTACAAAAATCCTATTTATGTTATCACTATGGTCCTTGTCAATGAAAGAGCAAAACGCCTTTCACTTCTTACACACCTTCGTCACATACAACCAAACCAAACCAAACCAAACCAAACCAAAACATGTTCTAACCATTAACATAACATCATGATTTATTTAATGCAAATACCAATTTGTGTTATATAAATTATCATAGCCCATTCACATTAGTTTCTATGAAAAACAATACACATGGAAACTATCAACCAAACACAATTTATGTCAACCATATACCATCACCAATATGGAAACTTGCTAAAGCATAAATAAACTCATTTCATTTTTAGCATACACCATCACGAATATGGAACATCGCTAGGGAAAAAAAACCACATCACACTATGTTACAGGATACACCATCACACAATATGGAAAAGGATGTAACATCATCATACACTCATCATTTCAAAACATAACCAAACCAACCAACAACCTCTTTGACTCCATTTTCCCTTTTTGGGAGAACTACATTGGCCTGAGGCCCTTAAAACAAGGGCTATGTAAGCAGCACTCAGTTGACATGGGGTCTTCTGAGGTTAGCTCGGTCATTCGTTCATTCGTCTACCTGATGGACCAACCATATAACCTTTAACCATGACCTAACCTAGTCAAAACCAATCCATAACCTACCCTCTTCTTCCCTTTTGGGGAGAACTACATTGGCCTGAGGCCCTTGAAATAGGGGCTATGTAGGCAATACTCAGTTGACATGGGGTCTTCTAAGGTTAGATCAACCATTCATTTATCTATCTACCTATGGGTCAACTATCTAAACCAGCCCAAAATCATGACCAAACAACCAGCCCTGACACTATAGAAGCCACCTTAGACTTCTCATGGGGCACATTGGAGATCACCTACATCTCCCTAACCACAACAAATAACACTTTAGATCACTTATATCTCAGACTAACTCGACCAATGACCTTGGAGATCGTGACTATCTCCTTAGACCATGACCACTTTCGAGACAACTTTGCCTTGGTTGTTTTGATTGCATATATGCTACCTCATGAATAGTTAGCAAATTTTCCATGACCCTCACACATATTGTCGAATCGCGACCAAGTTGATCCCCAATATTTATGACATTTTTGTGTTTTCTAGGAGCACTTCCTATCCCAGATACTTAGAACACGATGACCATTAGAGTTACAACTTTGATTGATCTAACCCAATCAGCTACGACCAAAAAGCTGGGGACCGGTTAGTTTGATTTTAGTCCTCCTCAACCATTAGAGCTACAGTTTTGATCACTTAACCCAATCAGCTACCACTAATAAGCTAGGGACTGGTTACTTTGATTTTAGTGCTCCTTGACCTTACCTGTGACAATTTGACCTACCTATCATGTGAAGTGGTATACGCGCAATCTCAACTATTGTAGCGTTCACACTTAAATTTCACCCTACCCGTCTACTGCCTATCAAATCGGCACCCAATTTCAGATTCCCTTCTCTCAACTCTACTTTGAGAGGGAATACCTCATCCCCTACTTAGGGAAAATAACATCTATTTTGTCTTGCAGTTCGTTAAGACAAACCACAAGACAAAAAGGGGCAAATGTAGACACCAATATTGTGTCAAACCCCCCTTGGTCCCCTTCTAACCACTTACACACTTTATTAATTTAAAATAAATTACTTATCTTAAATTAATGACCTCACCTAGACACCTCACCTGGACACCTCACCTAAACACCTCACCTAGACACCTCACCCTAAGACCATTTCTTACCTTATGAGTCATCCTGAGACTAGGACATCTAAAGCATGACCTATTCTCACTCCATCCTAACCTCTTAACTAACTCGCATGCCTAATAAACCCATCTTTTGACTGTTCTCCAATAGCAAATGCACTTGGTAGATGGAGAAATGGACAAAGGGATAAAAATAGCCCTTTTACCCATTCTCTATCCACTGACATCGGTCAATTGTCAACCGATGCCGGTGGGATCACCGACATCAGTTACATAAGCTAGACTCTAACCTTGAGTTGGCCCCCTGCCTCTTCACATATCGACATGCATGCTCTGAGACTAAGCATCAGAATTTGACTATCACTCTCCAGGCTTCAAAAACTCTACAGAAATCACTCCAAACATTGGGTTGAAAACATTGCATGAGGTCTTTGACATTAGCCACAACAAGAATAAGCATCCTGACACCCTCAGATCTTCACCAAAAAGCTAAGTATTCTTCTGGTCTCCTTTTCAAAGTTCTAGAATAACTTGATAATTAGTTTCTATTTACTATTTTTGAATACTATAAAAAGAACCTGACTTCCTTTGTGGAAGGGCTGAAAAGCCTTTCTCTGAATCTTACCCTATTCTCACACCTACCCTCTACCTTTTTTCCCTTCCTCAGACCCTATTCTCCTTCTTGTAACCCTACACAAACCTCCCAACTCCTAGATTCCTTTGTCCATCACAGAAATACCCTAAAACCCATCCAAAGATCCATTGCCATGACCGACATCGACAACATCTCCTACCAACATCGGCAGCATAACCAACGTCGGCATCATTGACAAACTGACATCAATAGAACTACCAACATTGGTGACTCTGATAGACTAATTATAGAGAACAAGTATGCATTGTCTACTTTCTCTTTCTTAGTCTTTCATCATTTCATTTTATACAAATCTCTTTGTCTTAAATAGTGGACTGTCATCCCTCACAGAGCTTTATGCTTTCGGGACCAAGCGCGTAGCTTAGCAGTCCACCTTATCTTATTCTAACATTTTCTTTGTTTAAGTCTTATTCTTATCTACAAGTGTCTTCTTCCACAGCCAAAGAAGAGCTCCTACAATGCTTGGATATGGTGCGCAACTTAATCTGGGTAACGTACAAACCCCTAACCTTTAACTTTAGTTTCTTCTTTCTTCTGAATGTAATTAGCAAAACATAGAGAAACAATGTGTCCAAACATGTAGGTATGATTGATATTTACATGCTTAAGCTCAAATAAACTCAAATTATCAAAGTATCTATGAAACTTTGATCAAAATAGCTATTACTAACCTCAAGCTTATTGAATTGACAAAGCTTAAGCCATCTTTAACATAATTAAGCATATACCTTCAAAGAACATCAACCTTTGTCTAAAAGAAGCACAAATATGTGTCAAATACTATAAAGATAAATGATATTTACACAATTGGATAAATATTGACATAATTGTGCAAAGGTTACACCAATATTTGAACATAATTCACAAAAATGAGCAAAGATACTTTATATCTACAAATATCTAATGTGCCCTCCTTCTAGTGCTAGTCAATCTCCCCCTATCGATGCCTTAATATGTATCATAGGTGCTCAGAGTGTTTAAAGAACACTTCTCATTTTAGAATTTAAATAATTTTGTACATGAGTTATAGGTTATGATAATCTTGTTATCTATTGATGGAATAGAGGCAAAGCAAGTGGACTATTTCATAATATTTATAAAGTTTGGTGGTTGGGAGCCATCATGGCCAGCTAGTTATCTTTGCAAAGAGTGAAGTAATCTAAGTTAATATTAGTGAATTATGATAAAATTATAATCGAAAGACTAGTCTAAAATGAATATTTACAATGGAAATTAAGCTAGAGTGATCTCTTAAAAAGGAGAAAAAGGAATGGTAGGGCAGAAAAGAGTTGTTGCTGACCTTCATCCCAAACATCATGACAAAGTTCATATATCATCCAAGCATGCATCTAAATAATATGTAATATGAAATAACATGAGATCAAATCTTATCACACATCAAGCTAACATCTAAGAAATAATAAAATTGCAAATAAGAACTAAGTTTACTTTAAAGATTTACCCTACAGGGAAACAACATTAGCCCAAATGCAAGAAGAGTAAAGGAAACAAATGAACCTAAGAACTTTCAATCAACCTAGCATTAACACAAGATGACAACTCTAAAAGTAAAAGATGCATGCTAATAATTCATAAGAACCTTTCAAATTTGGAAATAGGAACAAGAAAATAAGAGAGAAACCATAATAAAAAATGACAAAGGAATATGGACAATCTTTGCAAAATTTCTCACTTGTATTAATTGCTCAAAAGTTTACATAAGTTTTTGGCTCAAAAACTCCACCCTTTTAACAAATGGTAATACTCCCTTTAGAGAATTCCAATACAACATATTGGTTAGTCATGTCCAATTACAAAAGTATGGGTGTCAACGATAGTTATCCTTTTACAAATTTCTATAATACACTAGACTTTTCCCTATGGACTGAGCTATAGGTAATGTGCTCTACAAGTTGCACATGCCTTTACAAAAGAATATTCTATTTTCAAATATTACAATGCTTTTGTAGAATAGAATATCTTAAGTCAACTTGCTTGATTTTGGGGCCTTTGGGCTGATGAAACCCCCTATATATACTACATAACCTTCATTGTTCTCTGGTGTTGTTCATCAATTAGCTTCAAATTAATAACAAGTTCCATGAAGAGCTCATCCTCCTAATCAACTAGGTCTCCAAAGTCCCTATCATTACTTCCCAAGGCCTCTTTAATGCTCCTAACTTTAGCAATATTTTCCTCTACTGTTAGGATCATATCCATGACCCTACTATTATCTTCTCTATATTTGCCTTGGCTTTTACTCCTTACTTCCTACATGACTAGGGTGGTTATGTGCTTGAACTCTTCATCTATGATGAGGCCCATAGAGCTGAGTGTAGTTAGTTTGAGGATCACGGTTTCAAGTAAATGTTATATCCTGTCTAATAGCTCCTTTTCATCCTTAAGGAGTCTTTCCAAATTTTTATACCATTTGTTCAAGCTCCTAGTCTTATCCACAAGTAGTCCTATGATTGTGTTTAAATGAGCTAGTCTCATGATTTTGAAATTGGGGATTTGATCTTCCACCAAGATGTTGATCAATTATTTTATTTTGTCCCTTAAATTCTACCAATCAGTGACTAAGTCCATGGTTATTGTATCCTATTGAACCAATATATTTTGTCTAAACCTTGTTGACTTTAAGGAGTCAAACATATTATATAAAGATGCCTTAAACATCATAATCATAGCATCAAGAACTAATAATATGGATTGGCTCTCTAAATTTTCCTTTTGCCTCTATAGATTATCTCTTTGTTATTGCATGCCCTTGATGGTAGCTTGTAATTGTGCTGATTGAGCTTAAACCAATTCAAACACATTTTCCTCAAATAAGGGGTTTTCACCTGGGCTTTGTCCTTCAATAATATTTAGTCCAATTAATCATTCCAATTTATTTAAAGTGAACTCCTTTCCACCTATCATGGCCTTCTTTTCAGTAACTCTTTGTAACCTAGTTGTTGTTGGGTCAAACCAGACACCATCCTAAAGATTGTGTCACTTGAGGAGTAGGGGTTTCAATCTCAATTCTACTTGAATCCCCTAGAGCTAACATCCTTTGTTCTTCTTCCTTCTCTAGATAAAATATTCATGGCATGAATTCATCATGGATAGTGATGTTGATTGATTTAGTAATGGCCCATGGATTGTGTAGAGTAAGAACCTTTTATAGCTTGCCATATACAAACCATTAAGTGATTATTAGACCTTGGATAGGGTTATCCTTTCTAAAAAGGTTGACCTCACTCAAAGGTTGAGTGAAGGTCAACTTGGGCCTCTTCTTTTCTATTGGAACCAATGTTAGCTCAACTTTTTTCTTTGGGGTAGGTGTGGTAATAGGGACTACATCCAATGCAACCTCCTTCCCCTTCTTTTCTTATGATTTCCCAATATAAGTAGATAACATTTGTAGTGCATCCTCAACTATTTCAATTGGGTCCAAGGCGATCACCTGAATCTCTTCAACTGGTAACCCTAGTTCTTATGCCTAGGCTAAAGAAGAAATGAATTCACCAGGTCTCCTTTCTTATAGCCTTAGTGGCTTACACCTTTGGATCTCTATCTATGGTTATGGAGGTCTAGATGACTCTCCACTAAGTAAATGGTATTCTCTAGATCCCAGCTACCACTTATCATCACTTTCTTTTTGTTCCCTTTCCATCCTAGCTTCTAGAGTGATGTTATATTTATTCAATCTTGTCACTACCTTAGGGAAGGAGGATTCCTTTGTGTACATTAGGTCATATACTTTAGGTTGGTGTTAATAAGTCATGTTTAACCCTTTGGCCTTTAGATTCCCCTTAACCTTGCCCTAGGGATCCCACTGTCTCAGTTCATCCAGTTGTAGACTAAAAGAAGTCTTGTGTCTAGATGTTGCCTCAACATTTTCTCATTGCTTGAATATGGTCCTTCCAATAGTAACTACGAGGTTGTGTAAGAGTCCTTTCCTCTTGGACGTACATAGACGATCTATACCATGGAATAATTGGTAAGCTACCTCCTGTTCTAAAAGCTTGTTGGGGACATAGATGGGTAACCTAAGGGGTTGGCCTTGGATTATTTCAGCTCTGATGATGGTGCAATATAGATAGAACCATATGTCACCAATGGATTCAATTTATTTTTTGACCAAAGGACTAACTCTTTCCATTATATGCCTAGTTATGGCCTCAATTAAGGTTGGATAAATATAGTCACAGATGAAATGGATATGGTCCATATATTTGAATATGTGGAGTTTTGAATAATATTGGGAAAATATCTATGTCCCTTCAAGTGATCATTCTCTAAGGTTGGATATCTTTGTGGTGGTGACCAAGGCATCCAAAAAGTATGACATCAAGTAAAATTGGCCCCTAGTCTTTTTCTTGACTGTGGAAATTTGTCTATACAAATAGTTGCTAATAACTTCACCAAGTGGAAGGGTGAACTCCCTTTCAAACATAAAATATACTAAGGGTACCTAGATTAAATCCACATAGGTGGTGGTTAGATTCACACACAGCTTGTTCATCAAGGTTATAATCATCCTAATCCCAAGTCTGAATTGGCTAATTAGGATGTTTCCATTAAAGTTTGTGAATACTTGACTCCCAGAATATAGCCACAAGGTGAGGATGGGATTTAGGTCATTTTACTTAGCCTGATTATTTATGGTGGTCATGTTTATAATAATTCATAAAATTTATGATTGAGACATAAGCTATGCGTTTACGAGTGTTCTCATTGATTATCATGCCTTTATAAATTTTGTAATATTTAAAAATAGGATAGAGAACATCAATATAATGCAGTACCTTAAGCTTCACCACTAAAAAGTGTAGGATCATCATCTAAATAGCTACTATGTCATAATATCTCCTTCTCATAGATAGGTTCTTCTCCTCTTCCCCATTAATGGTTGATTGTTCCTCGATGATCCAAAATAGCTTGGACCAATTTTTGTCTCTCGTGTTTAGGGTGGTTGCATTAAATTTTATATCTTTGAAGACTCTCCCCTCCGCATCTAAAGTTAGATATAGTTCCACATCTTCCCTGGAAGTGCCTTTTTGACCCACCATGGTCTGAATTAGGTAAAATTGCTCATTAGTGGACTATTATTTAGCTTTAGATTGAATTTATCTAGCTCAGATGATAATTCACTCTTATGGGTTCAATTGTACTTAATATGAGGTCAAATTAGGGTTTTTACTTGATCTAGGGCTTTTTTCAAGTCTTCTCAAAACTTTTGATGGTGAAATCTTGTTTGAACTTAAGTGAGTTTGTGTCTTAGATTTTATTTGGATCCTTGCATTTATACCTTTGCCTTTTTGAACAAATAAGATCTTTAGATTTGTCATTTTTTGCTTATGTGGCACCACCATGGCATCTTTGAGATACTTTTGCAGTACTTTTCTTATTAATTTTCAAAAATTGATCATTTCCTTTTGAAAATATTTATTCAATATCACACTATTAAATTATCTTGTTTGGACCAATATGGTTCATAGATATCAGTCCTAAAAGATGATTTTACTTAGCCCCAAGGTTGTGTTACTTTGTAGTCCCATGGGCTTTCTACACTCTGCACTTTGCTAGTTAATGTGCTCTCACCACGTGGTGGTCTTATGTTTTCTTGGAGTTCCATTAAAAATTCCATATCATCATCATCCAAGTGAATGCATGTCATTTGATTGTGATGTATGTGATGGGTCATCATTGGTTGTTTGTTTTTCTTTGGCTGCAACCATGACACTTATCACCTTCTTGCCATCTTGGGGGCATCATTGAAATTTTGACTAGCTATGCTCCATCAAATCAATATTTCTTGAGATAATGCATGTCATTGATCGTACAAAGATGCAAAATTTATAAGTCAGGCTCAAGAAAATGCATAGGTCTTAGGATAAAATTTTAAGACTAAGATCTTTTATTTATGTTAATAAACATGATCATGAACCTTAGGATCAATATTTTGAGTTAGGTTTAGAGCATAATAAAAGGGTACCTTGTGAATAATAAAATTACCTAGCATAAGGTTTTATTGTATAAATAAATATGATGAAAATTTAGGGTAAGGCCTTAGGCTAAGTTAGAACATAGTAAAAGAGACCACTCGTCCATGGGATGTAAAGGGACCAAGCATAAGTTTTTAGACCAAGGTTTTGTTGTATTGAAAAACACAACTTAAGCCTTAGGTTAAAAATTAGGCTCAGTCTATGGCATTATAATTGTTTCCATGTAAATTTGAATTAAATCAAAGGGACCTAGGTCAAAATATTAGACTAGGCTTTTAATCATGGTTTAAAATAAATCCAATTAATTTTAGACTAAAGGCTAATAGAAGGTCCATTTTAACATTTGAAGTACCAAAACCTAAGCATGTTTATTCCTATATGATATTCCATCAATCCTGCAACACAAACAACCAGTTTTAGCAACATTGGAAGGGGTAAAACCATGATGATCTAAAAATATGTCCATTAATTCAATCGAGATTGGTTCCTACAAATAATAGGAAATATTGAAGTTAGGTCTTGAGGAACATGTAAATATTAATTCAAAGTCTTAGACTAAATTTTTTATGCAAATAAATCCTTTTAATCTAAGTCTTGAGATAGGTTTAAAACATATTAAAGTGACTTCATGAATAATAAGAGACATGGCATAATTTAAGCCTAGGTCTATGTCTCAATAAAATGGACCCAGTGCTTAGTTTCCTAGTTTGATCTCATGCCATTAGATCTTTTTTGGACAAGCATGCTCCTTTAGATCATGACCCATAAGATTGAGCAAGATTGGTTCTTATCTCCATTAAGCTCTGATGTCATGCCACTTGGTGATCCCATGATCTTTTTGTACTCTACATTTTCAATATATGTTAGGCTAGCATACTTCTACCATGTAACAACATTTTATTTGGTTTGATTTTATTTTGAAAATTTAATGTCCCTCTAGCACCATTGGATTTACTTTATCTGAAGGAACGTGTATTATCAGATCTTGATCTGAGGTGTGGGTCACCATTGGCTGCTCATTATTCTGTCAAATGTAGTTATGATGTATGTCATCATCGCATTTACTTTGGGCTACATTAAAACCTTCACTCGATACACACTGTTTAGTCCATCTCACCTGAGCAAACATGGGTCATTGATCCTATAAATGAACACAATGTTTAAGTTAGGACTTGAAGATATATGGAACTTAGGGTAAAGTCTTAAGACTAAGGTCTTATTTATGTTAATAAATATGAACAAGACTTTAGGATTAAAATTTTAGTCTAAGGTTATAACAAAGGGACCAGTGTTACTCAGACCAAGCTAAGATAAAAGGAGACGAGGGGGCTTGGGACATAAAGGGGACCAAGCATATAATTCTTAAACTAAGGTTTAGTCATGTTGAAAAATATGACTAAGCCTTAGTTTAAAAATTAAAATAAGTCCATATCATATTTAAAGTGTTCTTGCATAATTTGTTCCCACCTAATTTGAATTTGGTTGAAAGGAACCTATGCTAGGGTATTTTGAGCAATGGTTTTAGGATGATAAAAATGCATTCAATTCAGTTTTTGATAAACCAAAGGCTAGTAAAAGACCAAATTGAGATAAAACCATAAAATTATGAACCCCAGACATTGTTTGTTCTAAGTGAACTCCTTTAGACATGTAACCTGAAACAAGAAGATCCATTATTAGCAAACTTAGATAAGATTAAACCAGAGCCATGAATAAATAATCTAATCAAATCATGGTGTGGATGATCTTCAAATACAAATAATGTGCAAACATGCTAGTGACACTTTGATCAAGTGACTTTTCAATTTTAAGGTACAAATTTTTACAATTTGACACAAGTGTCCCCATTTTTTAAAAATGGGGGTATGTTGAACTCAACACATTATCTACAGGGTTTGAGCTTTAAAATAACCTATACAACCCAAATTTGTAGTTTGGAAGCATACATTAATGTTCAAGTGGTCCTGTAGGGGTAGAGAGGACACTAGTATTCCAAAGAGCATCAACAAAGGTTAAAATTCAGGATTTTGACCCCATCAACACCTACAGGCACCTCTTTCATAAGGACAAACATATAACACATATTCAGAACCTATATTTAGTTAAGAGCAAGGTGTATGTGGAATTTTTTAGAAAGGTTGGAATGGTAAGTAGGTTGGGAGCACCATCACCATGGTTTTAATAGCCTTTAGATATTCCTTCCACATGGAAAACCAATAAATGAATTGGTTTTCCATTTAATGGAGACTTACATCAAAAGGAGAATAGAATCATGTTTTACATAAAATAAAACCTTGAAAGACAAATCAAGAGACTTATCCATATGGTCTCCATTCCATGTTTTCAACAATTGTATTAAGAGAGAAACAAGGTCAAATTAGGTGTAAGGCCTTAGTTAAAGTCACATACAAGCTAATCTATATAAATAGTACTAAAAGAGTGTACCTATAGCCAATATACATAGTCCTTATAAGGTCTTGACATGACATATAGGCTTGATGAGGTTGAGAAATCATTGAAAGGTTTCTAAACCTTAAGTTATCTCCATTCATACCATATACCTTAGGAATCAATCAAAATTGTAATTTTGATGACAAGTAATTACACGTATAGGTTTGTACCTAGGACCATCTACAATTGATAAAAGTTTTGTTTATCAAGGGACATATCAAGGTATGTAAATAACATGAAGCACTTCCAAGTAACTTAATCAAGGGTTTAAAGGATACACAAGACTAATGCACAACATCAAGAGAGATATCTAAAGGAGACCTATAGTGCCTTAGATTAACCTACAGTCGTACTCTCAGGCCATTACCTAACAGGATTTGAAATGACGAGTTTCAAAAAGCTCATTTGAGGTCATTATGACTATTTGGATCAAGATAAGAAAGAAGATGAACCCCTTCATTCGTATAATAATAGGTAAGTAGATCAAGGTTTTCAAGGGATAATGAACCACAAAGTAACCTACAATCAACCCAAGATGAGCATCTATAGCCAAATAGGTGAGGTTGGCAAAAGGATACTTTCTATAAGCTATAGACCATTTTAAGTGCGGTATGAGTCATATGACATCATGTGACATTAGGGATTAAATCAGAATCACCTTATGCAGTCATGACCCCAATCATGCACTCACCTACAGCCCTAGTTTGTACACTAATAGAGACCTATAGTCAAGGAACACAATCATATGTTCTACTTAGAAATTAGTGTGTGAAAATTTATTTTAAGGTGGTTTCATGATTCAAATCCATACTAGAATATAATTTAAGTTATGTTCAAACTCTTCAAGTATAAAACTCCCTCAAACACTATTTGTACACTTTGAATAATAGCCTCATGCAGTCATGTTTATCTCATAAGGAACACATGTAACCATTTATAAGGGTTTCAAGCACTAAGCATGCTAGAATTTTCATTTCAAGAAGATAATATAAGGAGGTAATGATGATTTTTATTGATAAAGGGTTTTTTCATAGTTTCAAAACCCTAAGTAGGTCCTATAGTAAGCAAGTTTTTTGAAAACATGTACATACAACCATCATAGGGCTTAAGGTGTATCTTCAAGTAAATATGGGTTGAGGGAAAAATGATTTATCAAAGGAGTATAATATATATATGAATATTTTTATTTTAAACCCTAAGATATGAACCCTATAGATCATGAAGAGGTATTTAAATCAATTCCATAGTCATCATCAAGGATTAAATACTCACCTACAGTTTTCTAGACACAAGGTTGTTTCCAAACAAAGGGACAATGATGTGTTAAATGGTCATATATTTGGAGTTTCATAATGAAATGTTTCCATAAATAAGGAACATGAAACATGGAAGGGCCAATGCAATGAGGAGGGTTATCCAAGTGAATTTACACTCATGGAACTCTTAGCATTGACTTACAGTCATATGAATATAGTTACCTCTTCAAGCTAATATCAAAATTGGTGATGTCATAGTGTTTCATAAGGAAACTCATGATGGTATGAATTTTCATTAGTGTGATAGGTACTTGAATTAAGTTAAATCATTCTATGAAGGAATCTCAAGGACAAACTCATCAATGCATACCTATACACCTATACCAAAAGCATGCACCTACAGCTATGGAAACATTATTATGAAGTCAGGATTGTCAATAGTGGAGTGTCTAGTCCAAAGTAAGGTCATTGTGATAAATGATAAGGTGAATTAAGTATGTGGTGAGATTTTTCCCTAAACACTCATGTTACACTCAGTAATTTCACTTCATCTAAGCCACCTATAGCCATATTAATGCCAAAAGCCCCTTATACAGTCATATACCTAAGGTGGAAAAGCTAAAGATCATCTATTCAAGGGGGAAGAAAGTTAGATGTTATATTAAAATAAATTACAAATGAATAATTAATAATTAATACATTCATCAAAGCTACCAAGGAGCATTAACAACCTCAAAATGAGATAGTACAGGCCTTTGTATGGAGGTTGATTGTGTGAGGCCTAAATGCCTTGCTAAGAGGTCAAAACATGCTAGAGGAAGGGTGAATGGTGGTTGTTAGTGAATTAAAATTCCTAATGGGGATAAATAGTTGTGAATTATACCAAATAATCCTTTTTCTCATAACATGAAGCTCCAAGTACTATTGATACATAGTCAAATGAGGTCATTTATGGAGGTACAAAGTGACATAAGGTAACATAAAAGGTTGAAATCATACAAATGAAGAGGGAAATCATGAAAGGAGAAGTTTAATGAAAATTTAATATAAAATTCACCTCTTTATATCTCAAACCAAGGAAAAAATGAGGAAAACTCAGTTGTGAAATCTGACCAAGCAGGCACGTCACTAGCTTTTGGCAAATTGGGTCTACAAGCCAAAACATGCATGATCTAATCATAAAATTTGGTGGAGATGATAATTATGACCTAATATACATATTAAAAATATTTTTTAGGTTTTTTGACAATGTTAACTATTCACTATCTTAGTACAGTCAACCTTATGTCAAATCATAGTCAACATTGGATCCTGCCTTGGAGAAATTGGTCATTTTGGGTCATCTACAAGTTGATTCAAAGCATAAAATTTGGTAAAAATGGTATCCATGACCAAAAAAATAATATAATGAAATATTAAAGATCGTATAAAGGGTTAAAATACCCAATATTCTTACACATACCTCTTGCAATCAAGAAGGTAGCCATTAGAGGCCAGTTGAAGTTTTGTCAATTTTTGATGCTAAGAAGGGGTTTAAGCCTTAGAGAGGTATTAAAAAAATATAATATGATTTTGGAAACCTATTTTTTCCTATATAAGTTATCACATTTAGGATTTTATGTGAGGAATCTAGAACCACAAACCTGGCTCTGATACCACTTGTCAGGATCCAACTCCTTCAATAAGAGTACAATATGATTACCTTGTATAAGCAACTAAACATGGAATTATACCAGAATTAACAAGTAACTAGAATTCACAAATGACACAGAATATGAGAGACAATACATAATCTTGTATTAATACTCATACCAAAAGGAAATACAATGAAGATGCCATAATCTTCCACACCTCTCAAATGTACAGATCTCTTTCCCTCAAGAGTTTACTCTCCTACCAAAAATAGTCACAACAAACAACTCAAACACAGAATTGTTGTTCACCTCCAACCAGTCAATAATAACACTGCCAGTACACAAGTACTCAAAGTATTTCAAGTAGATCTCCCATGAACTTGCAACAACCTGTAACTCAAATGATCTTACTTACCATGTAGAACTTCCTCCTGATCTTGCTGCCACCTGCAGATCAACCTGTTCTTACAATTAGAAGGATCTACCTTGCCTTCCTCTATTGCTCTTCTTACAATACATGCCAATGAGTCTATAAATAGATACCATACTAAACAATAACTTAGACTTCTAATTTACAATAATTAGACTACAGCTCAAGACTCAAAATAGTCTTTACATGCAAACAATCGGTTTAACAAACTAACTATTCGTGCAACGAACAGTTTTGGAACCGTACAGGCGACCGACATCGGTCCCTATCTGCCTGGAGGCGACCAACATCGGCTGACTCCTGACTGATGTCAGTTGCCTTCCTATCCACCACTGACTAACGTTGGTTGGCCTAACCGATGTTGGTGACTATGACACTCAGCAACTCCTACATGTCTGCATACAGTGAAGCTTTTAGCTCCACAACCTAACAATCTCTCACTTGGAGATAAACAGCTACACCTATACCTATACCTATACATCATCTAGTTTGTTCCCTGGCTTTGTATCCCTCTTTAAGATCACTCTTGAAGACCAACCACCACAAATCTTGTGGTGTACCTCCTGTCATCCAAATCACCTACCATATCTGCATCTACAAACCCATGTAGAGAAGTACTTGACCCTGCAGAGCATGTATACCTACTATTGGTCCCTCTCAGATACCTGAGAATCCACTGAACTACCCTCCAGTGCTTCTTTATTGAATTGGCTCCAAACTTGTTGACAACTCCCACTGCTTGGGAAATCTCAGGTCTAGTACACATGTACTTAACCTCATCATGTGAATTAGGACATTGTTCATAGAACTGTCCAACCATTGGCATGCTAACAAATTTCACACAATCATCTAGAGACAAAATCAACCTGTGACCTTCCATGTCTCTAGAACACACTCATGCCAAAGAATCTTGCTACTCCCAGATTCATCATGACACACCTCTCAACTAACTTTACCTTTAGTTCAGCAACTCCCTGCATATGTGACCCTGCAACAAGCACAACATACAGTAATAGGATAATGTAGCTAATATTATCCAACTTGGTAAAGAAAACACAATGGTTAAACCTCCATTATCTTACAGCTTACTCAAGACCATATACCCTGGCCTTCCATCTCACATGTCCATTCCCGCTCTTCTTTATCTTGAAAATCCATTCATCTCTCAGTGGTTTCTTCCAGCTGGCAACTCCACCCAAAAACTCCCCTTTGGTTCTGCTCCAAGGAATCACATTCCTCATCCATGCCAAGGTCCCACTATTTCTTGGACTCTACCTGCTCTGCTTCTTTAATAACTTCCTAGTTCTTGACCATCAGTGAGCAACAAGTAGTGTAAAGAAGGGAAATGATGAATTTGAGGCTTACTTACCCTTTCAGTCTTCCATATGGGCGCTTGAGACTCCTTGACAGCTTGTTGTCTGCCCAAAATCCATCTCAGTGACCAATGCTGGTCACATCTCAGTCTGCACCCGACCAATGTCAGTTTCATGCAATTGCCTCATCACCGATGTCAGTTCTCCTTGACTGACGCTGGTGTTTATTTATCCAGAGTCACCAACGTCAAGTTGCATATAACTAACATCGGTCCCTGTCTGGATGCTGATGTCAATTTTCTAACCGATGTTGGTCTCTATTTTTACTTGTGAGTGATGACTTCTACCTATGAGCTCCTTTTGGATCAAACCCTTGTCCATATCAACCTTGCTCTACTCAAAATTCTTCAGCCCCTTGCACTGATCTCTATCTGTCATCTTCTCCTTGAAAACCAAGACTTTCCTATTCTTGTCACAAACATCAGATTTCTCAAGAAACATCACTTTCTTCTTTTGCTTACAGAAATCTCAATCCATGCTTTTCAAATCCGAAAGCATCCCCTTTGACTCAATAACATGCATCCCCTTCTTATTCATGTGACCAAGCCTATTAAGCCACATCTTCGAATCTACAACTGAAGTAGATAAACCAAAAGGAGAATCAGTAATGCAAGTAGATAGATAAAGCGTACCTACTTTCTTACCTCTTGCTACAAGTGCACCCTTAGAAACTTTCCAAGAGTTCGCTATGAGAGTTACTGTGCAACCCTCATCACCCAACTTTCCAATAGAAATAAAATTCCGCTTCAGGACTGGGACATGCATGACCTCCTTCAACACCCATGTGTTGCCCATCTGCAATTTCAACTTCACTTTCCCTTTGCCAACCATTTGACAAGGCTTACCATCCCCTAAATAAATTTCTCCAAAGTCTCCCTGGACATATTCATGAAAAAATTCTCTATTTGGGGATGCATGGAAAGAGGCACCAGAATCTAAAACCCAATATTCTACTTTATCCAAGGAACATACCAGAGCATCTTGTGTAACAAACTCTACAACGTCTACTTCTTCATGTCCTTCATGTTGATCTTCATCTGACCTGCAATCTTTCTTTACATGCCCTTGCTTTCCACATTTCTAGTAGGTTATTCTGCCATACCTGGATTTGGATCTCCTACCTATCTTTGACCTTGATCTCCCATACTCGATCTTCTCTCTTTGCCTTCCCCTACTTTCAACACTCAAAGCATTCCCTAATGATTCACCTGTGTTTTTCTTGCAAATTTCTTCATTCAAGATTACACTCACAACATCATCCACTTTTAAGATTTTTGAAGCAGATGCAGTATTACTAACTGCAATTACCAAACTCTCCCAACTTTGAGGTAATGAGCATAAGATTAAGAGAGCCTTAATTTCATCATCAAAAACAATATTGACTAAATTTAACTGGTTTACCAAACCATGGAAATCACTAAGATGACTATCTACAGATCCACCTTCCAACATTTGCAAATTAAATAATTGCTTCATAAGAAATACTTTATTCGAAGCTGAGGGTTCTTCATATAAATTTGCCAAATATTCCATCAACTCTACCGTTGTCTTAGCCTGAGATAAGTTGGAAATCATAGACGATGCAAGGCTCAACCTTATAGATCCCAGAGCCTTTCGATCAAGAACCTTCCATTCTTCATCCTTCATATCCATGGGCTTGCATGCAACCCCACCCAACGGTAAGTACAAATCTTTTTGATACAGATAATCTTCTATCTGCATCCTCCATAATTGATAGTTCTTGCCATTAAACTTATCCATTTGTAGCATACTTTCTTCTATCATTTCTATACTCCCACTCAAATAGAAACCCCTGTGAGTGACCTGTAATCAACAAACACTAACCAAATCTGATACAACCTGTTAGTAACCCAACCAAAAGCTTTGATACCACTTGTGAGGAATCTAGAACCACAAACCTGGCTCTGATACCACTTGTCAGGATCTAACTCCTTTAATAAGAGTACAATATGATTACCTTGTATAAACAACTAAACACGGAATTATACTAGAATTAACAAGTAACTAGAATTCACAAATGACACAGAATATGAGAGACAATACACAATCTTGTATTAATACTCATGCCAGAAGGAAATACAATGAAGATGCCACAATCTTCCACACCTCTCAGATGTATAAATCTCTTTCCCTCAAGAGTTCACTCTCCTACCAAAAATGGTCACAACAAACAACTCAAACACAAAATTGTTGTTCACCTCTAACCAGTCAGTAATAACACTACCAGTACACAAGTACTCAAAGTACTTCAAGTAGATCTCCCATGAACTTGCAACAACCTGCAACTCAAATGATCTTACTTACCATGTAGAACTTCCTCCTGATCTTGCTGCCACTTGAAAATCAACCTATTCTTACAATTGGAAGGATCTACCTTGCCTTCCTCTATTGATCTTCTTACAATACATGCCAATGAGTCTATAAATAGATCCCATACTAAACAATAACTTAGACTTCTAATTTACAATAATTAGACATGCAGCTCAAGACTCAAAATAGTCTTTACATGCAAACAATTAGTTCAAAAAACTAACTGTTCATGCAATGAATAGTTCTAGAACCGCACAGGTGACCGACGTCAGTCCCTGTCTGCCTGGAGGTGACCGACGTCAGCCGACTCCTAACCGATGTTGGTTGCCTTCCTGTCCACCACTGATCGACGTCGGTCGGCCTAAATGACACCAGTGACTGTGACACTCAGCAACTCCTCCATGTCTGCATACACTAAATCTTTTATCTCGACAACCTAACATTTTAAAGAAAAGGTTTGAAGAAAGACAAGTTTAGCCATAGAGGAAGCATGTATGCAGCTCAAGGTAAATTTTGGTAAAAAGGGCCTACATGATAAAGTATGAATCAAAAAGACTTTAAACTTGGTATATTTGGTTATAATGACCTAATATACCTATTAATAATATTTTTAGTGTCATGTGACAAGTGGAACTACTTGGTTTTTATACACAGTCCCCTCCATGTCTCATAATAGTCACTATTAGTGTAGGCATACTTTTTGGAGTTTTAAGGTGTGGTTGAGGATTCTAAGATTAGGTAAGTATTTTAAAAGAATTTTAAGATTTTTTTAAGCCTATTAAACATATTTAAAGAGTGTTCACACTCCAAAATTCATGCAAACCCTGTAGGCAAGCTCAAAACCCCATAGGCAGTCTCAAAGTCATAAAGAGCAAAGTTGGTTTTGATCATATAAAAAGGTGTTATGAGATGTTTCATGTTACATTAATATGTTTTCAATAAAATAATATCATTCTAAATTTTAAATTAGTCTTTTGGAAAATTTGAGCTTTTTAGGCTTAAGACACCCTGTTTTAGCCCTTCTTCATATGCTTCTATCTTTCATACCATATAGAGTTCGTCCAAGTACTTCTAGTATATTTTTATTACCCATATTTAATTTAAAATAATTATGGATTTAGGTTGGTTAAGGTCCTAATTTTTATGAACAATCACTAAGAGTGTAAGTATGTCCAAAATGTTTACAAACCGTACAGGCAATCATCTTTACGTGTGTATCTTTTCATACCCTCTACATGGGAGCCCAATATTTTTAGGGGTTTTTAAGGGGTATATGTAATAAATATCCATGAAAATAAATTGTGGAATATATGTCCATATTGTATTAGCAATAATCTTGAAGGTGAGCTTGTCTAGGCTACCAAAGGAAGTTTTTAACCAGTTTTGGGTTTTTGGACTCATAGGTCCATAAAATGGACTATAATCACTTTTAAATCACCTATAATTAATATAGGACTCCCTCCATATCCTAAAAAACCTATTTTATAGAATAATATGGCACATTTGGGTGCCTAAGAAGCCCAAAATGTCTATAAAATGCTTATTTTCGTAGGAATTCAAACAGGAAATTGGTTTAAAGCCATGGAAGAGGCATAATGGAACCTAAAACATATTTATAAGGCACTTGGATCTCTTCAAAAGGGTTTATATGGTGCCTTGTTGAGATAAAGGGTCAAAACCCCAATTTTTATCATTTTATGCATTATTGCAGGTTTAATGGTGATTTCCACCATTTTTGTAGGTCTTGAAAGTTATCTAAATATTAATTTTATTCCTAATATGCATATCATGGATGTTTTTAATCCTTATATAGGTCCATAAGTGGTCTTCAGGGTGCCAAATGGCCTTGGGACTAGGTTTTAGAGTAGTTAGTTAAAGGTGGTTCAAGCTTGTGACCTCCATCAATGGGGTCTATGAGAGTTACAAGTTTCATGGAGTTTATTTCAGGTTAGAGGAGAAAATTCAAGTTGAAAATAGAATAAAACATAAAAAATCAAACTCCAAAAGATAACCTCCATGATCAGTTAAGCACCAAATGCTAAGTTAACTAACCTTTTGCCTAGCATCTTCTATAAGAGCAAGTGGAGGGGGGCATATAAGTCCAAGAGGAGAAGTTTGGAGGTTGATAGATAAATTGGATTATTCAATGAGTTTTAAAAGTCTTTTGAGACTTTTCCCTTTTGAGTGGATCATGACATCATTATCCTCAAAAAAATTTGTCTTCTAGTGTGTTTCTAAGCCAATGAGAGGACTTGAAGGCTATTTGGACTAATGAGGGTTATTTTTTTGAGGAAGGATTAGTTATAATTGATCTAAATGTGGTTGAGACTCCATGAAATTTGGTTATGTCTCATTTATTGAATTATATTTTCTTGCTTCTTTTTTCTCTCTTCCCCTTTTATCCTATATCTCCCATTTCTCTCCATTTTTATAAGATAGTCTCATTTGACAAGGAAAAAACCTATCAAAATTTGTAATAAATACCTTTTAAAGTAATAAATATCATTTTTCACCTATCTCTTACCTCTAACTTGTGTTTAGTAAACTTTTGTATGATGGCCTTATGAAGAAGTGTCCTTCCATGTCTATTGTCCTTCTTTCTTACCTCTTTTTAAGTGTTTTCAAGATAGTTATAGGTCTGAAATTGAGATATTTTTACCATTAATTGATGTTTTGTGTGATTTTTTAAACTCCCCTTTGCTTCATGTATTGTTTAGTGAGCCTAGTTTAATAAATACTTATGCAAATTAGCTAGTTTGTGAGGTTGTGTAAACAAAATTGTCTTATGTTGAATTAGTGTTTATTTCAAGATTTTGTGAGTGTCAATTAATTTCGTGTATCACCATTTTAGTGTTATTATTCATCTTATACACCATTTCTATTCTTTTTTCAAGCATAAGTATTAGTTTAAGTGATCTACCAAGATGAATTCAACCTTCTCTAGAGGTTCAACCTCACTATAGGATACTCATAGCCTAAGGTTGCTCCAATTTATAGCTAGGATTGAGAGAGCCTAAATAACTCTCCTACAATGGTGTAATTTTATGCTATAATAGGAACAATACCACACTATTGGATAAGGTTATAGTGTGATCATGTCTGACCTAGCGCATGCTTGTCCCAAAAGGAAACAGACTATTGAGAACGGCTTAAAAAGAACTTTAGGTTGAATAGGGATGAATATGGTTAAAATAGGTATTCATGTATGTTATTTTATATGTTTTAAATATAATATATGTTATCTTATAGATTACGGGTTAGTAAAATGGTGAGTGGACCAAATAAGGTAAGGATGTTACTATTAAACGTTGTCAAACACTTAATTATTAATTTTATGTGTCTATATTTTCCCCAAATTTATTATAGTGACGAAAGAATGTGATATTACTAGATTAAAATATATGTAAACCTAAGTTTGTATACACATTTATACTTTTGATGCTAAGCTAGATCATATAAAATGCCTTAATGCAAAACTTGCAATAATGCTCCTGAAAGTAGTTTTTCAATTTTTGAAAAGTGAAAATATGAAACTTGAAATTTGAATTTTTAAAATAGAGAAAGGAAAGTATACACCTAAAAAGAGTATAAAGTATAATTTCCATGTAAATTAAAAGTGGAGAATTGCTTGCCCCCTTGTTGAGGCATTTGGAGAAATGTGGAACCTAAGGTGCATTCAGAGTGGTCAAGTCTTAATTTGAAAACCTTTGAATGATATTGTATTGGAAATATTTTATGCTCCAACTCTCATTTTGAAAACCTTTGAATGCTCATGCATTGGAAATATTTTATTCTCCAACTCTCATTTGAATGTGTAGAGTACTCTGTAAAATATTTAAATGGGTGGAGCCATCAACTATGGCTTGATACATAGAAAAATTATATCCATAGATGTTGAATGTCACTAGAATCTAATGTGGCCCACTTAAAACTAGGAAAACAAATCACATCATTGTAGATGGATCTAGATTCTATTTAAAACTTTGAACTTTTCTACTTTTCTACTTGAGAAATTTTAAAATTTCCATATAGTAAATTAAACATAAATGAATATCATACCTCCTAAATTTTAATTTGTATTCAATTGATAGTGAATGCTATTTGAAATTTGAAACTATGAAAATGTATAATTATTTGAAACTTGACCATTTTAACTATAAGAGTGAGTGCAGATGCATGTCACATGCCCCCATAATCTAGAAATTTTAAACCATGGTGTAGTTTTTGAAATTATATAGTGCCATAAATCTGAAATATACTCATGAGGACTTGTATTCTCAAGACAAGCCCATTGTGATGTAACCATTCTGAGATGAGGGACATAGCCTATAAGTCACATAGCTTAAAACAAGAGTTATGTAATATTTAATAACCCATTGACAAAGATGACTATGAAATTATGATTTATATGTTCTAATTATTGAATTATGTTATTAAATCATGTCTAGTTGAGGTGTGTAAGGATTTATGAAGGTTTTTCATGTGTTAGGAACCATGAGAAATACATATTATCAATCATGTTTTGTATTTCTTACTTATGAAAGTAAGATGCTTACATTTCATTTATGTAATTATTTTATGAAATTTTATTATGTCTATGAGATGTATTGACTTAAATTATGTTTGAATAATTGATCATAAGATTATGATTTAACAATTTCATTTGTATAAGGTGATGATTACCTAACTAAGTGAATTCTTGTATTCCTTGGTATGTTGGTTGCCTATATTTTGTTGAGTGCCCTATTTGATTAAATTTTATAGATTTGACTATTAGGTTAAAGGAATTTGATGTGTACATCAAGTGTGCATGAATAAGAAACAAGACAATGAAGGAAAGATACTATACCAAGTTTGCTTATATCACTAAAATAACCTTAATCCTTCTTAGACCTATGTTAAGTAATCAGTTGCCTAATATCCTACCTTGTTGATAAAGATTTTGACTAGATGGTCAAGCTTTAAGCCTAGTTGGTGAAACTTATTTCCACCTAGACTTCAAATTTTACAACCAAAATCTAAATTATCAAGTGTCTAGCTAACATTTATTCCATTGATTTCCTTAGTCTAGATCAAGTGGAAAAAGAGGTAAGTAAGTCTTGGAAGTAACCATAGAAGCTTGCAAAGTTGTCATGAACTTTAATTAAACATGTAAAATAATGTCCCTTAATGAGGCATGGGTTGGTAAGTAGTTAGTGGTTGGTTGATTCTATAATGACTATATGTAGGATTCAAAATCCCTTAGTTTATAACTTTTTGCTAATTTTAAATAAGTTATATGGAACATAAGATCAACAAATAGGGACAACTGGTTAGGAGAGTTGAGTCTAAACAACTAGAGGATAGTACCCAGGGGATCTAGGAGTTGATAGGTGGGTTTCTTATTAACTTATGTTTTCAATTATTTCCTTAGAATAAAATGATAGTGTTCTTGTTTGATCTTTTAATTTTAGGAGAATAAGACCACTTAGTTTATTCTACCTATTTTATTATTTGCCCATGGTTGTGCATTGGTTGTCATGTAGTGCTTTCTCATTTTAGGGCCTTGGAGATGTGATTCCTCCTTAGTTGAATGAAATTTATTATGGTTATTTATTTATTCTCTTAATTAAAGGATAATAAGACCACTTGGTTTATTATTCCTATCTTATTTTCTTGCCATGGTTTTTCACTGATTGTCATATAGTTCTTTGCCTAATTGAGGCCTTAGAGAGGTTATGTTCCTCCTTGATTGACTTGGATGTTTTAGATTATTGATTGAGTGTATTAATGTTGTTGTGACATAATTTAGTGGTTGTCTATGAGCAACATCTTCACAATGGAAGAATGTCAAGCCCTTCTATGTTGAACAAGGTGGTAGAATGCATGACCCTCTTGTGAATGTCACGGTGGAAGTTTTTAAATAACTCTCATGGTGAGAAACGATATTAGACTACTTAACCATCACATGACTATTGGATTCAATAAATAAAGTGATTTTCCCTCTTGTTACTCCAATAAATTGGTAGGCCTTGTTATATTTTGAAAGCTTGCCTATTAATTTTGTATATCTAAATGCTTAACTTCACTTGAATGATCATTTAAATGCTTGTTTGATTTGTATTTAGGATTATGAATCTCTTTGGGTAAGAATTAGGAATAAGACTATAGGTTTTGCATGGTTATTCCCTTATTTTAAGATACCCTTGCTTAGATATCCACCATTGCCTTTACCAAGTGATACAAACATGCTTAGAGTTGGGAGTCTTAAAATCAAGGTTTCTAGAGTAGTAGCTTAATAATGATAAATTTTTTGGTGGTGAGCCTTCCTTTATATGGCCAAAAAATGCTTGGGAGTGATAGGGAGCATTGTTGAATACTTACTAGTCCTCTATTACTTAATTAGGCCTAGAGATGTCCATCTTGATATGTAAATAAGTGGATAAAATTTGATGTATTATTAAAGATTCCATAGCCAACCTAATTGTAATAAACTTACATAAGATATAGATTTCAAGGCATGTGATTGGAGAAAAGGTTAGAATGAAGTAGAATTTCCTACAAAGGGATTCAATCATAGATCCTTGAAATTAGCTAATCGAGCTTTGGTATAGGAGATTTAGGATTCTCGGGAAAGGCTAGGGTTTGTGTCTAGAGAGGGCATTGAAGATGGTCCTATATTTTGGTAGGATGAGGAATGGGAGGTAGTGGAATAAAGGTGAAAGCATCTGGCACTGGAAGGAATGGTTTTGTCTAGAGCTAATGTGCTTCCTCTTGGGGAAGTTTATCTAGAGCAAGATGAAAGGATTTTGGGTTTTCCTTGTGCATTTTTGCATTTTTTAACCCTCAAAAGTATTTTGAGTATTATTATTGGTGGAGAAAAATATTTTTTGTGGGATTCAAATGGTTTTTCTCAAGGTATATCAACCCTTGAAGAGTGATCCCTAATTGGTAAATTTATGAGAAAATGGCCCGTTATTGGGGAAATCAAATCTTGGGTTGAGGATCTTTGAGCAAAGGAAGTTGAGGTGAAATTTTTGCCAAAGGGATTTTACATAGTCATTTTTTCTAATCTAGAAGCCAAAGAGAAGGTTTTAAATCATCCCTTTTGGTCTTTAAGAGAAGTTGGCCTTTGATTACAAAAATGGCAACCTAATTTTGACCTTGCCTCAGCATAACAGGGATGTTATCCAGTATGGATTCATTTGTGTGGTCTTCTTTTTGAGTATTGGGATAAGGATTGTTTATCTACCCTTAGCAATTTTCTTGGGACATATTTGGAAATTGATCTGATCATATAAAAAAGGAGTTCTGGCCACCTATGTTAGAATTAAGATTTTTATGAATTTTGACATGGTGATCCCTGAATTCATCTCCATAAAGTCTCAAGGTTGAACTTGTTCTCAATTGGTTGATGATAAAAATATCCATTTTAGGTGTTACAAGTGTAGGTAGGTAGGACACATGTAAAAGATTTACAAGATGGCCAGTTTGGGTTCTATTCTATCTCAAGGTACTATAAAGTAGTTATGAGAACTAGTGGCAAATTCTTTGAAAGCCTTCAGGGAGTGTAATGGTGGAATTTTTTGGTCTCTTCAATATAAGTGACATTTGGTATAATCAAAGAAATACAAATTGGAAGGGTATCTTCCAAGCAACTCTAGTTCAAAAAGAAAGCTCCTTCAATAGGGAACCTCAGATAATGTTGTGGAGGAAGTGAGGTCTAATTTAATACTATCAAAGGATTCATATATTAAAATCAAAGAAATGAAGGAGCTATTGTATAAGTTGGACAAAGGGAAAAACATGTCTCCTACTTCAATGTTGCAAGGTTGTGAATTAATCAACAAATAGTCCCATGTATTAAAATAGTTGAATCAAAATACTCCCTAGTTGTCTAAAAAGCTTTTTAAAGAGAAGATATTATCTCCAAATCATCTTCCTTTGATGCAATCTTTGCCTAGTGGTGATCTAGTGGTGGAAGAGGAGGAAGAATATTTAGAGGAAGAATTAAATTTAAGTGTGGTTTTGTATATTTTTTAGTCTTAGATTTCACTCATTAATGTGAATTATAGTGAAGCAAAGAAGCATGGAAGGAAGTCAGCCAAGGAGAAAGTAGCTGGAGAAGTTACAATTGGTAAGCAAGGAACTTTGGTAAGTTTTATTTATATTGGAAAGCAGGGGGTGGAAATCCCCTCTTCCCCTTTATGAAGATAATTTCTTGGAATGTTAGGGGCTTGAATGCCCCTAACAAGAGGCATTTGATAAAGTGTCTTCTTTTGACCAAAAAATTAGATATTATGTTGATTCAAGAATCTAAATTGAGCCTCTCAGAAGCTTCTACCTTGATGAATATAAGTTTTAAAAGATGGAACAACTCCTTTATTGAAGTGTCAGGGGATTCAGGTGGTTTAGGGATCTTGTGGTCTCCAGCTAAGGTAACAATGGAGATGCTTGATAATGGTTTAAATTGGAAACTGTGTAGAATTTCAAGCTTTTCAATGGTTATGATTTTTCTCTTATACAATGTGTATGGTCCTAATGATCAGGCAAAAAATTTATAGCTGTGGAATGTTCTTTGAAATATCTTGGAGTCCTTTTAGGGCTCGAAGATAGTGTTGGGTGGTGATTATAATGTTGTGCTTTCATTAGAGGAGAAGCTAGGTGGTAAGGATCTACTGGCCAGTGTCATTTCATCATTTGAAGGGTTTGTATTGTAGAATGATTTGGTGGATGTAATACCAAAGCAAGGTTTTTATACTTTTAACAACAAAATATTTAGGTACCAAAACATTATGGAAAGATTAGATCATTTCCTTATATCTTTAAATTGGTTATCTCAAAATTAGATCTTAGAAGGCTTCATTCTTCTCTTTAATAGTTCAAATCACTTTTTGGTAGATCTAATTATCTCTATTGATAGGCCACCAGCTTTCTATCCATTTAAATTTGAGACTATGTGACTCTAGGATTCCTCTCTCTTTGAAAAATTTTGTGCATGGTGGAATAGTAGTCCTATCATCTCTATATCTTTGATGTTTAGGATGGCTCAAAATTTGAAGTATGTTAAAGGTTCTCTCCATCAATGGAATACTAATGTCTTCAAAAATATCTTCCAAGAAAAAGCATGTGTGGAAGCACAAATGGAGAACTTGAATAATTTAGTAATACGAAATGGTGTGGATCAAAATTGATATTGGGATAAAAAAAGGTTGCTAGCAGAATATGAAGAATTGATGTTCTGGGAAGATATTCATTGGAAAAAAAATCAAGAATAGAATGGCTACAAGAAGGTGATCAAAATTTAGCTTATTTTCAAAAATCAATGAGAATGAAAATAAGCTTCTCTCGCATATCAAAAATTCATTCTATTGAAGGAGTTGTGTTGAATACTCAATCTGAGATTCATAGTGAGGTAGTTTCATTTTTCTAAAATCAACTAAATGAAGATTCTACTTTTGATCTTCGATATTAGGTTTATAACTTAAGGTATATCCCAAGGTTTGTCACTAATGGTCAAAATAATAAACTTATTTCTCCTTTTTCAGTGCAGGAAGTCTAGATTGTGGTATTCTCAATATCCAAAGACAAAGTTCCAGGTCCAAATGGGTTTCATGTGGCTATTTTTCAAGCCTTTTGGGAGATTGTTGGTGAATATGTGCTCAGTATGGTGGAATATTCAAGGCAGAGGAGGAAAATCATTCTTGATTTTAATGTTACATTCATCTCTCTCTTTCCTAAAGGGGAAACTCAAGAATATTTTGGTGATTTTCACCCTATCTCACTTTTTAATACAAACTATAAAATCATTACTAAATGTATGGTAGCAAGGCTCAGACCTATGTTGGATTCCTTGATCTCATAAGAACAAGCAAGGTTTATTCCTAGTAGGAGTATTCATGAAGCCATAATAATAGCTCAATAAATTATCCACTCTTTGTCCCAATCTCAATGGAAAGGTATGTTAATTAAGCTTGACATCAGTAAAGCATATGATCAAGTCAAATAGTATTTTTAAATCAAAGTTTTAGAAAAGTTTAGTTTTGGTAAAGACTGGTGTGAATGGATGTTTAGCTACATTTTTAGTACTAAGTTCTTTGTCCTTATTAATGATAGTCTAGAATATATTTTTTTAATCCTCTAGGGGTATTCAGCAAGGAGATCCACTTTCTCCCTTCCTTTTTATTTTTTTGGTAGAAGTCCTAGGAAGGGCTATTAAACATGCTAAGATAGTTTCTTAGTTATAGGGTATCAAGGTGGCAGAAGGTTTAGAGCATCTTACTCATCAACAAATTGTTGATGAAACTTTTCTCTTTCGACAAGCTTATGTCAGAGAGGATCAACTTTTTAGGGATATTCTTACTAGCTATGAGGAAGCTTCTAGTCAATTAGTGAATCTAAGAAAATTAGAAATATACCTTATCAATTATTTTGAGCAAGATTAGTAGGTTATTTCTCTTATTTTGGTGTTCAAGATAGGGAAGCTTCCTTCAAAATATCTTGGTGTGCCTCTTTTTTTGGGTGAAAGTAGGAAAATTCATTCAAAAAGCTTGGTGTCATTCTTCAAGGCTCATTTGGCCTCCTCGTACAAAAAATGGCTCACTCTAGCAGGTAGATTAACCCTTATCAAATATATCTTGAGTGCTCTTCAAATATATTGTATGTTTGTGCTCTATATGCCAAATTAGGTGATCAATTCTCTGAACAAAATTATGAAGTATTTTCTTTGACAAGATGCTCAGGTGAAAAAGAAGATCCCATTTCTTAAATGGGAAAAGGTATGTCAAGTCAAAAATATGGGAGGTGACAAGATTAAAAGTCTCAACCTTCAAAATCAAGATCTTGGTGCAAAATTAATTTGGGGTTTACTCACCAAACCTCAATCCCTATGGAATAGGTTACTCAGATGTAAATATTTAGAATTGGATAATCCTTGGAGTGTAGTTTCCATTTCAAATCCTCTAAAGGGTTCTCATATTTGAAATTTTTTACTCAAATGTAGACCTCTAATTTTAGAGCATGTTTCATGGATAATCAATAACGGTCATTGAGATAAGTTCTAGGAGGATTATTATAATGGTCAAAAACTATTATCAAAGATACCTGACTTGGCATAAGCATGGACTCTTCTTACTGAGGCCTAGGGAGAATTTATGATCAATTATTTGGAACAATCTCAGGAGTTAGGTTTTAATGTCTAGTCTTGAAAAAGTTTTGATTCATTAGGGGTTTTGGTGATTCAAGTCGAGCATCTTGGTAAGTGCTTGACTCATCATAAGATTTTTCTCAACAAAGAGGATTTGTTGCATTGGATATGGGCCAAATCTGGGTCTTATACTAGTAGTTTAAGCTACTAGATGGTAAAAGCCTCATGTGCAATTATGGGTTGGGCCAAGTTTCTTTGTTAGAGCAAAGAGGGTCTCAACTTTGTGTTAGGGTGTGGAGCTAAAGGCTTCAACTATTTGCAGACACAAAGAAACAAGAGGTTGCTAAAGTTTCATAAGTACTGACGTCGGCAACATGACCGACGTCGGTCATTACCAGTGCAAAAGGCAACTGGCATCGGCAGCCAGTCGGTCGATGTCGATAGTACCAGGCAGACAGGGACCGACGTCAGTTGCCTGTGGCGGTTCCAGAATTGCTATTGACGAACAATCAGTTAAGAGAAGTGAGTGTTTTCATGTCAAATGACTAATTATAGTCATGAGCTGTGTGTCTAATTATTGTAGTTAGAGTTCTATTTTTGTAACCATGGGATTCTATTTAAAGACCCATGAGGCATGTATTGTAATTACCAAGAAGGCAAGTAAAATCATTGAAGCAAGCAAGGTCAAGGAGATCTATAGGTGTAAGGTCAAGGAGATCAGCTGAAGCATTCAAGGAGGGATAATAACTCAGGCTATAGAGTTGTTGTGTTGAGCAAGAGAGAGAGGGAAGAAGGTCTTGAGGTGTGGCAAGCCTTTGAGGTGGAGGAAGAAGTGGAATCTTCCTTATTGTATTTTCTTCTAAAAATTCTAATACAAGAGTGTGTATTGTCTCTTAAATTCTTTGTTGTCTCAAGTTTCTAGTTACTTAATCATTCTAGTATAATTCTGTGTTTAATTGCTTATAAGAAAGTAATCAATTGTGCTTCCGTTGGATAAGGGGTCACCTAACAGTTGGTATTAGAGCTATGGTTTGCAGGGAGCAGGTTATTGTTTTTTGATTACAGGTCATTCACAAGGTTTTCTGATTGAGTGGGAGTTCAGCAATGGCAGAAGAAAGTAAGCTACGAATGGAGAAGTTTAACAGCAAGAATTATCAACATTGGAGGATGCAGATTGAGGATTATTTGTATCAAAAGGATTTGTACTTACCATTGGGTGGAGTTGCATGCAAGCCCACAGATATGAAGGATGAAGAATGGAGTGTTCTTGATCGAAAGGCTCTCAGTTCCATAAGGTTGAGCCTTGCATCGTCTATGATTTCCAGCTTATCACAGTGCAAGACAATGGAAGAGTTGATAAAGTCCTTGGTGAATTTATACGAAAAGCCCTCGACTTCTAATAAGGTATATCTTATGAAGCAGCTATTTACTTTGCAAATACAGGAAGGTGGATTGGTACATACTCATCTCAGTGATTTCCATGGTTTGGTAAACCAATTAGCTTCAGTCAATATTGTTTTTGATGATGAGGTAAAGGCTCTCTTGATTTTATGTTCTTTGCCTAAAAGTTGGGATAGTTTGGTTATGGCAGTAAGTAATTCTGAATCTACTTCTAAAATCATAAAAGTTGATGATGTTGTGAGTGTGATCTTGAATGAGGAAATACGTAGGAGAAGCACAAGTGAATCATCAGGTAATGCTCTAAGTGCAGAAAGCAAGGGAAGGCAAAGGGAGAAGGTTGAGCAAGGGAAATCAAGGTCGGGAAGGAGATCCAAGTCCAAAGGTGTCACCTACTAGTTTTGTGGAAAGAAAGGACATACAAAGGAGTGTTGGTTGAGAGATAAAGAGAATCAACATGCAAGTATTGAAGAAGCAAAGGATGCAAATATTGTGGTACAGGATGCTCTCATACTTTTTTTGGATAGTCAGGTAGGATCATGGATTTTAGATTTTGGTTCATCTTTTCATGCATCCCCAAACAGAGATTTGTTCCATGAGTATGAACAGGGAGACTTTGGAGTGCTTTATTTAGGGGATGGTACGCCTTGTCAGATAGTTGGCAAAGGGAAAGTGCACCTGAGATTATAGATTGACAACACATGGGTGTTGAAGGAGGTCATGCATGTTCCAATTTTGAAGTAGAGTTTGATTTCTGTAAGAAGGTTGGGTGACGAGGGATGCACAATAACCCTCACAGCGGACTCTTGGAAGGTTACCAAGGGTGCACTTGTTCTAGCAAGAGGTAAGAAAGTAGATACTCTTTATCTGTCTACTTGTATTGCTGATTCTACTTCTGGTTTATCTACTTCAGCTGTAGATTCAAAGATGTGGCTTAATAGGCTTGGTCACATGAATAAAAAGGGAATGGACGTTCTTGATTCAAAAGGTATGTGTTCAAATTCAGAAAGCATAGATAGAGTTCATTACAGGAAAAGGAAATTTGATGCTTTTGATAGGAACAAAGAAGCCTTGGTGTTTATGGAGGAGATGAAGGACAGAGATCAGTCATAGGGGCTGAATAAATCTAAGCAAGGCAGCATGGACAGAGGTTTGATCCAAGATGAGCTCACAGATGAAAAATTCATCACTTGAAGAAAAACATAAGTACCGACGCCGATGCTCCCATAGCACCGACGTCGACCAGACAAAAATGGACATCGGTCATGTGCAGACCAATAGGGTCGGTAGGTCAGGCAGGAGAAGTCTGATGTCGATCATCAGGACCGACATCAGTAGAGGGGACACCGGCGTCGGCCAGGGAAATGACGTCGGTAGTCAGGGTCAGTGTAAGGAATCGACATCGATTGGGAGCAGACTGGGAGATGGTTGAGATCAGTCACTAGAACGGATGTTGGGTGGACAGCACGCTGTCAATGAGTCTCAAACACCCATATGGAGGTCAGAAATGGTAAGTGAACCTCATATTCATTGTTCACCTTCTTTATATTGCTTATTGATAGTCAAGAACTAGGAAGATGGAAGAAGCAATGCAGGTAGAATCCAGAAACAGTGGGAGCTTGGCATGGATGAGGAGTGTGAGTCCTTGGAGAAGAACCAAACAGGTATTCATTGGTAGAGTTGTCAGCTGGAAGAAAGCACTGGATAGAGGGATGGATTCCAATTTTAGAGAAGAGAGTGGATGGACACGTGAGACAGAAGGCTATGGTATATAGTCTTGAGTAGGCTGCAAGACAATGGAGGTTTGACCATTGTATTTTTATCTTTACCAAGTTGGATAATATTAGCTACATTATCCTGTTACTGTATTGTGTTACTTGTTGTAGGGTTTCATATACAGGGAGTTTTCTGAGCTAAGGGTAGAGTTGGTTTAGAAGTATGTCATGAAGAATTTGGGAACAGCAAAATTCTTTTGGCATAAGTGATAGGTATAGCATCACAGGTTTGCATGGTGGTTGGTCTTCAAGAGTGACTTTGAAGAGGGATACAGAGCCAAAAGAACAATATAGATAGAGTAGAGGTACAGTAGTAGTTTTTTATCTCCAAGTGGGAGATTGTTAGGGTGTGGAGCTAAAAGCTTCAACTGTTTGCAGACACGAAGAAACAAGAGGTTGCTAGAGTTTCATAAGTATCGGCATCAGCAGCATGACCAATGTCGGTCATTACCAGTGCAAAAGGCAACTAGTGTCGGCAGCCAGTCGGCTGACATCGGTAGTACCAGGCAGACAGGGACCGATGTCGGTCACCTGTGGTGGTTCCAAAACTACTGTTGACGAATAGTCAGTTAAGAGAAGTGAGTGTTTGCATGTTAAATAACTAATTATAGTCACAAGCTGCATGTCTAATTATTGTAGTTAGAGTTCTATTTTTGTAACCATGGGATTCTATTTAAAGACCCATGAGGCATGTATTGTAATTACCAAGAAGGCAAGTAAAACCATTGAAGCAAGCAAGGTCAAGGAGATCTACAGGTGTAAGGTCAAGGAGATCAGCTGAAGCATTCAAGGAGGGATAATAACTCAGGCTATAGAGTTGTTGTGTTGAGCAAGAGAGACAGGGAAGAAGGTCTTGAGGTGTGGCAAGCCTTTGAGGTGGAGGAAGAAGTGGCATCTTCCTTATTGTATTTTCTTCTAGTAATATCTAATACAAGAGTGTGTATTGTCTCTTAAATTCTTTGTTGTCTCAAGTTTCTAGTTACTTAATCATTCTGGTATAATTTCGTGTTTAATTGCTTATAAGAAAGTAATCAATTGTGCTTCTATTGGATAAGGGGTCACCTAACACTTTGTAAGATTGGTTTTTTAGGCCCTTCCATGTTTGCCATGTGTAAGTCTATGAAAGAATCTACTGGTCATTTATTGTTTGATTGTCCCCTTACAGTTTGGTGTTGGGTATGGTTATGCAATAAATTAGAATGATCATAGGCATGGCCTTCATCTCTATTTAATGACTTTTGCTCTTATCAATTGGGGATGTCAAAAATTCTCTATTTGGTCTTTGGAGGGTTAGCCCAGCCATTTTGATTTGGTTTATTTGAAAAGAAAGAAATCAAATAATTTTTTAAGGGAAAGAAAAACAACTAATGGTTTTACTAAGTTAGATTGAAGTAGTGATTTTAGAGGTTATTTTGGCCCAATGCAAGCATAGAAAAGGAAATCTTATAGCCTGGGATATGAGAATGTGTGTTAAATGGAAGTTGATTTTAGCTTTTCCCATTAATGGGTCAAGGATAGTTTTAGAAAAAGATAAAATAAAGAAGAATGGAGAGTGGTGTCCTCCCCCTAGTTGGTTTAAATTGAATTTGGATGGGGATTCTAGGGGTAATCCTAGAGATTTTAGGGTAGGATGCATCATTATAGATTATAGAGGATCTCTTATTAGGTTTGTATGTTAGAAATTGAAGGATAAAACTAAAAATGAATCAAAATATTAGGCCTTGGTGATTGGGTTGGATATCACATCCTAATGTGATCTTGATAAGCTTCAGCTAGAAGGTGAATCATAAATAGTTATTTCAGCATTTAAAAAGACTTCTTCTTCCTATAATTTGGAGGATATTCTTTCTAATGCTTGGTAGAGTTTAGATGGGTTTTAAGTTTGGGAAGGTATGTATTGTTATAAGGCAGCCAATTATATGGTCAATTTTCTAGCTAATTGTGGTATAGATCAAAAATAGTCACTTATAGTTGACAATAAAAGAGCAGCGTGGGATGAGTTTGAAGGCATCACATATATTAATCTAGGTTCTTAATAAGGGTGTTGTTTATTTTTTGGCCCTTACTATTTTGGCATTCTCTCACTTCACACAAAGTTGGCAGTAGAGTTCAATTAATGAGGAATGATTATCCTCATTGATGGCATTTTTTTGCAAGGCTTCCATCCCATCTTTTTATGCCTAAAATATCTTTCAATTGGTGCATTTTTTGTTTTTGGTCTCAGTAACAGAGGTTGTAGGGATGGATTGGTCCATTATAATGGCCCTCAGGGTCCTAGTGGTGGGTGGAGGTAGTGAAGTTCAAGAAATGGTGTTCAATGATGGAGCCTCTAGAGCTCATATTAAGAAGATTTTTTGGGATCCGAGGAAAGAAATTTTGTAGTCTATTTTCTTTACCCTGGGGGAAGAATATCTTATGGAAAGTTCTTTGAACAGAGTAAAATTAGAAGTTGTATCTCTTTTTACTTCGAATGTGTTAGTGCTAGTTCAAAACAAGGATAGGGTTGCTAGGGTTCTTGAATTCTTTGTGGCCCTAGTGCATAGGACATGTTTGATGGAAAGTTTGGCTAATTTCAATGTAGGGCCTTTTCCTAAACTCCCTTTTTTTGACAACAATAGTTTTGGGTTCATCCCAATATATATCTTCTGGGCCCTTGAAACTCAGTTTGTCACCATGATGGGCTATGTGAAATAATTGTAGGGTAATCTTTGACATCCCCCTTGGGTGGGTGGTTAGTATATATCTCCCCCACCCTAATCAAAAATTTAGAGTCCCATCACTAAGCTTGAATTTTGGAAAGAATCTTGACACTGCAAGGAAAGGATAGATGTAGTGTCATTTTTATGTTAGTTGGTGGATAAATATCATGGAGCAGTGCCTTCTTAGATAACTTGAGTTACTCATTGAGTAGTCACAATAGTGATGCATGGATGTCTTAATATAAATTATAGAGTGACATCAATTAAAGTTATGAAGGGCAAGCTACATCAATTTACATCTGGTGGGGAGCATGTTATGGATGCAAGGGTAATCTAGTCTCTGAGGTGAAGCTGGAAGATGTTGCAAATTAAAGTGCATGGACTAGTTTTTATGCTAGTGGTCATTTTTTGGTATTGTTGTTATTCTGTTGGCTAGTATGATAGGGCCTATTTATATGGTCTTATTTTTTGTTTCCTTGGCAATTTTGCCACTTGATTGGCTTTGTATCTCCCTAGGATCTCAATTTTGTTTCAAAATTCTTGGAGGTCTATTTTTTGGTAAAAATTTTGTGTTTTTAATATAGGGCAAGGGACCCATAGGACCCTAGTATTTATCTAAAAAAATAAACTTACATAAGGAGTTTGGATAATATTCCAACTATGGATTAAGACATTTATTTTCTATTTATTAAAACCTTAGTGTTAAATTGAGATGTAATTATTGATGAATTCTTGATTTAGAATACCGTGGGAAGAGTCTTGTATGTATCAAAAGTATTTATCTTTTGAGGCACTTTCAAATAAATTGATAGATTGATTTCCTTGCTTAAATATTTTTCATGAGTGGTCGATCTTTTAATCATTGTGCATCTCTTTATATCTAAATGTGAGTAGTTTAATGGAATCAAAATTATTTAAACATGAGTGGAAATAGAATAAATAGGTGTCAGGTTAGTATTGGGAATAATAATATAGTTAAATTATTTATATCTAAATGGTGATGTTATTTGAGATAAAAAGGATTCCTTGTGAAAAGTCCATTTTATCTTAGTAGTTGAGTAAACTACCTACTATAAATTTTCCCTATAAAGAAACCGTCTAATAAATGAAGAAGAGTTTTAATAAATCTTAGTTCTTATGTAATAACTATAACAAGGATTCAACCTTAGATTTAACTGGTGTTTCTACACCTTAATAGCCTAGTGTTGTCTTTATGTTGAATCATATTCATAATTAGTCTGTTAGGAAGGAGTCATCAAGCAAATAAAGATCCTTAGCCTAATAACTTTTTTATTAACGGACTATGAGTTATTTGATTATATCTCTATGGAGAACCGTTTATTGATTATGCATATCTCTCCTTTTTAATCAGTTATGGGTTATTCATTAATCGAGCTTGGGCAAGGATGAGTTTAATGCATTTATTAATCTATGGATTGTTATTTGGAATAAAAATAGAGATAATTCATTGAATCTTTGGTGTTGTTGTGGAATCAAGGGATGTATTGTGAAAAATCCCCCTAGATTCTTATAGTTGAGTTTACTACCTATTTTATGCCTTCCCAAAAACTAGGTCATTTAATAAATTTGATGAAGTTTTATTAAGCTTAGATCTTTTGTGTTAATCTTATCTAGGTTAAAACCTTAGTTTGTAAAAAGCCTCTATGCTTTAATGGATTTGAGGTTGACTTTTTAGCCTATATAATTATTTGAAGCTTCATGTTTCTAAGATCATAAAAAGGGATAAGTCTTTACATAAAACTTAGCATATTTTTTAAAGAAGTTGACCTTTGTAATTTTCGTCAAAAGATAGTCAGAAGTTCTGCACAAGTAAGAGCAGTAAACAAATTGTTGTGACTTTTTTGAAACAAAGTTATGAATAAAATGCCCAAAGACTTGGGCCTTTAGGATGGATCTTCGAAATAAAAGTTTTAAACAATTAAAAAAATCATTCAAGTTTTTGGTCTTCCTATAAAATTTTATGACTTGTCATAATAAATGTCATGAACACAAGTTCCAAAGACTTGGGTTTTCAGGATAGATCTTCAAAACAATTTTAAAAAAAGTGAAAATTCTTGAAACTAAAGTCTCAAAAATAATTTTCATGAAAGACTAAGGCATTGGTCTTCAAAAAAATTGTTGCAACTTTGTCAAAAAATTTATGCAAAGACAAAAGTTTCAAAGACATCTAAAGATCATTCTAATTTTTAGGTCTTCAAAAAAATTGTTGTGACTTTGTCAAAACTTTTGTACTAAGACAAAAGTTTTTAAGACTTCGAAAGATGATTCTAATTTTTAGGCCTTTAGAAAAACAATTGTGACTTTGTTAGAATAAAAGTTTTAAAGATATGTGACTATGAATGTCAGTAAAATATTATTTTCCAAATAAATTTTCGTGAAAAACTTAGGCTGGGGTCTTCAGCATGCATGATGTCGAAACTTGTACATGAAGGCTCAAAGGCAAAAGTTCTAAATACTTTAAAGAAGTTGTTAAAATTGTTAGATCTTTGGAATTTTTGTGCAAATTTGTCAAAATAAAGGGTATGAACAAAAGTTTCAAAGGCTTGGGCCTAGGGTTCTAAAATTGTAACGCGTGGTATGTCCACATCCCTAAGTAGCTTAGGATTGAGTAGACTTGAGGCATACATATGGAAATTGATGGTGTCAGTAGTAATTGAGAATGAATTTGATGGTTATCTCAATGTCATAATCATAATCACCATTTTGACATGATTTTTTAAAATAATTTTGTGTGTTGGCTGAATAAATTAAGACTATGGACTTATTAATTATGGCATATTTTGATTAAGCCTTATAGCATTAGTAGGATTCTCCTTATTATGTTTTATGTCTAGAATGTATTATGGTATCTATCCATGTATGCATGTGTTTTTATGGTATTATGTTATGTCATGTTTATAAAAAATAGGCTTGCCATTTTGGTATCAATTCCTAGGTTACAATATCATGAGCTCTAGGTACTTTGAATTGCTTTTGGCTTTCTAGTTTCTTCATGTATTCTTATGTCCTTCTTGTTGGTATGTATAATGAGAGGAGGATTTTGAGAACATCATGGTGATGATTCTTTTGGTGAGCATGAGCTTCCCATTTAGCCAAGATGGAATGAAATTAGACCCCAACTCCTTTTGGCTATGCAACAAATGTAGGACATTTTTTAGGAGAGACTACCAATAACACCATTAGAGATAGAGAGGCACTATCCATAGCATTCCTAGGATGAATAGATATCATTTGAAACAAAAAGGTCTAAGAATTCTCCCCATCACCATTCTAACGGTGGTAGAGGTGAATTTAATTACCACAATGAGCAAAGGCAAAGATGAGACATAGACATTCCTCTTAGACATGTGACTAGAGATTTAGTGAAGGTCTTCATCAGGCTACACCCTCCTACTTTTTATGGTACATAGGAAGGATTTTCCATAAAAGATTGGTTTGAAAGCATGATAGAATGTTTCACTTTGTATGATTGAGACTCCAATGAGAATTCCTATTTGGGAACCCATATTCTCAGGGATGCAACTAATATGTGGTGGGAAGGAAAGAAGAAAAAACTCTAATTGACACTAGTTTCCCTCACTTGGGTATTATTTGAGGAGCATTTCAAAGCATGCTACCTATCCCCTCATTATGTGTAGAATAAAGTGGATGAGTATCATGACCTTTCGATAAGGGAGTGGCATAATGGCATAATACAAGTGTCATTTCCTAGATATGATCAGGTATGTGCAAGGTTACACATATGAGATAATCCAAGCGAATAGGTTCATTAGAGGCCCAAATTTAGAGATGGATAGCGTAATGCACATTTTATTTCCCATAACCTTGGTAGTAGAATTTAAAAAGGCCTATTTGGATGAGAAGTCTTGAGGAAAGACTTAAGATGCCTGACAAAAATTTATGCAAAAATACAATCACAATATGACTCAAGGTCATAAGGTGCACATCCTACACCTAGGGAAGGTTAGAAAGTAACTCAATCCAACTTTAGGCCCCCATGCTATTGAATTTAGAGCCTGTTTCAACACCCCTAAGGTTAAAATAAAATTAATGGGGCATTTTTAACATGTAATTTTTACTTACACAAATGGTGGGTTACATTTTTTTAGTATGCTAACCACTTCCCATATTTCTGGCACATTTTATGGAAAAGTGGGTGTGATTTAAGGTGCTACAAGAATCAGGGGATTATCTTTATCCCAATTGGTTATAACCTCCCTTATTTGTTGCCATTTTTATGGGGATATGTGTATCTCCAAGGTATGGCACATTTTTTAAGGCCTTTTGGAAAGTATAAATATTCTAGTCCAGGGATGTTGTCTTTAAATTAAAAAAACATGTCAGTTGCAGGAACATGAAAAAAAAGAGTACACAACGTTGGATGATATTACGAATGGTAAGTTGTCCAAGGAGATAGTTTATGAACCTCCTACATAAGAAACCCAAACTCCTATAGTAAGAAGGTCTTCCAAGGTAAGAAAATATCCTAAACATTTTTCCCCATATTTGAGCTATTTGTTACTTAATAACAATGGAGAACTAGAATGTTTTGAGGAAATAATGCAGGTGAATTCTAGAAAGAAGTGGGAGCAAGCCATGGAAGAGGAACATAGTTCTCTCATGGAAAACTAGACGTGGGATTTGGTGAAACTACCCAAGGGAAAGAGATCATTGTAGAACAAGTGGGTATATAAAACTAAAAAAGAATATGGAGGAAGGAAAAGATACAAGGCCCAGTTGGTGGTCAAGGGGTTTTCACAGAATAAAGGTATTGATTTTGATGATATTTTTTCTCCTATTGTTAAGATGACTTCTATTAGAACTATGCTTGGTATAATTACAGTAGAGGATATTCACTTAGAATAATTATATGTGAAGACTATGTTCCTTTATGGTGATTTGGAGGAGGAATTATATATGGATCAGCCACAAGGGTATGAGGTCAAAGAAAAGAATAAATTGGTGTACAAACTAAAGAAGAGCTTGTATGGCCTGAAACAAGATCCACGATAATGGTATAAGAAGTTTGATAGTTTTATGTTGGAATAGGGTTACTCCAAGTGTCATGTTGGCCATTGCATGTATGTCAAGAGATTTGAGGATGGTAATTATATTATCCTATGATTGTATGTAAATGGCATGTTGGTTGCAGGAAAGAACATGTAATAGATTCAAGTACTCAAGAAGTATCTTGGTGATTCCCTTTCTATGAAGGATTATGGTAAAAGAAAGTAAATCCTTGGTATGAGGATAACTCAGGATAGGAAGGATAAGAAGATGATCTTATCCTAGGAAGATTATGTGAAGAAATTTTTTGAGAGGTTTAGTAGACAAGATGCTAACCTAGTTAGGACTGCTTTGGTAGGCCATTTCAGATTATCAAAGGAGCAGTGTCCCAAAATAGAAAAATAAAAGATAGAGATGTCTAAGGTACCATACTCATTAGTGGTTAGTAGCTTGATGTATGTTATGGTTTGTACTAGGCTAGATATTGCCCATGCAGTAGGAGTAGTAAGTAGGTACATGAGTAATCTAGGTTATGAGCACTGGCAAGTAGTGAAGTGGATTCTTTGATATTTGAGAGGAACCATGGGTACAACATTGTGTTTTTATGGATTGAACACCACTTTACATGGTTATGTAAACTTAGATATGGTTGGGGATGTTGATATCATGAGGAGTACAACTAGTTATGTATTTACTATTGGGGATACAATGGTTAGTTGGATTTCCTAGATATAAAAGGTTGTGGCTTTATCAACCACAGAGGCTGAGTATGTTTCTACTATAGAGCCTAACAAGGAGATGATTTGGTTACAATAGTTACTTAATGAGTTGGGGCATAATTAGGAAGTTTGGGATTACATAGTGATATTCAGAGTGATATACATTTAGCTAAGAAATCCACTTTCCACTCAAGGATGAAGCATCTATAGTTGCGATGTCATTTCATTAGGACAGCTTTGGAAGAAAACATGGTGAGCTAGAGAAGATACATATGAGTCAGAATCATATGAATATGATGACCAAGGTAGTCACATTAGATAAGTTGAGGTTATGTTCATCTTTGGTTGGTCTTTATGAAGATCATGGAGGAGTGTTAAATTTTTTCAAGGAGAAATGAACTCCAAGTGGGATATTTTAGAATGTGGAACCTGTTTCAACACCCTTAAGGCTAAAATAAAATTAATGAATCATTTTTAACATGTAATTTTTACTTACACAAATGACGGGGTGCATTTTTTGAGTGTTCCAACCACTTCCCAAATTTGTGGCATTTTTTATGGAGAAGTGGGTGGTATTTAAGGTGTTGAGATAATCAAGGGATTATCTTTATCCCAGTTGGTTGTAACCTCCCTTATTTGTTGCCATTTTGGTGGGGATATGCTTATCTCCAAGGTATGGTGCATTTTTCAAGGCCTTCTAGAAAGTATAAATAGGGGTAAGGGGGAAAACATTAAGCATTGCATCTTGCATCTCATTTTTTATTTTTGTATTCTCTCTTCGATCGGTGTGATCGGGTTTGAGGTGTAGCTTAGCATATCAAAAAAAATTGGTGTGAATTTAGGTTGGAGAAATTTATCTCTATGAGAGGTTTCTTGTTGAGAGTTATCTTGTATTATTTTTTATAATATTATAGAGATATTCTTGGTGGACATAGCCCACATTGGGTGAACCATGTTATATCAATGTTATGTGTGTATTTGCTTAGATCTAAATTTGCTTCCATATGTCTCTATTGCTATGATTTTGAGGAATAAATTTTGTGTTGCATGTTATTGCATAATTAATTAATCACTTATTCCTAATACTTGCCACAATAGATCGGGATTAATTATTCTATTTATATATAGATCTAGAACCAGTTGGATCAATATCACTAGAGGTGAGGTGATGTTAGACCATAAGAGCATAAACAAACTAGAAATACACGAAATTAATAGTCTAAGTAAGCAAGACCATCAGGGTTAACTATTTATTTTTGACCTAGATTAAATGGAGCCCCCTCAAGGAGAGACCAATTGAAATGTGTTTGTTTCATGTGAAGATATCTTGATCATTTTTCATGATATTATCCTCTTGGACTATCAACTACCAATAGGCAGAAGACCCTAGTGTCAGAGCAGACAATGGGTGATTTGGGTTGAGGACATAAAATTTATATAGTGGTAGATGACCACCAAGTTTAGCACTAAGAAATAGTCATAAAGACTAAAGGTATGATTAAAGGAATTTAAATTTTAGTTTTGTTTGATTTAGGAGCTTCTAACTCCTTTATTTCTCCTTTTGTCATGGACCGTTATGGGCTTGTGGCTATGAGGCAATTAGAAAGTTAAGCAATCAAGTTAGCCTCTAGATCTAAGTTGTCCATTAGCTCTTTGGTGAGCATTTATGTATTAGGCCTGGGTATCTTCTCCACCATAGTCTAATTGTGTATTATTCTCTTAATCACTTATGATGTTATCTTGGGTATGGATTTGATTGTGACTCATAAAGCCAAGATGGATTGTCATACCAAGGTTATCGAGTTTGTGGATGACCGTGGGACTCTTATGATAATATCAGGGGTCAAGAGACTTGTTTCCCTCCACATGATCACTATGATGTAGCTCAAGAAGATTATAAAGAAAGGTTATCAATTATTTTATATCATGATAAGTGATAGGTTAGATGAATCAAAAAAGGATTCTCTAGATGACCACCCTAAGCTATGGGATTTTTTAATGTATTTATAGATGGATTGCCTGGTATACCTCCTCTATAGGAATTTTACTTTCAAATTGGTTTAGTAATAGGGGTTGATCCCATCTTAAATGCATCATATTGAATGACCATGATATAACTAAGTGAATTCAAGGTGCAATTTGAGAAACTCTAAGAAAAAGACACAATTCATCCAAATGTGTCCCTATGGGGAGTACCCATCATCTTTGTGAAGAACAAGAATGGATCCATTTCGATGTGCATTGATTATCATCAATTTAATAAGGGAGTGATTAATATTTTTTATCGATTGCCTATAATTGATGACTTATTCGATCAAATATGAGGATCCAAGGTGTTCTTTAAGATTTATTTAAAATATGAATATCATTAGTTACATATTACATAGCCTAATATTCATAAAACTACATTTCAAATGTGGTATGGGCATTATGAATTTATAGATTTACCATTTGGGTTGACGAATACCCTAAAAATATTCATGAGTCTGATGAATAGAGTGTTTTGCTCCTTTTTGGATCGATCTGTGTTGGTGCTTATTGATGACATTATAGACTATTTATAAAATAAAGAGGATCATGAGGACCATTTTAGGTATGTCATATGAGTTTTAAGATAAATCAAATTATTTGGCAACTTTGGAGAAGTGTGATTTTGCATAGTCTGAGGTGCAGTACTTTGGGAATATCATTTTAGGAGAAGGAATCTCTATGGACCCTACCAAGATTTGTACTATTATGGAATGTTCATCACCCTCTAAAATTATATAAGTTCATATATTCATGGGATTTATAGTATATTATAGATGTTTTGTTGAGAACTTATCTCGCATTACAAACCCCATCAATTCACTTCAGAAAAAGGGGAAGAAATTTGTTTGGATAATAAAGTGTGAAGAAGCTTTTCAGTTGATGAAAGAGTGACTCACTAGTGCACCAATTTTGGATGTGCCTAATCCTATGAGATAATTCCTCATTTTCATTGATGCATATAAGGAAGGATTAGGATTTATACTCATGTAGGAAGGTAGAGTTATTACGTACGAATATCAAAAACTCAAGGATTATGAGATGAGATATCCCATGCATGATATAGAATTTTTAACCATCATTCATGTTGCTTAAGATGGTGACACTTATTTCTTGGTCATCACTTTCTACTAAAAATAGATCATTTTAATTTGAAACATATATTTAATTATCCTAACCTCAATATGTGATAAAAATTTTAGATGGAATTACTGTGTGAATACGACTGTGATATTTTGTATATCAAAAAGAAGGAAAATGTAGTTATTGGTGCCTTGAGTAGAAGGTGCTGGAAATAATGAGTTTGAGAAATAACTTAAGAATTCATATTTTAAAACAACTTCCTAAGGAGAAGCTCTATAAAGAAGTGAAAGAGTTGTTGGATTTTGGTATGAATTTAAAACGTAAATTTGAATGTTATTCTCTTGATCCTGATGGTGTGTTGCACCATAAAAGGCATATCTATGTACCTTCAATAGGTGCCTTGTGTGATTTAATTATGTTTGATTCTCATATATCTCCTGACCAAATTCACATTATAGTTAAGAAGATGCATGTTGAATTAAGGTGATTATATAATTAAGCCAATTTTAGGCTTGATATTATTGATTTTTTAGTTCATTGTCTAGAGTGCCAAAGGATAAAAGATGAGCACAAACATTTGGTAGGATTTTTATATCCTCAATATATTCTAGAATGTAAATGTTAATCTTGAAAGGAATGGAATTGAGTTCTTTTAGAAATATCCAATGGGTTTTAGAAGAAGAACTAGTGCAAGGTTTAGAAGGTAAGGTAGATTTGGAAGGAATAGAAGTGGTTGGGAGTTCTAAAGAAGGAGACGGTTCCTCGTTAGCTTATAAAGATAAATGAGTGGTTTTAATATCTTTGAGGATTTATTCTTCCAAATATGGTTTCTAAAGTTTAGTGATAGGATATTTGTGATCTGGTTTGCGATAATAGTTAACCTTAGCTATGTTAACATATTGAATTCTTTTAATATTGGTCATAATTGGCATCAATGGCACAAACATATTTGGTAGTATGTTGAGTAGTAGATGTCAAAAAATATTTTTGGTTATTAAAAGAAGCTTTGGGATCTTGTAATTTTTGAGAAGCAGTGCTCTTGATGATAAAGTTGGATTATGGATTTGTGATTGAAGGAATCACCAAGCATATAGGAGACAACAAATTTAATAATCCCTCTACAAGTTTCATGGGAATGACCAATGTTAGCATGGAACCAAAAAAATTAATTAGGGTCATGACATTTAGGATTATTATTAGGATAAGTAAAGGGTTTAGAGGGTGCTAATAATTTTTTCATTTGATGCACATTTAGTGGTATATGAGAAGATGGGGGATTATCAGATTTGGAAACTCTTGGTTTGGTTTGAGGAGTATTTCTAGTGATGGCATTGGTATAAGTTTGAAAAGAACCTTTAAATAATTTGGTATTAGGTCTCAATTGATTCATGAGGAAGTCTTCACATTTGTCTTGGTCAAGAGCTTCGTTAAGTGTTTGAGGTGTAAAAGTTTGAACCTTATATTAGAACTAAGTTAAATAAGATATAAAGAGTTTTAATAGATTATCATCATTCATGTTATGTTCAAATTTATGGGATAAATATTTCCATCATTTGATAAAATCATAATCTAATTCAGTGGGAGATTGTTTAGCATTGATGAAATGGCTAAGGCAATTTTTAGGAAGGCCATTGTGTTGAAACTCTTTAACTAGAGGATTGACTAAATCCTCTAGTTTCTAGATGGATTTTTTGATAAGTTGGTTGTACCATTATAATACATCATTGGTGAAGGTTTTAATGAGAAGTTTAGTGGTGGTGAAAGTATTAGTTTGGATCCACTCTTTATAAATATTTCCAAATGCTTTAAGAAAGGATGCAGGGTCTTTAGTCCCATCATACTTGATATTTGGATAAATCAATGGAAATGATAAAAGACACTAAAGGTTTGTTTTGTATGTTTTGAATCATTTTTTTATTCATGATAGGTTGAGGAATAACATTTCTTGAGGAATCTCTAACATGTGGAGGAATAAAATTTGGATTAGTTTGAGGAATTAGAACTAAAGTTTGATTATCCATATTGATCAAATGACAATCTAATTGCATCATTTGAGAGGTGTTAAAAGTTTGCATTATGTTCATTTTTTTTATGACATGTGCAAGAAGTTGATTCATATCAATTGGCAGATTGGTATTTGTAGAAGAACTCCCTGAATTGGTATTAGGGGGAGGGTTAGTGGGAGGTGGATTACCAGTGGGTTTTTTGGATAAACTTGTGTCAATCGCTCCCACAATGTGTTGAGAATATTGAAGATGAAAATTATCTTGATAGGTAAAAAAAGGATTGGATCCACCTACTTTATCTTGAGGTGTGATTTGAACCATGTTACAATCCATAGATGGAGGGGAAGAGGTACTCCAAGAGTGAGGGTTATCTTGGGAGGTAAAGAAAGGGAGAAAAGAACATCCCATATAGTGTCTAAATGAATTTAAGTTGTCCAAAAATATTATAATAGGGGATTTCATGATGTTTTTGAGGAAATGATCAAAATTTTAAGCAAGAAGAAAGAGAAATAAAGGAAAAATAACTAATTCAGATAGACAGAGAAGGAAGTCATCCAGAAAAAGAACCAAATCATTTAGATAGAAGAGCAAAATCAACAATTAGATATAAGGTCCACTAGGTTGACTATGTACTGTTGGATAGAGGTTGATAAAATTATAGAGCCAACTATGTCGATTATGTACTATTGGGTAGAGGGAAGAATAGATAGATAAAATACATAATCATGTTGGTTGACTATGTATTATTGGTAGGAAGGAAAATATAGCCTATAAGAGACTGTATCAACCAGAATGATAGTGTTCTAAAATAGGGTAAAATTTTAAAATATAAGTGATGAAAGAATTTAAATCAAACACACAAACAATTGGATCAATTTGAGTGATCAAAATAGGGCACACAACACAAAACATTGCACCAACGCTAGCTAATACAAGTTTTTACAATAAAACATTCAATGATCAAAGAGAAAGAAATCAACTAAAAAGTAAGTGCTAATTAAATGGTCATCCTGAGTGTTACTAGATCATTAGAAAGTATTGATTAAGTGTGATAGGAAATTTGGTTGAAAATAAGAAAATAGAAAACAATCTATGGATGGTTTCAAGATGTTTAGGCTGAAAGGGATATGTGTTGGCAATGGTATTGGCTTGGTATTGGGGCCTACCTCCTCACTTCATAATCCCAAAATGATAAGGGTGTCAGGTGATTTGATAATATATACCATTAACCATGTGTTTATACTTGGCCAAGAAACCAAATCAGCTTCACCCTTGGTGATGAAATCCAAGTAGGTAGGCCTTGGGAAGACAAGTGTTAAATGCATTTTGAATATTGTGTGATTTGGTAGTGTGTGTCAAAGAGAAAAATAGTGTAAATAAATGGTGTTTTAAAAAACCAAATATTTATACTATGTGAGTTACTCTAAGCATGCAAATAACTAGAAATGAAAGTGTGAATTAATTACTAGCAAATAGTTGTTAATTCCCAAATTTATAATAGTATAAAGTCAGTTCAGATGACACTGTATGCAAATAGTATAGAACAGAGTCAATTAGGTCATTAATATTCTATGAAATCAAAAGTATTTTAAGAATAGAGTCAAACAAGTTGACTCATTCTTTTAGATAGAAGATAGGCTATACAACTAAGTTGACCAGGTTGACTTAGTTTGTTGTAGGGTTACAGTTTTAAAGACTACTAACTTGCACAAAATGGAACTTAAAGTACTAAAATGATTGAGAGAGAAAGAGAGGAACCTTGGTGGGTTTGAATATGTATAGGATTGGAAATTCTATGTTGAAGTTCCTTGAATATTTCTTTAAAAATTTTGTAAACTAAGTTGACTAGTTTGACCTAGTTCTGTAAAACCCTATGTGATGAAGGAGAATAAGATGACTAAGTCAACCTGTTCAACCTAGTTTGTTGATCTAGATGTTGGCAAAGATAATAAGATGACATAGTTGACCTTTTAGACCTTGTATTCTTATCTAGGATTGAATAAGAGTATTATGTTGACCTATTTGATCTAATAACATGTATCTGATGAAGACTTACATGAAAAGAATAGGGTCATTTTGATGTGACTATGCGTTAAACCTAGGCACAAAAAGTTAGAACTATATTCAATGGTTTGATATAGTATGATAAATATAGAAAAATAAGGAGATGATAGAAATGAAAGCGTGAAATAAAACCTACAATGGTTATATTCACATTGGGTTCACTAGAATCTATGCAATGGAAAATGTAATAGATCTATAAACTAATCTTGTCTCAGAGAAGATAAATCCTACTTACACTTCTGAATGGGGATACATTAAATAATCAAGGTAATGACCAATATGGATCCTTTAGGCCTAGCCAAAGGATCTATTACCATAAATAATATCATTAGAGAGAGTTACAAAGCCTCCATTCTAGCAAAACTATGCAATAACATTAATTAGGTCCTATGTTTTCATATACATTAAACTAAAAACAAGTAAAGTAAAATCTGATCTAGTACTCACCAAAGCTTGTGACATAAAGTGAGTATTAATAAACATAAAAGTAAATATTCATTAGAGAATCCTAATTAAGTTATGTATAGGTAAAACCCTAATGCATGGAGAGAACAATATATTCAAAAGCCATTACTTATGTTACTTCTATCTACTAAAGAGAGCAGCAAAGTTAGATATATTTACCTTGAAGATGACCCTATCAAGACTCAATCTCTCCCTTGGCCAAAGGTACTTTTAAAGAGGTTGTTTTGGTTTCTAAGGATCACTAAGAAAGGCTAAAGCATCCAAGACTTTCTCTACAAGACAAGATTCTTCTCCAAGTAGAAATCCTAAGCTAAGACTCCTCAAGTAAAATGGCAGAAGAGAAAACTATAAAGAAGCATAAATGAATAATTATCTTTTTTTTATCTCTCTAAGAATGTAAAAATGGATGTGTTTATATTTTTAGATCTAACCCTAATCCCTTTCAAAAGTTTAGGCTGATAAGGTTAACCCAGTTGACCTAGTATTATAATTGACAAAAATAAACTAGGTCATAGACTAGGTTGGCCAGGGGTTGACCTAGACCCTAATAAGTTTTATCAATAAGATTACAAGGTATATGGGGTTGAATATGTAATGTAAACCTTAAAAAATGGGTTTAGGTTAGGGAAGTACTAATGAAGGTGGTAAATGACTAGAGGAGGGTGCAAAATAGGGGCCAAATCTTATGGGAATGGTTTTAGGAGACATGTGTGTAGATAATATGTGGCAAAAAGGGACAATAATATTATAAAGAACCAATGGTCTACCAACCCATTTCTCAGATCACCCCTTAAGGTGTGCACTCATATACATATTAAGACTTGATGGGTTTCTGCAAGATAAAAAACATCAATAATTGATCAAGTTTAAAAATATTATGTGTATAAATATAAGATCCATGGTTTCCTTTGAGCCATGTACAAAATTTGACCTCCATCTTTCCAACTACATGAATTTCAACTACTTAAGGGTTCTCTTATGTTGTGTTTGCTAAATTTTCTCAAATATCATGGCATTTATATTTTGTTTTTTTCTTGTAGTAATCTAGACAATACATAGTCAAGGCCTACTCTTTTTTTTGTACTTCCTTCATGTGTGAAGGTTGTATAACAATGAAGATATATGGTTGATGGTATCTTGTTTAATATCTTGTAGTAAGTTACTTCCCTTCATAAGAGTCTATTGATGGATGATGAAGGCGACATTTTTTGTCATGGCTCTTCATAATAGATCTTGAGTAGTTTCTACATAAGTTTGTGATTTCCTCAAATGTTATTCATGACACATCTCCACTACTCATGAGATCTAATGCTTCAATACATTCATCATGAATTCCTTTTAAGAAAATTAGCTTAATTGATTCATGATCCAATGTAGTCTATTTGGATTTTTGTAAGTCGAATAAGAACCTTTCAAAGTAGTCATCCAAAGGCTCATCTTCATTTTGTGACGTCTTAAAAACATCATTCCTTGTGTATTCCCTCCCTTTGCAATAATATTGATATTTGGAGAGGAATTAATCTTTCATTTCAGCCATAATGGAGATCACGTCTCTACCTAGTTCCATAAACCATTTGAGGGATACATCCTTGAGGGTGGTTATAAATAATTTGAGATTTTGGGTATCTTGGTTATAGTCATACCTACAACATAAAACATCAAACTCAAAAATAAATATGTCAACATCCTCGCTATCCATTCCTCAATAGTTATGAAATGTAGAAAGATGAATATTCTTCTAGAGTATTGATGGGAAAATTGAATGTTGTGACTTTATTGATAATTTTTTCTCCTTGATGATCCCATATGGTCTTCTAAACTACTTGTAAACTAGATATTTTAGCTACCCATGCTTTAAATCCTTTATCAATTTTAGCCCAAGGTGCATAGTGAACCTTGGATTTAAACCAATTTATTATTCTTGGAGTTCAATAAGAATGTCTTATTTAGTTGGTTTAGTGTGTTTAATAAGTTTTGCATTTCTATTTTTTGAGGCTAGAAGGGTTTTTAGTTCTATTTTGGAGATATATTTGGGTGAGGGTGGAGGGGACTAAATACAATATATTTTCTATAGGGTGGTCAAATAGAGACTCTTTAAAATGGTAAAAATATGTCCTTCTCAGGGGTATGTGGGTCATATTTTTCCTTCCCCTTGGATTTTTTTACTAATTTATGTCTCTTCTAGCTTCTTAAGTGACAATCGTGAACTAAATACTAGTGTTATTTCTTGACTTGTGATTTATACATGTGATGATTATTACCCTAAAATAAAATTAAAAATACTAGGCAAGATTATACCTAAATAGTCTCACACTTATTACATACAAATAAATCAATCCTTCTTTATGATTATGTTTGGCTTGTACTACAAAGGGTTAAATTTGAACATGATTTTTCTTGTTTTTGGTAAATGTACTTGTATAAATTAAAAAATTTAATATAGGAAAGTAGGAAATCTTATGATATAAAGTGTGAAATTTCAAAATAAAATGAAATATGAAACATAAATAAACCTTATTCAAATCTAATATTTGACACGTGTTCCTAAAAATGACACCAAAATGATGATCAAAATCAACTCCTCAACTATTGATGTAGTCCAATCACTCACATTAAACTCAATAGAGTTATTCCATGGCATCCAATTGCTTTATTGATTGTGTTATTTTCAACAATTGTCAACCTAGGGTCCATATACTTAACAAGTCATTGACACTCTATATGTAACACTAGTTCTTTTATAAGATTGAGGGACTATAGCTTGATTATAGGAGACACACTTGCATAAAGTAAATTGTTGGAAAGGATATCACACTTGTTGAAATTGAAACCACACTTACTATAAATGAAATGAACTTATTGTTTTATGGGTTGGAAGCTTCCTAAGGAAACTAAGAACATTCACACACATACCAAATAATTTACTAAACCAAGCTTTAAAAAACTAAAAACACACAAAATTAAACATGAAATTGTACTATTCACATTAAAAATAATAATAATACCAACAAATTAGGATCTTTACCACAAGCCTTTATGAGGGGGACCTCCTTAGTTAGAGTTGAGTTTCAATCCTTCCCTTGAAAATAATTTCTTTACGTCAAACTAATTATTATTTCATTAAAATATCTTGTATCAATTTTGAGTATCTATATGATATAATATTACAAAGAATTCAAAATATACTCAATATCTTCTATGTGCTTCAATATCAAAAACTTGATTATTCTTATGTTTTGCCATCATATCTTAAATGGAGGAGGTAGGTTTATTATTACATATCTAGTTAAGAAGGAATCTATGGAGATAACCTATTCATGTTATATGACAAAACAATTGGTTTCAATATAGAACAAAGTAATTAGCTACATGGTTAGAATAATAGATAAACACAGTCCATAGAGAAGGAAGTGATAGTGGCATATTTGTTTATTGACCCATTCATCCAGATCATGGGTGTAGACACCTAAAATTGGACACCTTGTGTATATTTTAAATATTCATACCTAATACATTCATCACACTAACTAAACTCTAATCCATCATCTCATCACTTTCTAATCATGTCATCGACTAACATTTCTATCCTAACCACTGTTCATCACTATTCCCCACTATCACATTAATCAATTCCATCCATGACCTTACCCCATCCCACTAATAATAAAATATAGATTAATTACACTAATTAACCTTGTTAGTTAGTTGATAATATAATCCATCACATTCTATATTTTCCATAAATCAAATAAATCCATTTTCTTTCTCAAATCTATTATGTCATCACATCACACCACTAAAATCCACATCATATATATTTTCCAATCCCAAAGGCATATCATACAAATCCACAAGTCAATCTCAACAAAATCCCCAAGAAATCTCATCACATCCAAAAGAAAATAGGATAATGTCTTATCAAGCACATACCTCTTCTTACACACTTAACCCCCACATTATTGTCCATCTTCTCTCATTCGATGAAATTCAAGACTTGTCCTCTACCAATGATCTTAAATTTAGATAAATGATTGTCACTCATTTAAAAAACATATAAATCTTACCATAATACATTCATTCTAGAAATTATTTAAGGCATAATAAATTTATGCTAATTTTGAGCAAAGCCTCTCATCATCTGATCATGCATCAAATAAATCAAGCATATAACAAGGGGGCATGTTGTTTGTATCCTTACATGTATTATATTAAACACCCACATTAAAAAAATAAAATAGGATAAAATAAACACAAAAAATATGCATTACTTGGTATGTGAAGTTATATTATTCCCCTCTTCACTCTTATTTGAGGTTCATTTACTTAGTTAGTAGAGAATTTCAAGTTCTTTTAAGTTTCTATTTGCATTACTAACTTTATGCATGCATACATTTGGCACACCCATGAGAACTCAAAAACCCAAAAATACATATTTTTTCCTTGATTCTTATTGTGATTGTAATTTCATATGGGTATGGGTCCATTCTACATTAATTCTAAGCTAATTTGAGTCAAATTTTGTCTAAAATTGTAATTTCAAGGTGTTTGGCAGGTTGCCCTGTAGAGTGGTAATTTTGCACACAAAAATAGTGGGTTCATCATGAAATTTTATGGGTTCACATATTTTTATATATTATTAGAAAGGATTACCCTATCAAATGATGGATTTTCCTTTAAGATTGGTATGTTCACACTGAGTAGTGTTTTTGTGTTGCCTACCTTTTGGAAGCCATAACATTTGAATCACATGTTCGTTTGACCTCTCATTTGCACCAACAATAAGATATCAAAAATAATAATGAAAAAAATGGACAAACATTAGTTTTTAGTGGGATTTACATACGTTTATTAGGATATCCCTATAGAATAGTAGGATTTCCCTGTGTTTACTAGATCCCCCTGTGTTTTAGTAGGTTCACATTGGTTGTTTTCTATCTATAGGTCATTAACATGATTTACCTATAGAATAATGTGATTGCCTATGTTTAGAGGCAATTACCTATGTTGTATAAAGTTCACACTATCTTTTTTATAGTCTACAAGTCGTTAGTAGGAATGCCATGTGTTTGAGCAGGTTTCCATGTTTTATTTTCTATCTGTATATCTTCAGTGGATTCAACATATTGATTGGAACGATTGTCTTGTTATTTATATTTTTTTTCCTAATAGTTTACATTCTAATGATTTTTTAGGTTTCACACTTTCTAAAGACATTTTATATAAAACTATGGACTTACTTCCTATAGGTTTCATCTGTCTAAGACATAAAAATAAACAAAAAACACTTACACACTTGCTTAAAATCGACCTTTTCTTACTTTATTTTTTCTTTTATTGTGTGTGTGTGTCATGGTTGAGTTCACATATGCTCTCATATTACACTAAAATTTAGTCCTAAAAATAAGAAATGACTCAATAACCTTTTATTTATCATCATCTTATAATTAGTTTGTGTATGTTTTCCTCTTGAATCAAAAGGTGGTCATGAGTATTAAAAATAAATATTTATTTTATTTTATATATATATATATATAGTCATATAAAATGTGAAATTTGGTAACTTGAGTGTGGCTAATGACACCTAATCCATAGGTCTATCTTGCTTGATCTCATGACCCTCATAGGCATGTTTTCACTGATTTCTAGTCATTTGTAGGCTCCTAGACTAAATCCTTGCAGACCCAGACTGATCTTTCCATGATTAATATATCCCCCCAAGTCTCCTACTCCCTAGACAATATCGCCCAAACTTGGACTATAGTGTTGAAACATAGGGTGTCTTGTTTTTGGCATTGTTTTCCAAGTGCATTTTGGCTTCAAACGATCATATTTTCCTGAATACTTACCCTTATTCTTATCAACCTAACATGGATTAATTTTTCCCAATGATCATTATATCCTTATAAAAAGCCATTCAAAATCCAATTAGAAGGGTTGACACTCATTTACAAGAGATAAGTAAGAATACAAGCAAGACTACTCAAGCACTCTTCCCTATTCTCTGTATACAACCATCCAATAGTATTTCAAGCTTACTCAAACTTTTATATCAGTTCTTAGTCATTATAAGTACACCCAATTTTTTATTTACTTAGATTTTCATCACACTATTGCACCAAGAACTTCAATGGGAGAACTACATATAGCTTGATCCCTCCTCAGAGTATTGGTATGTAGGTAGCGTGCCCACACATGGGGTGTGAAGTGCATCTAGCATATCCTTTACACACTAACCCCTTTTCCCTATTTTTCAAAGTTCCATTTAATTGTATAGAAGACACAAGCACATGAAGAATCTACTCTACAAGGAGTTACATTGATAGTGAGGATCTAAAATTTGGTACATAGGCTCACACAAATGCGATGAACAAAACCCAAAAAAATCAAATCCTTATGAGTAATTTGGACAATAGTAGCAAGACCATAACTATATCATTAGATAGTAGGGTGTCCTATTTTTGGCAGTCTTATCCAATCAAAAAACGAACTTCAGATTCTTGTTTGTGATAGTCTCCCAAGCCTACACATAGATTTCCAAACCCTGTCTCAGTCAGAACAGCACAGAATTAGATAATTTTAATTTTCTCTTTCTCACTAATATTTTTAGAAAATCCCTAACTATAGTCAAATTTCAAAAATTAGTAGCCTAATTATTTCACATTATTTACTAATTTTATCTACTCATATCCATTTATTATTTTAGAATTAAACATCTAATTTCCTAAAAATAATAAAACATTTAGTGAACCTGACTTACTTTGAATTTTGCACAAAAACCCTAGAAACCCTAAGATAAATTCCTACCTAATTTTACAAATTAATTTCTAAATTTTTTATTGAAAATTAAAATAAAAAATTCCTCTCAAATTTTAAAATTTTGTAGTAAATTTTAAAATAAATTTCTTTCAAACCCTAGTTGCATCAACTACCTCCCACTAATTTTCTAATCATTTTTTAAATGTTCAGTTGCATATTAAAATAAAAAAATCACTTCAAATTTCAAAAATTAATAGTAATTTTCAAAAAAAAAAAAAAATCTCAAAACCTTAGTTGCATCTACTAGGTTCCATTAAATCAAGCACTTTCCCACAAATTTATGAATTTTATTTTACATACTTAGCTCAAAAATTCAATTTCAATTTCAAAATATTCATAGTATTTCACAAATATATTTTTTTTAAATCCCTAGTTGCATATATTAGCTCCTATTTTACTTCTTGAGGTATCAACTTACATGTTTGAGAGCTTCGTATCCTTTTTATGCATATTCCAGTTCCTTGTTTAGAATATATTAGTTTAATCTTTTCTACTATTATCCAAGTTGTTTTCCTTATGCCATCTAAGTTCCTGGCATCTCTTCCTTAAATATAAAGTGCAAGACTTAGTGGCAAACCTCCTAAATTAACCCATATTCCTTCAACTCAACCATAAACTATGGATAAACAACTAGTTCAGACTCTAGCTATAAATTTTACACATCTAAATTACACCAATTTTAATTAAAATGATTCAAAAAATGAGCAATATTAAAGTGCCAATGATGATGTACACACTGATGTTCATGCTCCACCACATTGGACTATTGATCCACTTCCACCCATTGTTGATAATGAAGTTGTACTCAAAAAAGATTTGATCCTCCAATGTTTTAGAGAAAGACTCAGGGAACAGCCTCAAGATCATACTCTTATATTGAAATCTCACATGGATATCAAAAAGGCTAAGCAAGTTGAGTCTTCCATTCCTTTAGAGCAACTAGTTTCCAATGACACTATAGGGGCAACTATGTCTCAACAACCCCTATAGTAGTCCAACCTACCTCTATGCCACCAGTTACAGCGAGTACATCCCTATCTCCTGATATGGTAGCCCTTGTGTAAGAGATAAGATCACTTCAATCTAAGGTGCTACATCTTGAGCAAGGTGCCACTAGACCTACGCAGGCTTTGGATTCTTTTGCTCTTCTACATACACCATTGGCATGTCACATTGCTTCTACACCCTTACCATGAGGTTTTGTTCAACCTAATCTTACTTTTTATGATGGCAAGGGTGATCCAAAGGCACATTTGAGAGCTTTTCATGTAGAATGCTTAGATTGTGTACCAAATGACTGGCTACTTTCCAAGTTATTCCCATAGATCCTAAAGTATTATGCTTTACAATGATTATATAGTCTATTGAATTAGTCAATTAATGCATTCAATCCTTTAGTTGACATGTTGCTAGCACATTTCAGTATCAACATTAGTGATAAGGTCTCTTATGCACAAATTCCACAATAGAAACAGAAATCAAATGAGCATCTCACAAACTATGTGCTTCAATATAAGACCATCTTGGCTAAGATGACTAGCCCCATGGTAGATCAAGAGTTATAGGATCTCTTCAAACAAAGCATTCTACCAACATTGCATGAATTTATTATATTCAAAAGATTCTCTTCTTTCACTAAATAATGTCATACATTAAAGGAAATAGAAGTGAAACTCATTTCAATGGCCAAACTTAAGTATACAAGCATCCCAAACACAACAAAAAAGAGTAATAGCAAAGTCCCATATAAGGTCAAAGTCAATGATAACAAGAACCAGAATCAACCAATAGTCAATACAACTTTAGATTCCCCTTGACATGTGTTTTTATCATCACCTCCTTGTCGTGTATTTACCAATATACCATTTTCTCCAGCCAAATTTTCATAGTAGTTATTGGAATGTAACATCTGTTAAGGTGTGAGGCCTAAAAGCTTCACATATGAGCGCATTACCAAAGTTGTAGGTTTACACAGTCACTAGCATCGGTCAGGAGTGACTGATGTCGGTCAGGTGCAGTTGAAGAGACGCTGGTGTTGGCAGAGGTTCGGCCGACGTCGGTCACAGGCAAGCAGGCAGGAACCGGCGTCGGTTACCTATGCATCCAGAATGCTATTTCTGAGGACAGAATCGAGTGTTTGCATGATGAGTTTAAGTCTTAGTCTTAAGTTCGCATCTCTATTATTAGTAAGATTGTTTTTAGAGCCCTTGTTCAAGAGGCTTAACTGTTGGTTGTAAGTGCATGCTCAAGTCTCCTAATTCTATATGTAGAATTAGATCTTCTTAGCTTAGTGTGGTTGTAGTACTTCATTGTGTGTGAATGTTGAAGAACAATATAGAGTTGTATCAATCCAGGTTGTTGGAGTTGATTGTACTTGAGAGAGAGAGCTCTTGAGGGATAGAGATCTAGAGAGAGATCTTGTGCATTTGAGAGAGGTGTGGAAGAAAGAAGTTTCTTCAATTGTATTCCTTCTGTAAAGAGTTTAATACAAGTTTTCAAGGTGGTTTCTTGTATCTCTTGTTCTTTGCTATTATCTTATTCTAGTTACTTATCTATCTAATTTAATTCTGCGGTTTATTGCTTTCATAAGTGTAATCATATTATTGGTTGATCCCCAACAAGTGGTATCAAAGCCTTGGTTGTAGGTTTAGAGTTTGATATCCAATAATTGGTATCAAAGCTCAGGTTCACTAACAGGTGGTTCAGATCTGTGTAGTGTGTATTGATTACAGAATGCTCACAGGAGTTTCTGCAGGAATTTTTGTTTGAGTGGGAGAAGCAATGGCAGAAGAAAGTAAATTGAGAATGGAGAAGTTCAATGGCAAAAATTATCAACATTAGAGAATGCAGATAGAGGACTATCTATATTAGAAAGATCTATACTTACCGTTAGGTGGGATTGCAAAGAAGCTCACAGACATGGATGATGAAGAATGGGAAGTTCTTGACAAAAAGGCTCTGGGGTCTATAAGACTGAGTCTAGCATCTACTGTGATATCTAATTTATCATAGGCAAAAACAACGGTAGAGTTGATGACTACTTTAGCAAATTTGTATGAAAAACCCTCAGCTTCTAATAAGGTATATCTTATGAAGCAGCTATTTAATTTGCATATGCAGGAAGGTGGATCTGTATCTAATCACCTGAATGATTTCCATGGTATTGTAAATCAATTAAGTTTAGTCAAAATTGTATTTGATGATGAAATAAAAGCTCTTTTAATATTATGTTCTTTGCCTGAAAGTTGGCATAGCTTAGTAATGGCAGTTAGCAATACTGCATCTGCATCAAATATTTTAAAAGTAGAGGATGTTAGTGTTATCTTGAATGAGGAAATTCACAGGAAAAGCACAGAAGAGACATCTGGAAATGCTTTAAGTTTTGAGAGCAGGGGAAGGCAAAAAGAGAAGAGCAAGAAAGGGAGATCAAGATCTAAGTCTAAAGGGAGAGGTAGATCCAAATCCAGAAATGGCAGGAAGCCACAATGCTCGAATTGTGGAAAGATGGGGCACATAAGTAGAGATTGATGGTCAAAGCCTAAGGAGGACAATCAGCACGAAGGAAAAGAAGAAGCAAAGGTTGCAGGTATTGCACAAGATGCTTTAATATTCTCTTTGCATAATAATATAGAATCTTGGGTGTTAGATTCTGGTGTATCATTTCATGCTACCCCTAATAGGGAATATTTCAGTGACTATATCCATGGAGATTTTAGAATAGTGTATCTAGGGGATGATGAGCCTTGTAAAATTATTGGCAAAGGTAAAGTACAGCTGAAAATATAGAACGGCAACGCATGGGTGTTGAGAGATGTGATGCATGTACCTAGCTTGAAGAGGAATTTGATTTCTGTAAGAAAGTTAGGGGATGAGGGTTGTACAGTAACTCTCACAGCAGAATCTTGGAAGTTGACCAAGGGTGCACTTGTTACGGCTAGAGGTAAAAGAGTAAGTACTCTCTATTTGTGTAATTGTGTTACTAACAATTCTCTTTCTGTATTATCTACTTCAGATGTGGATGCAAAATTGTGGCACTCAAGGCTTGGCCACATGAGTGAGAAGGGGATGTCAATTCTTAAGTCTAAAGGTAAGCTTTCAGATTTGAAAAGCATGGATCTAGAATTTTGTGAGCACTGTGTATTTGGAAAATAGAAAAGGGTTAGTTTTCTCAAGACTGGGTCTACAAAGAAGAAGCATAAGTTGCAGCTTGTTCACACAGACGTGTGGGGACCGGCTCAGGTAGCTTCTATTTGAGGATCACAGTACTATGTTTCATTCATAGATGATGCTACAAGAAAGGTATGGATCTATTGTATTAAGAAGAAATCTGATGTATTTGAGACTTTTAAGATTTGGAAAGCTATGGTTGAGAATGAAACAGGCAAAAGATTGAAGTGCCTGAGATCTGACAATGGTGGAGAGTTCTATAGTTATAAGTTCAACTGGTATTGGTATATGCATAGAATAAGTAGGCAAAGGATGGTTCCAAGGACACCTCAGCATAATGGAATTGCTGAAAGGATGAACAGAACAATCATGGAGCGTGTAAGATGTATGAGATTGCATGCTGGTTTGCCCTTAGAGTTTTGGGTAGAAGCTATTGACACTGCAGTGTACCTGATTAACAGAGGACCCTCTATAGCTCTGGATGGTGGAATTCCAGAAGAGGCATGGATAGGTAAAAAGGTAAATCTCTCATTCCTCAAAGTTTTTGGTTGTGAAGCCTTTGTGCACGTAGATAAGGAAAATAGAAAGAAGCTAGATGCTAAGTCTATGAGGTGCACATTTATTGGCTATGGCTCAGATGATTTTGGTTTCAGATTTTGGAATCTAGGAACTAACAAGATAATTAGAAGCCGTGATGTTGTTTTCAATGAAAAAGTGATGTATAGTGATCAGCTGAAGAAGCTGAATCAATCTGGGTAGAGCAATGGTGAATTGGATGAGGTGACGGTCCAAAATGAGCTCATGGGAAAAAGAAATAATCACTTGCAGGAAAACACAGAGACTGACATTGGCAGGATAGGAACCGGCGTCGACAGAATAGAAACCGATGTCGGTCATACAAGAATCGATGTCGGCCAGTAACAGGTCTGGAGGTGATCGAGGTCGGTCACTGTCAGAGAATTTGGGTGGACAGCGTGTTGTGAACGAGTCTCAGACACCCATCAGGAGGTAAGAAAGGGTAAGTAAGCCTCCAATTAGATATTCTCCTTCATTATTCTATTTATTGCTAACTGATGGTGGAGAACTAGAGAGTTTTGAAGAAGCAATACAGGTGGAGTCCAAGAGTCAGTGGGAGCGTGGCATGGTTGAGGAGATGGAGTCCTTAAGAGAGAACCAAACATGGGATTTGGTTGAGTTGCCAGCTGGTAAGAGAACACTGAAGAATAGATGGACCTACAGGTTGAAGGAAGGTGAGAATGGACAGATGAGATATAAGGCCAGATTGGTAGTGAAAGGATTTGCACAAAAGCCAAGTATTGATTTTGGTGAGATTTTTTCTCATGTTGTTAAAATGACTTCTATACGGATTGTACTGTCTTTGGTTGTTGTTGAGGATTTGCATCTTGAGCAGCTAGATGTTAAGACAGCGTTTCTTCATGGAGATTTGGATGAGGAAATTTATATGAAACATCTGGAAGGATTTGAGGTCAAAGGTAAGGAGAAGTTAGTGTGCAGATTGAAGAAAAGCTTGTATGGCCTCAAGCAAGCTCCTAGACAGTGGTATTTGAAATTTGATAGGTTTATGACTGAGCATGGCTATAGTAGGTGTCAATCTGACCATTTTGTGTATTTTAAGAGATTGGATAATGGTAGATATAATATTCTATTGTTGTATGTAGATGATATGTTGGTTGCAGGATCACACATGCAGGATATCTCTAAGCTTAAGGTGAAATTAGCTCAAACTTTTGCTATGAAAGATTTGGGAGCAGCAAAGAAAATCCTTGGCATGAGCATTAAGAGAGACAGGAAAAATCACAGGTTGATATTGTCTCAAGAGGATTATGTGGACAAGGTGTTGAAATGGTTTAATATGCAGGATGCTAAACTGGTAAGCACACCTTTGGTTGGACATTTTAAGTTGAATAAAGAACAATGTCCTAATTCACATGATGAGGTAGAGTACATGAGTAAGGTTCCACATTCTTCCACAGTAGGAAGTTTGATGTATGTAATGGTGTGTACTAGACCGGATATTGCCCAAGCAGTGGGTGTTATAAGTAAGTATATGGCCAATCTAGGAAAGAAACATTGGAAAGTAGTTCAGTGGATCCTCAGATATCTGAGAGGAACCAACAGTAGGCACTTGTGCTATGGAGGTTCAGATACTTCTCTACATGGTTATGTAGATTCAGATATGGCAGGAGGAGCACCACAGGATATGTTTTCACTATAGGTGGAACGGTGGTTAGTTGGATATCAAAGTTGCAAAAGGTTGTTGCCTTGTCAACTATAGAAGCAGAGTATATTACAGCCACAAAGGCTAGCAAAGAGATGATATGGATGACACAGTTCATGGAAGAGCTTGGAAGGGAGCAAGAGAGTTGTAGATTGTATAGTGACAGTCAGAGTGCAATCCATTTGGCTAAGAATTTAGCCTTTCACTCAAGAACCAAGCACATATAGCTTAGGTACCACTTCATAAGATAGGTATTGGAAGATGGTGAGTTGAAGCTGGAAAAGATCCATACAGACAAGAATCCTGTTGATATGTTAACCAAGCCAATTACAAAGGAGAAGTTGAATATTCATTCAATTTCTATTGGTCTTCATGATTGAGTTGAAGATGGAAGAGCTAGAAGATGTTGATGTACAGGTACTAGTGCAGCTGTTTATCTCCAAGTGGGAGATTGTTAAGGTGTGGAGCCTAAAATCTTCACATATGAGTGCATTACCAAAATTTTAGGTTTACACAGTCACCGGCGTCGGTCAGGAGTGACCGACGTCGGTCAGGTGCAGTTGAAGAGACGCTGACATCGGCAGAGGTTCGGCCAACGTCGGTCATAGGCAAGCAAGCAGGATCCAGCGTCGGTTACCTGTGCGTCCAGAATGCTATTTCCGAGGATAGAACCGAGTGTTTGCATGATGAGTTTAAGTCTTAGTCTTAAGTTCGCGTCTCTATTATTAGTAAGATTGTTTTTAGAGCCCTTGTTCAAGAGGCTTAACTGTTGGTTGTAAGTGCATGCTCAAGTCTCTTAATTATATATGTAGAATTAGATCTTCTTAGCTTAGTGTGGTTGTAGTAGTTCATTGTGTGTGAATGTTGAAGAACAGTACAGAGTTGTATCAATCCAGGTTGTTGGAGTTGATTGTACTTGAGAGAGAGAGCTCTTGAGGGATAGAGATCTAGAGAGAGATCTTGTGCATCTGAGAGAGGTGTGGAAGAAAGAAGTTTCTTCAATTGTATTCTTTCTGTAAAGATTTTAATACAAGTTTTCAGGGTGGTTTCTTGTATCTCTTGTTCTTTGCTATTATCTGATTCTAGTTACTTATCTATCTGATTTAATTCCGCGGTTTATTGCTTTCATAAGTGTAATCATATTGTTGGTTGATCCCCAACAACATCAACACTCTCCCTCCTATTTTGAAAGTTGACCAGCAAAGCCTCTTCCATAGGGATATGATCAACATGCATTATGTGATTTTCATAGGGCACCAGGCCACACTACAAATAGATGCATCAGTTTGAGACATAAGATACAAGACTTGATAGGTGACAACCTACTTGATCTTGGCACTTTAGTTGAGCCTCCATAAGTAAATACAACACAAGATACAGCTTTGAAAATATTCTCAAATCCATTTCCACAACATTCTAAACAAGATAAAGGGGACACATCAGGTGTTCACCACATATACCATGCACAACCTCCACTAGTTACATACCAGGCACCTTCAGTTGAGTCACATCCTTTGAGTGGTATGATAGGTGTGTATAAGTCTAGGGTTCCAACTAGACCTTTGATATCCTTCTCAGATCATGGGATTGTTGAGGATAATTTATATTATAATGCAGTCTTTATTAGAACACATATTCATAATCAGACCATTCATAGTGTTCTCATTGATAACAGTTTTAGTGTCACCATGTGTACCATTACATTATTGTATCATTTGGGCTATTCAAAGAAGGATACCACTCTGATAGATATAATTATCAATGGATTCATTGGGCACATACAAAGTTAATTGGGTGAGATTGTACTTCCTTTATAGAATGGTCCAACACATGTGACCACACATTTCACCATAGTTCCCAGTGTAGGAGTTTTTGATATGTTACTTGATCACCCATGGATTCAAAAAATTCAAGCAGTACCATTTGTAGTTCATAGATGTATGAAATTCAATCACACTAATTAGGTTATTATAGTTGGTGGAGTTCCATATGAGTTACCACTACCCACTCTCCTTTGCAGTCATCAGTTCTAGCTTCTCCACTAGTTTCAGTTTCCCAACTAGTTATAGTTATTCCTCTGATACAGATTCAAACACAGTTGAGGCATCCATCACTAGTAAAAATGTTTCATACACCTCCATAGCTTTAGGATTCTAGATAGCTTCCATCTATAGTATTCACACCTAGATTATTTTCATTGAGATCTCATGCATCTATACATAGAGCACATGTTTAGAGAGTTTATCCTACTTCTAGATGGGTCCCTTAAATCCCTATAGTTTCATCCACTTCTCAGAGTTATAGAGGGACCCCATAGTCAATTTCTACTTTATAACATTTACAATGCACATAGCTTTTAGATTCATAGTCTTAGCCTTTCCATCATGCTTTACGATCACACATGATACCTTTGTTTGATACAGGACACCATGACAGGGAGTCTCATCCAAGACTCATTGTTTAGTATCATTTCTTCTCAGTCTCTCTTGTACATAGTTCAAATATCAAAAATACCAAAAAACATTCAAAAAATGTCAAAACACCAAAAACATTTTGATTGTATGCATCATCCATTCTTGACATTGCTACTACTATGCTAGACGTACATTTGTTGTTATATTCTTTTGTTTGTCAATTTATCTACATTACCATGTTTCACTTGATCTTCTTTGAGTGTGTACAGTGACATTCAAATCCTTGATTTCTTCACTCTACCCATTAAGGGGGAATCTTACTTCTACATTCAAGACACACATCGATACACATACCCATTGGGGGAATCTTCTACATGACTACACCATCCAGATTATGTCATTCCTACACCACACACTCTAATTATCATGTTGACATACATTACTTACTAAGCTTACACATATTACCATATCAACACTCACGAGTATCTTGCACTTGTGTATTTCCTAGCATATACCTAGTTTTATACCAACATGTCTTGCATATTGTCACCTCTTACTTTGATAAGTTAGATGTGATTCTATCTTTCCAGTTATTACATGCTTTCTCTTCTTGCTTAGCATAGCTTGTTGGATTGCATTTTTAGTTCCTGCTTGACTTGTATGTGTTTTAGGACATTTTCCAATGTCCTTAGCTTTTATTCATGTGTGTTCCTTAGGACATTTTCCAATTTCCTTTGCATGTACTCCTATATGTGATTGTGGCTTCCATGCCAATTTGTTTGTTTCAATTGTATGTGTATGTGGCATTTGAACATGCCTTGTATTCTTTCTTTCCAATTTGAGTTACATGTGCCCATGTCCCTTTATTTCTTGTCCCCTTCACCACTCTTGTATGCTTCTTGCTTTGAATACTTTTTGCTTGATTTATTGTCCTTATTTGCAATGCCATAATCCATATCAAGCATTTCCTTGCTTTCTTGGATGCCATGATGGACATCATGTTCCATTCCTCCTTAATAAAAACTAACACTTTCAATTCTAGTTTATTACTTTGTACATGTTATTACATCTATCTAGGCATACCCTTGTTGATCTAAAAATCTCTTAAATCAAACCATGTTATATCTTGAGATATCTTGTAGATTATTATTGCTATATCATGTATATTTCTAGATTAACACACTCTTAGGGCTCTTTATTTTAAGGGCAATGATTGTAACATCTTCATTCCTACCCTTAGAAGAGGGGACAACAAGCAGGGGCTCTATCACAAATATCAGAGCTCCTAATGGTCAAAACAATAGTTTTTAGAACACTCAGAATAGAATCTAGACATCAGACTAGGTAGAATAGACTAGGCAAACATCAAAGAATCCAAAACAATCATTAGATTTGGCCTTAAACAATATCACCAAAGTTGGACTATAGCACTGGACATCAGGGTGTCTTATTTTCAATGCTCCAATCCAAACAGTAAAAAAATAGTTTTTCTAGAAACAAATAGAAAGGTGAGTTTAGTCATAGGTTTGTTAGCATAGTACAGTCTAGATTTAGCATATTTAAGTACAATTTTTGCTCATAAAATCCAGATATAGGGGGAATCATGCACAACATGATGGCTCTCACTTCCAATTTTAGATTAGGTAGTTGATATAACTTCTAGATCAGAATCTATGTTCCAGACACTAGTGATTGGGGGTTATGTGTGCAGCACATTGATCCTCCCCTTTTCTCGAGTTCAGTTTATTTTCCAAGCATTTCTTAGTAGTTTCATTCCTTACTCCATCTGCAGATGGTTGTCATCCTTTTTCAAGTTTGGATTTCATACAATATTAACTTTTTGAGTACTTGAGTTCCTAATTTGGCTTCCACATAAGCCTATTGCACTAATTTAAAGTGGCTTTCATACAAGCCTAATATCCATCTTTTGAAATGGCCAAGAGTGGCCGAGTTTCCAGCATACATTCAGTTATCCACGTCAACATTATCAAATCATAGTACATTCATGGGCTTCAGGAGCCATCTCATATGACATCTATTCCATATCGATATTACTTCATAGCTTCACTTCATGGGGAAACTATGGAGCCAAAGGGCCAACCTTTGTATTCTCGAGCCACCTATTTAGAGGGATTAGACACATAGTCCAAACATCGATTGACACACACATGATTCATTAGCTTAACTTAGTTGGTGATGATGGATCTAAAGGGCCTACCTTTGCATTCTTGAGCCACTTCCCTAGAATTTAGCACTCAGCTCCATTCATGATATTACTTTTGGTATAGCACACACCTAGCACAATCCAACATCACAATAGGTTTTATATTGGTTCATGTACCCAGTGAGGTGTATTCATTCCTTTCTCTTCCTCTCTCTCTTACCTAACTTTTATACATTCTTATTTTAGATATAAAATATATAGTAAGGACTGATCTACTCTATTTTTTTTATTAAATATTCACACTTCACACCGTTCTCTCTCTTTGCACATCCATCATCACACAGCTTCATGAGCTTCACCTTTGCAAGTAAGTTTAGGTATGCTTTCTATTTTTCCTTTATCCTAGTATTTCACTTTGTTACATCACTGTAATAAAGGGGGGAAATGTAGTCATATACAATGTAAAATTTGATAACTTGAGTGTGGCTAATGACACCCAATCCATAGGTCTATCTTGCTTGATCATATGACCCTCATAGGCATATTTTCACTGATTCCTAGTCATCTGTAACCTCCAAAACTAAACCCTTGTAGACCCAAATTTCTCTTTCCTTAATCTATCCCCTCAAGTCTCCTACTCCCTGGACAACAATGCCCAAACTTGGACTACAACACTGAAACCTAGGGTGTCATATTTATGGCACTATTGTCTAAGTGCATGTTGGCTTCAAACAATCATATTTTCCCAAATCCTTGTCCTTATTCTTGTTATCTTAATGCAAATTCATTTAACTAAATGATCATTATATCCCTATAAAATTCCATTCAAAATCCATTTAGAAGGTTTGGCACTCATTTACAAGAGAGAAGTAAGAATACAAGCAAGACTACTCAAGCACTCTTCCCTATTCTCTGCATATAGTCATCCAATAGTATTTCAAGCTTATTAAAACCTTTATACCAGTCCCTAGTCATTCTAAATACACCTAGTTTCACATTTACTTGAATTTTCATCACACTATTGCATGAAGCACTTCAATGGGAGAACTACATATAGCTTGATCCCTCCTCAGAGTATTGGTATGTAGGTAGCATGCCCACACATGGGGTGTGAAGTGCATCCAATGTATCCTTTACAAACTAACCCCTTTTCCCTATTTGCCAAAGTTCCATTTAATTTCATAAGAGACACAATCACATAAATAATCATCTTTACAAGGATTTTTACTGATAGTGAGGATCTAAAATTTGGTACACATGCTCACACAGACACGTAAAACAAAACCTAGAAAAATCAGATCTCTATGAGTAGTTTAGACAATAGTGGCAAGACCAAGACTATAGCTCTGGACATCAGAGTGTCTTTTTTTTGTGGTCCTATCCAATAAAGAAGCAAACTCTATATTCTTGTTTGTGATAGTCTCCCAAGCCTACACATAGATTTCTAGACCCTATCTCAGTCAGAACAGCATGTAATCAGATAAGTTTAATTTTTTCTCTCTCACTACTATTTTTAGAAAATCCCTAACTATAGTTAAATTTCAAAAATTAGTAGCCTAATTATTGCACATTATTTACTGATTTTATCTACTCAAACCCATTTATTATTTAGGAATTAAACAACTAATTTCCCAAAAATAATAAAATAATATATAATATAGACACATACACTTTGGTAGGGTTCCATAACTGGTATTTCATCACCCAACATTTGGACTAACCTTGTGTTCTGACAGTGTATATAAACTATTAAGGAGTTGTCATTACTGGCTAAGTAGTTATCTATTTTATCAGCATCGTGACGTGAGGGGGTTTCATCCTCCAATATCTAGGCCTTAGACAACACTCTTGATGTTATATTTTTTGGTAATTCTCTAATGATGGAAACACATGGAGTGTATAAATATTGATATTTGACCCTTTCGAGCATGCTTATTAATATCACTCTTCGATAGACTTGGACCTCAAAGTATTGAAAGGTATATAGAGGACACCCCTATATCACCTTATGCAACCTAACTTAAGACCTCTTGGTCATATATTGAATAATAGTGTAGGGAACACAACATTCCCCAATATCACCCACCACATACCTTTCAGGGTACTATCGATGGGCTGCTAGTCAGTTACACACCTATATGAATAACATAGGTTATCTTATGTGCTTTAATTGATTCCTTTCTTTAATTTTTTTTTGAAACCAAATACAAATCCAAATCCAAATCAAACACAATCAAACCTAAGTCCAATTTAAACAAGTCAAATCCAATCCAATTTCAACCTAAATCAAACAAATCAAATAAACTACGTTCAAATCTAAATGACTCCAAACTTAATCCCAAAATTTAGCTTAATCCAAAAATCAAACCAATCTAGTCAAAACCCATCTAAACCTATGGCACCCAATATTGATACATGTAGAGCCAAAATTAAATAATACATAAGTGAAAATAAGGATGATGTCCTTTTATGAATTATAGAAATAGGTGCCTAAATTACTTCAAATTATGATCTCATAAATCTAATCTCAATCCCAAGAATTAAAAATCACACCTTTTCACACCAAAATCAACATACCTCTAGTGACCATGCTAGCCAATATCAAGTAAACCTCCCATCCACCAACTATCATCCCAATCATGATGTACCCCATATCAACTAGAAAGGGAACCCCATTATGGCACCCCTATCACAAATTCAAACCATACTTGACTGAATCCGATAACTTAGTTAGCACGTAGATGACTTAGTATCCACCATCAATACATATCTTAAGTCACAAAAATCAAACAATTAATCATATAACACCAATCCTACCCTAGAGCCATAAAAAATCTAACAATCCAACTATATACTACCATCACCTCTCAAAATACCATCATTTATTAAATAACCAAGTGCATCCATGTCCAATAATCACCCAATAGGGATGTCCCAAGATCCCTTTCTAAGATACAATCAAACTCTTCCACTTTAAAGTCAAGGTCAAGATAATCACTCTGTCCTTCACACACCAATCTTCAATGAACCCATTTTTTTTAATCACCCATCTTTAACCAATAATGAACCATTATTGTCCCACCCATCTTTAACTAAACCTGAACCATTATTTTCCAACCCATATTCAACCAATTCCATACCATCAATAATTCCCCTATCTTGACAAACCCCTCTTTGATGATCCCATCCTTGGTCAACCTATCTATGATCAACCACCTATCTTTGACACACCCATCCTTAACAAACCCTCAATTGACAAACCACCTATATTTGAAGAGCCCATGGATGACCATCCCATATTATATCCATATCCAAATATCCCATCATACATCAAAACCTCCATCACCCAACACCACATGCTTCCTAGGGAAATGGTACTCAAAAACAAGAACAAATTCCAAAAGGCCATCCATACAACTAACATTCCAACATCCCCTGTCAATAGCATAAAAAAAATCAACATCCTTTCAATTTGGTAAAACATCATTTGTCAAATTTATCCTCCTTACAAAAGAGGAAATAAACAACAATCCCACATGGTTACACAAGGACAACTTTGCAGCTTGTTTCTAAAGCAACAAATATATTATGGCAAGAAAAATCCTCAAAATCATGATCTACAAAGGTATAAGCCTTGGCCTCTATGAGAAAGGGGTCATTGAACCTATCTATATTTTGTACACAAAGGGTCCTAGGGTATTGACTACAAATCATATGTAAATCAATGTAGATATGTTAGCAACACTTTCACTTTTTCTAAGGAAGCCTCATCCAACATTGAAATAGGTTATTTCATAGGCCCTACAAAGATTATGTTTCAACCAATCCTTTCATTGACACCACTATTAATTTCCACCATATTGACATTCAATCTCCCACACCCCTCATTTGGGATGTGAAAAATAACATGTCATCATCATTATTTCGTAGAAAAAAAATATTGAAATCATGACTGACATCCAATCAAAAGAGCATAAAGAAACATCCACATATCACAAAGAATAGAAAGCATTCCTTAATCAAAATGAATCCAACATTCCATAAAACCAAAATCCAAAATCATCGTCCCATAGTGAAAATATCTTTGAGGTACTAGCAAACCAAAATCAAAATCAAAACTAGGTAAATGAATAAATAAATCTCCCTCATGTGTCAGTACAGTTATAAGACAAGTCTAAATCAATTTTTTAAGATAATATTGAAGTGTAAAAACCTCATGTCATCCAATTTGTGGCTACTCGTAGTCTCGTGAAATATGAGATTGTTAGTCCCAATCCCACTTCACATCATGACACCTATACCTATCCCCACAATCACAACATCCATCCAAATCCTTCACATAACCAACACATATCCTTCATCCAATACACTTTTTGCTTCACCCTATATCATAGGGGCTATGATGGAATCTTGATCAATTTGGAGGAAGGCAATCTAAAAATCAATGAAGTTCACGATGACATCTTTGGAGTGCACACCTGAAGGATCTAATGTTTTTGTCAAGAAAATCAAGAGAGATAAATCATCTGTCCAACAACAAAAATCATTCTTATGGTGCCTTGGGCAAGTATCATGATGAAAACTAGTTTGTGACATCATGTGTAAATAATTAATTGTATACAAATACCCTACACTTGGGAGAAAAATATAAATCCACTTCATAAAATATACTCAATCTAAAACCATCTTACCTTCCTTATCATTCTTATACCCTCCATTATTATCCAAATCTAAACCTGTCCTTATCCATCCACTCCTAATCATCCTTCCTTCTTTATTCATTCAAACTTATTTATTAGTACTATCCTCATATCCATATTTACCATTGTGCCCATATTTATTCCCGTTTGACCTTAATAAGGAACTGGAATAAGTCTTGAGATTTTTTCTAGAAACATCTTGGTATATCCCCTGAACAATATATCAATGACTGGACACATCATTCTTACATAATGTGGTCCTTTGAGGTCCATCAACACCACCACCATCATCCATGATATTCATCATCAAATCCTATCCACCCCTAATCCTCTTGTATCCATCTCTATTTTTCCATAATCTTCCTATATCCACCCTTTTAGTCTTTAATCCACATGTTTACATCCCTATTTGTCTCTAATCCCTTCACATCCATTCTTAGTCATCCCTAATCACCCTGCAGCCATACAAGCAATCATATATGAAACTAAAAGGGCATCATAAACTTGTTCCAAAGTTTTATGGGCCATATAAGGTTCTCTGACATATTGGGTATGTTGCTTAAAAGTTGGAGCTTCCACCTTCCTCCCGAGTTCACCCAGTCTGTAATGTCTTTTGTTTGAAGAAAGTTCTTGAAACCACCATTAGAGTGAAAATAGTTTTACCAGAACTTGATAATGAAGGCTCCATACTTATCAAACTTGAAGCAGTCACATATAGGCACACCTGTTAACTTCACTCCCACTCAATCATGGAAGTCTTAATCTAGTGGCATGGCATGCAACCAGAAGATGCCACATGGGAACCACTATTCCAAATTTAGAAACAATTCTCACATTTAAAGATTTGAGGACAAAGCTTTTTCTAAAGGGGAGGGGATGTTAGTAACCAGTGTCTTACCCTTGTTTTTTCATTATCAGTGTATTAGTCTCAATGGATGCATATGTTTTGTAAGTCATCTCTTGATCATATTTGAATTATCCCACATCTATGGGAAGTAGTAGTTGTTATAATAGATTTAGTATTTAAGTAAATGTTGAGGCCCAATGAAGGCATCCACAGATATTATTGTGTTGAGCTTGATCAAATGAGATTTCTCTCTCGAAGTGGCCTACGATATAAAGGTTATTTTGGGTTATTTTGCAAAGTTTATTTCATTTTTCATTTATTTTCTTTAGTTCTTAAATCTATGTAGAAGGATCCTCACAACTTTACAAAAATATTTTTTATGAAGTTTAAGTCAAAAAGTTATGTTTGTACACTTGCAATTTCAATTTTTCAGATGTCTTAACTTATGAAATTATTTAAAATATATATATGTATTAAAAAATAGCTTGACTGATCTTCAACATTTCATTTATCCATAAATGAAAATTCGTACAAAAATTCATTCATTTACTCAAAAAAAGTGTGTTTGTACACATTAATTCTCCTTATCTTTTCACCAAAAAGTGTCAATTCACTGTCATAAATACATCAATTTTTACAAACTTTTATCATCTAGATATTTAAAAAAATTATTTATTTAGAAATTACATTTAGAATTTTACAATTCATGGTCTTACGTTATTGTCAAATTCTTTTTCCAAGTGTCTCTAAAACTCTCTCCAAGTTCAACTATTGTTATTTTTAGAAAAAAAGTGTCAATCCATCAACACCGATATAACTTGTTAACATCTAAGCAGCCTCAATATAATCCCACTTTCATATGATCAGTCAATCATATAATCATAGTCATTTGATCTTGTAATTACCAATATAAATAGTCACCTCTAATAGGAATCTGGTATATCCCCCCACGTAATTGAGCATGATCATCATCTCGCTAGTAGGTAGCTAGAAAGTGTTGGTCTTATTATACTAGCACTCAACTAAAGCAGTAATCAGGGCTCTATCTTAATCAATGGAATCTAGGGCACGTAAAATACACTGACCATATCCATCACCCTAAATCTTTCCACATTTAAAGTATGTATCTCTTGAAACATTTCTAATCGTCAACCCCAAAACTTGATTAGAGGTAGACCCTCCTACACCACATCAACAATTCGATATGTTAGCCTATTTATCACTAACTATAATTTACCAAATCACTAATCCCCATAACCCTACTAAAAACTCACATCTTCCTCTTTGAAACCCATGTCTATAATGTACAATCTCAGAGATCCTTAATCGTGACATCATCTTGATTGGTTCCCTCTAAATCTATGACTTGCTTGTTTGAACTCATGTCCCTAGATGAACTCTCATCTGTAGAGATGTGTATTAATTTTCCTTTGACCCTTACATTCCTATGGCTCATTATCATTATCATGCGATCACCTCTCCAATCCCATGTCTATATAGGGGCAGGATTGTTCCCCTTGCCCAAGCGATTCTATGAGTCACTTTTTAAGAACCCGTGGCTACCCTACACAAATCCACAGCCCCAACTAAAAATATGTGTCTTGACCAAACACACATTTTCCTAGCGATCTCATGGATAACCTTCTAAATATCTCATCTACCCAAAGTGAACTTGATCCGAGTAACATTTCAGGGGACAATTGGGTGATGGTTCTACCCCGATTGGTGGCAGAACTTCTGGGAGCCATAACTTTTGCACCATAGCTCCGTTTGACTCCCCGTTTGAACCACTGGAAAGATAAGAATGAGGAGAATGCAGTGAAATGGCATATATTTTTTAAATATATTTTTACCCATAAAAACCTAATGGAAGTGCCCCAAATTTTAATTTTAGTAGTGTAGTCTAAAAATAGTAAGTTTCTAAAAATAGTAATTCCTCAAATTTTGTATTGTTGTAAATCATGGAAGTCAAACCACTTAATCTCCCTCAATATTGGTGACCTTCCATATCCTCCTCCTACCTTCAAAAAATTTATAACTAAAGATGTAACCTAAAATGGAAAGGAGACATCTCTTCTCAGAGATAAGCATATGTTTGGATCTGCAAATTTGATGAATAAAACATCTCTTCTGAGAGATAGCATAATTGTTAGTGTTGTTCTTATTTCTTGAATTATCTTTCAACCAAAGCTTCTGAGTTTTGGATCAGTGGTTTGTCTTTAGAGTGTATGATCTTGAGGATGAGGTTAGATTATATGAAGCTTGGGTGGAAAATAGAACCAGCAGACTATCCATCTGTTCACTCCAAACAACCTCAAATGGTGAACAACACTAAGACATCTGATCCTTTCAAGGAAATGGTGAATGAAGCCCTCCAATAGTATCAAGTGAAAATTATACAATAATTCACCCAAATTCTCCAACAAATCTCCATGGAAAATTATGGCTCCTCATTTGCACCCTCACATCATTTTAGTGCCCCAACACCCTTCAAGGTTCAGGTGAATTTTGATATCCCTACATTTGAAGGCAAAATCAATGTTGATGTAGTAGAAAATTGGTTAGATCAATTGTCTTCATATTTTTTGATAAATAAATTCACCGATAAAGAGAAGATCACTTTTGCTCTTTCGAAAGCATCATTGCCTGTCAAAAATTGGTGGAAAGTGTACAAGAAGAGATTCAGTACGGATGATATTGGTCTTGAGGAATAACCTACCTAGGATGATTTCATAGAAGCTGTAAAGGATGAATACTACCCCATTAGAGAATATGATGATCTATATAGAGAGTGGAAACAACTTTTCCAAGGTAAGGAACAGTCTGTTCAAGATTACACTGACATTTTTCAATATCTGCGAGATTAGGCATCCAGGAAAGTGAGAAACACAAGGTTCTCAAATATCATGGTGGAATACAATGGTATATATGGGGGGAGATGGAACTCTTCAATTTGGAAACCCTCGGTGAGGCATACAAGTTCACGGTGAAGATTGAGTAGAAGCATGGAAGAATGAATACGAAGAGTCAGCCTTCAAAATGGAAAAGTGACAAAGAAGGTCAAACATGAGGCCAAAATTGGAAGCAAAAGTAAGGGTAGACTAAGAAATGGTGTGATTACCATAAATCTAGAACACAATCCAAAGAATAATGTCGAGCCATCAAGTCCCTGCTTTCTGAGTCACAATCATCAACATCTACTGCTCTACCTGATACACAACCTACAGTCAAAGAGGATGAAGAAGAGATTGTAGATACTAAGCTTGATGCCATTATTATTTCATCATAAACCCACGAGGAGAGGCCAAATGACAAGGAAAGGTTATTTCACTCTAAGTTATGGGTGAAAGGTAAGCCTTTGCATTTCATTCTTGATAGTGGGAGTCAAAATAATTTAATCTATGATAATGTTGTGAAAAGCCTAAATTTATCCATGAAGCCTCACCCAAATCCATATAGTATTGGATGGTTGAGTCCAAGGAGAAACCTCCATGTCACCCACCAATGTCTTCTCTCATATGCAATAAAACCTTTCCAAGATGAGGTCTTATGTGATGTGGTCAATCTAGAGGTTTGCGGTGTACTCTTTGGTCAACCATTCATGTATGATCAACATGGAATCTATGAATCAAGAACTCAAAGGATCACTCTCACTCTTGGAACACAGTGCTACAGGGTACCATAAGTACCACCTTCTACATCTATCTCCTTGATTAATGCCAAGAAATTTGTTCTCATGGTGGTCAAGCCACAGGAATCCAAAAGGGCCAATGTTGCAGCCCTAACTACACAAACAACACAACAATAGAATCCAATAGATAACAATTCAAATAAGTTCATGGCCTTCCATCCACATATTAATGGTCAAATAGAAATGGTGAACAATCGGGCCCTACACAACTCTACAAAGCATAGTCTATTCCAAGTATGCATTAGGAATCAAATCAAAACACAACTACCACACTTGATGAAAAATATTGATTCAATGGGGACCATTGCTTCTCAAGGATGGAGGAATGATCTGAGCAACATTTCAGGTGACAATTTAGGTGATGGTTCTACCCTGATTGGTGGCAGAACTTCTGGGAGCCATAACTTTTACACCATAGCTCCGTTTGACTCCCCATTTCAACTGTTGGAAAGCTAAGAATGAGGAGAAAGTGGTGAGATGGTATGGACCTATGATCAATAGATTTTGACCCTATAAAACCCGATGGAAGTTCCCTAAATTTCAATTTTAGTAGTGCAATCTAAAAATAGTAATTTCTCAAATTCTATATTGTTGTAAATCATGAAAGTCAAACCACTTAATCTCTTTCGAGATTGGTGACCTTCCACATCCTCCTCCTACCTTAAAAACATGTATAAATGAATATGTAACCTAAAATGGAAAGGAGACATCTCTTCTAAAAAATAAGCATATGTTTGGATCTGTAAATTTGATAAATAAAACATCTCTTATCAGAGATAGCATTATTGTTATTGTGTTGTTCTTGTTTCTTGAATTATCTTTCAACCAAAGCTTCTGAGTTTTGGATCAGAACTTGTGTTTGGAAAAAATGAACTCACATTTTGAAAAACATGAATTCATTCAATTCATAAAATCCCCTATTAAATTCCCATAAATTCAAAACAAGAGACCAAATAACCAAATAAATGTCACATATCAGGTCCTCACAGTCATCTGAACATTGGTGCTTTCGAACACGTTCATTGTGGTGTCAATCATGTGGAATATTAGCCATATTTATCACACAAAAAAGCTAAAATATCTCAAAATATAGGGTGAAAATGACCTACTTTTACCCCATGTTCTCTTATTTCACTAGAGATTTTTACCACCAATAGCTTTACTTCATTCTTCATGCCTCTTTCTTCATGTTCATGTTCTATTTTCCCAATTTTTGTCCCAACTAAATTCATCCTTCATTCATTATCCTTCTTGTACTCATCACTGCCATTCTCAAACTTGGCTTCATGTGATAATTGTCATCATTTCATCAATTTTTCTTGTCTAATTTATCATTTAGGGAGAACTACATTGGCTTGAAGACTCTTCAGACTATGTAGGTAGCGCTCGACTACTTAAAGTGCTTGGGGACTCTTCTATTATCTTATTACTCAATTTCCATTTCTTTATTAATAATCAACCTATCCTTTGAGTCACACCCATCGAAATCATTGTCAAAAATCTTATTTTAAGGTTACAAATCTCATAACATGAGTCTTTGTTTGGATACGTCTAACTCTAATACCCTCGTATCAACACACATCAAACATCCCTTTTATCTGTAGTTCTTCTTGGCATGCATCCTTGCCTTAAACACCTCTAAATTTTGTAGCCCATTGTCTCTTTCACCCACAGCTCTCCTTGGCATACATTATAACCTTGGACATGTCTAAATCCTGTGGTTAATCACTCAATCTAAGTTTGTAACTCTCCTAGCATGTGTCCTTGCCCAGGATGTTTTTAAAGCTCACAACCTTTTTATTATCATCCAGTCATGATTGATTCTCATATGGAGCATGTCTAACCCTGTGACACTGACATTTTCGTTCCCTTACATGTCTTTACCTGGGGCATCATTTATTTGTGACTCATTGCTATGGTCATTTTTCTTTATCATATCCCATCCCCTCCTCTTTTTAGTTTTCATTTGTCCATCCCACCCATCATTTCCTCTTTCAAGTGGCCATCTTTCTCTTTGTTTCTCACATGTCTCCTCAAAGGGAATCATTCGTCTTAATGTACCAACATTCTTCCTCGACCATTTTTCTTATTTGAAAATCTATTACTCTTATTTCATTAACAATACCATTTCAAAGAAAGACAAAATATATACATCTAATTCTATCTTCATTATTACAATCAATATGATGCTAACATATCACACACTAACTTTACCCGTTATGCATGTTAATTAATCATGACATTATATCTTTATTACATCCCTATTTAATCACTAATTAAATTATTTATTATTTTTAAAATTTAAAATTACAACCTCCTCTTAAAAATCACCTTTCTAATCCACCAACCTCATTTATTAATCCTAATAACATTTAATTATTAATCCTAATGACATTTAAACTTCTGTAGAGCCCCAAACTAATCTCCTTCTAAACTTTACTAAGAAAATTAGAGCCTCACACTGATCTCCTCCTAAACTTTCCTTAAAAAAAATTAATTACTAGAATAATCATCCACCCTGAATCTCTAATTCCTTGAGACTCAAATCTAACCATTATTTTCTTCTACCACCACATATAATAAATATGTACAAACTATGAATAACTAATATATACAATTACACTCTCTCAACTTGTCTACTTCATCTTAAGTTATCCAAGCAATCCAGGATTTCAATACATAAGTACAACCATCTTCTTATTAGAATTGGGGGCACATCCTTATATTTAATGTTAACCTTTTAAAGTTAGAAATAAATTGTTTGCTTATGATAAAGTATATTATTCTTATTTCAATTGCTATTTACTTTCTTTGTCTCTAAATATTTAAATTGATTTTGCTATTTACTTTTTTTTTATAATTATAATATTTAAATAAATTTAAATTGATTTTAAAATAATTTAATTTAATTTGAATTATCATTTTACATTTGCATTTCCAAATTTTCTTTAATACAAGTGCAAACTTAAATTAGTGCCAAACCCTTCTCCACTTCGCACTTGTAAAATGTTTGCCATATCCCTTTCCTCCAAAAGTATGTCATATTGTAATGGATTTACTTTTCAATTATCTATTTCTCATTCACCTGATTTTTTTTAAAATATATATTATTTTATTAATTATAAAATTTATTCTTGATATTTTATAAATATTATTTAAGCATGTTCTATTAAAAATATCATAAATAATTATTAATATTAATAATATATAAATATTAAATAAAATATTATATGTGTCAAACAAACTTTATAATTGCTTGTGGCATTACCAAATGTTCCTTTAAGATCTACACATGTGAACACCGCTTTAACAAGTACCTAGTGTGCAAACCACTGTCAAATAAAATATATAGTATCTTTTGTTACTAAAAGTTACATAATTTGTAGGAATCTGACTGCCCATTATTAAATAACTTGTTAAGAATTACAACCCTAAAATAATGGTCGGATATGTTGTTCCAAGATTTGTAATCGAAGATGTGTTCGATGCATGATAAAAAAATTGGTAATTATTTATCAACCTAAACTCAAATTTAATGAATCTTACCATTCATAATTCATTCGTTAGACATAATTTAGTAGCTATATTTAAAACCAGTGTATTTGCCTTGTCAATGAAATTAACTTAATTGACTTTCAAGTCAATCAATCATCAATAAATGAATTAATAAATTGATATCAATCATCAATCTCCCTGAGCTCTCTCGTGTAATATAAAATACATAATGAAATTAGTTATTTTGTTTTCATGGTTCAATTTAATTATTGTATTAATTATCAAAACACCATACATGTTTAAAAATCAATCATTTTCTTTACTTTTTTTTTGATGAATCATTGCTTTATACAGTGATCTTGAGGTAAGAGCCAAGCATTGAGGGATATCCATTCCACCAAAGTCACCCAAGACATGATCCCAGCCTCATCCCTTTTCGTGTTTCAAGCATGAAACTTTATTCTTTAGTTTTATATTTTTTAATATCAATTATTTTCTTATAATTATTTTCAAATAAAATATTAAAATAATTTTTACATCAAATTTATTGTAAATTTTGTGTTGGAGAAGACTACATCTGTTTTTTTTTTAAATTGCTTTTAAATATTAGCTTTTAAATTTTAATTGTGCAATGAATATAATCTAATTTTCTTTGCCCAAATACACAATACTTGAATAACCCTACATATTTACACTGTTAATTCAAATTTTCCAACAAAAATAGTTGTTATCCGACCTTATCATCTAGCCTACTCTCATACGAATGTTTTACTATGATTATAAATTAATATTTATTGAGATGTCCATGTTTTAGATTTTGTTTGACTATCCATTATATCAAGCTCAAAAAACTCTTTTGGGGAAAAAAATGGACCCCAAACTCAAGTGTATGCCCAAGAAATCACTATTGTTCAATCATGTTCTTCAAGTAAGAAATATAAACTCTCAAATGATGGTCAAATGAACATCACATTTAAGATCAAAGCTCCTCTATGATGGTCAAATGAACGTCACATTTAAGATCAAAGCTCCTCTATGATGGTCAAACAAACATTAAATTTAAGCCCATACATCTTTATTGGCATTCACCCTATTACACTCCACCACCACCACCCGACAACAATTGCAGGTTACATCTATCGACATAACTAGTATAAATATATTAAATGCATCTATCTATAAAACGTCAATAGATATCAATCTTGAGGCCCCTATCTTGGATTAGTCACATACCACATTGATTAATGACACTATTACCTTTTCAAAAAAAAAAAATCTTCTGACTAGTGATAAATGGCCTCAATCTAGCTACATCACTATGTCACACTTAAAAAAATCTTTCCCAGACAAAAATGGGCTTCAAACTCCACTGTATGCCCAAGATATTACAATTTTTTGATCGATTCTCCAAGGAAGAAGGAAAAACTTCAATATGGCAGTCAAATGAACATCAAATTGAGGGTCAATACTATCATGTGACGGTCAAATTTAAAGTGGCTATTAATTGTTAACAACTCACTAACATTACAATCCATCATCACCCTCGGTTGCCATTGTAGAATGCTTGTCAACATAAAAAGTTGAATAAATAATGTTCAAATGACTTGAAACTAGTGCATCTTAACACCTTTCCATATGCCAATTGTAAATCGGAACATAATTCATCTATTTGATATCCTAAAAAGCCAACAAAATAATGAAACTAGTTCAGCTTTGCACACATTCAACACATAAAAAACATTGAATAAAACTTATATTTGATATATTAATCAAGATAATCAATACAATGGAGAAGTACAATATAAATAGTTCTATGAGCTCCTAAAATATAGGAGTCAAGGCTAATCCATAAACCCACAAATCTCTCCCAAGATTTCTCTTTTATCCCTTGATTCTCTCTCACACACCAATCTCTCTACGTCATTCACTCACACACAAATATATTATTCTACCTATATTATTATTAAATGAGTTGACAACTCATATTAATAATAATATTACAAACAAACATAATGTAAGCACTAACGTTAGGCTATTCCTAACATTCCCCCTTAGTACAAATATGGGGAGAAAATACATCACATGAACTGGAAATAGAATTATATGCCAACACATATTTTTAGATCTGCAGACTATTGTCTGAATCTTCTTGTTTAGATCTTGTTGCACATGACCACTACTATATGAAAACGTATCTCACATTTACTCCATGTGAACGCATTAGACGTTTCATTGATCGATCATCTTCATAAAGAAGTATGACAGTTAGAGGATCTTTGCAGTCAGATGATTTCTACAATTAGTTGCCCTCCTATACAATTGTTGTCATATTCCATGATATCTACACTCTGCTTTTATCCAATCTAGCAGGGGAATACATAAGAATCTTGTTAACTTATTACATATTTAACAAGAATGTCGCTTTTGTTTTTTATTTGCATAAAGTAAAAACACAACTGAAAAATAAGCCACAATTGCATTATGTGGCCCCGTTGCTTGTGGCTAACAACAGGACACAAAAATGCCTCCTTTCTTCGTTGCCTCCAACCTCCATCAAGAGATATTTAGTATAAAAAGTCTTCTAAGTCATAACCAATGTCATCATTCACTGATTCTTCTTTATCACTTTCTTTTTCTTCATTAATAACCATGGCATTTTTTTGTAGTTTCCCATCAAGCAAACCCTATTAAAGCTCTCTTTTTACAATTTGCAATGATATGACCCAGTTGTTTATAATAGTAGCAAATGAGTTGTTTCTTGGAGGTTAATCCCTTCTTGAAAGATTTAGATCCTTTTTTAACATATGATTTATCCTCTTTGTTTTTTCCATAGAATACACTTTCTTATGTATTAACATTCTTATTTTCCTCATCTATTAATGAGGAAATTAAATCTTCCAAGCTAGGATTTACTTTACCTAGTGTAAAAATCATGTTGGAATAACTAGTTGGCATGCTATTTAGTAACATAGCTTTCGTATCATTATCAGGTACATCTACTTTTATTCCTACTAGTTGATTTAAAATAGAGCAAAACTTACTTATATGTCGCACCATGTTGTTATCTTCTTCCATCTTGAGTTAACCAATTTTTGTGTAAGAGTCACTATTGCATTCCCTGTTTGAGATCCAAAAATCTTATTCAATGTAATTGAAATGTCATTTGAACTTTTTAATAGGTTAATATGATGCAAGTAAGCATCAAATAACCCTAGGCCAATAATTGTTATTGTTTTTCGATCCTTACTTTCCCATTTAGTAACTTCATCTGCATCTGTTGGTTTTGGCACTTTTCCATCAACAATGCCCCACAAGTCTTTGTTGATTAAAAACAATTGGGTTCGTACTTGCCAAGTACAAAAATCTTTGCCTTCAAATTTTTCAACATAACACAGACTTGGTCTCAATGACACTTTTGGATTTTTTTAACAAATAATGATAATTCTAAATATAATCATATAAACCTAATAAACTTGAGCAATAAAGACACATCAACTTTATTATAACTAACAATAAATAAACTTAAATAAACCTATAAACTTTAAACTATACATTAACATATGACTACATAATGACAAAAACAAAAACTAAGCAAATCTAATAACTTAAATTCATAAAGACTTTAAAAGACAATAAAATCAACATGTGTTTTTTTTTTAATATATTTAATAGACTTCTAAACTTAACAAATCTATTACGTACTATTCTAAAACAATACCTAACACTATTGAAACCGTGTGCTATAGTTGGTGGGAGATCTGCACTAAGAGAATACCAGGGGAGTTGAGCTTTTCAAGGTAGATTCAGTGGAGAATATTTGCGCACATCTCTGCATTGAAGACATGCCAAATTAGCATGAATAAGCAGAGTTGGCTCGAGGCATTCAAAGATTGCAAGCAGATGTTGGTGGAAGTGGAGACTCTAGCGTGATCAAATCCACGTTGAATAGTTCCTTTAGCACATATTTACACGTTGAACACTTCATTTAGCACCTCACTCATTCGATGCAAATCAAATCCGTAACCCATGTAAGCACAGAGTCAAGACGTTGAATATGAAACATACAAGCTAGATCTGCAATGCTTTGAAGCCTATCAAATTTCCTTCTTGCGTCAACCTAACTATAAATTAGGGATGACTCTGACACTAGATAATGAAACTGATTCATATTTACACACATTCAATACATAAAAAACACCAAATTAAACTTCTATTTAATATATTATTCGAGATAATCAATACAATGGAGGGTACAATATAAATAGCTCTATGAGCTCCTACAATATAGAAGCCAAGGCTAATCCATTAACCCACAAATCTCTCCCAAGATTTCTCTCTTAACCCTTTGTTCTCTCACACATACCTATCTCTTTACGTGATTTGTTCTCACAAATCACTCGCACACATAATTATATTATTTTACCTATATTATTATTAAATGAATTGACAACTCATATCAATAATAATATTACAAACAAATATGATGTGAGCACTAACGTTAGGCTATTTCTAACACAAAAATGTTTAAATCTACTCATATTCCATGAAACAGAAGAAAATTCAGTAAATGAAGGGTTGGAAGCCCAACCAAGCCAATGAGCATATAAATAAATACATTCTAGAGGAGGATTGCAAAAACAAGGGAACAACATCATCAATGGGCAAAGACGAGGAGGTTGCAGAACTTTCTATAGCTATGAGGAGCTGGATATAGCTTCCCTGCACCAAGAGAGCATATTCTTTGTATTGCCATTCCTGAATAAAGCATTTCTTTTGTTAATTTTTTCTCCCATAGAAGTTTTCTCCATAGTAAATTCTTATGTTCTATCATGTGATTGTCTTTATTGTGTTGTTTATTACATTTTCCATTGTTGAATATTGACATTATAAGTAATACATAATGTTAGAGGATGAATAATGAGCGTACATTGTGGTATGGGGCACTGTTTCAATATATGATCCATGTGAACATGATTTTAGTTGTAGCAACATGTATTCTAATATGGGAACACATGCTTCAGCCTAAGAATGCATACACCTCTGATTTTCACGAGCGTAGACTTTGTATTTGAGACATGTACATGTAGGAATCAACATAGAGGGATGTAGATTTCATCTGCAATTGTTGCACACATCAATTCCACCCAATATACGTTGGATTTCAATAGCTCTTCTACAAGGTCAACAACATAGGAAACTAAAGGTTTGTTTCGAAAATTTAAATCAGACACAGGTTAAGGAATTTACTAAATCAACAAATGGACAACACAACAAACAACAATGATATCTCTACAAGAATATTGGGTGACAACGAACCCTTGCAAACACATGTCGAGCTCGTATTATAGCTGGAAAGAGGGAGCATCACATTAACACATGACAAGTCTAGAAATGCATGATTTCAATAAAAGAACCAGCTTTGGTTAAAAACACAAGGTCCATCTTGAATATTCTTATTATCAAACTTCAAATCCAATCACCTTACACGATTACTCTTAATTATAAAATTTGTATCAAGTGAATAAGTAAGTTGAGACTAGACAGCTTCTGTTTTCATCACAAAAGATTGTGATGGAGGTTAACCCCTCATGCAACATGGGTGATCAAAGCTTGGAGACTGTTGCACAGAAGGGAATATTTATCAATATTAATTTTAATTTTTCAATGACCTCAAAATGTAAAGGCGTGTTTGTTGTGCCAGTTTTTAAAGTAATTGCAATTAAATAAAATTGAAGGTAATTGCTTGTCATCTCATCCTTTATAGAACTCTTATACTAAATATATACTCTACGCAACATCTTTTTTTTGGTATTCCGTCTCTGTTTGTGTGTATTTTGTGATAATTTATTTGGACATTTACCTATTCTTTGCTTACACCTTAAAATTTTGAAAATCTTGACGCTTGAGGAAGGACTGCAGATAAATTTGTTGAAAATGGAACCGCAATCCAAATATTGAATTTAACAATCAAACTTCTACTAATAATAACTTTCAGCAGCACTTTCAAAGTTCAAAAAAAAGGCATAATCCAAGTTGGAATCTTCCTTTGAATCTTTAAAATGGAAAACCCTCAGGAATTTATTTTATCAGAAAAAAAAAAAAAAAAAACAGGCAATCTTAATTAAAAACTGTCACTCAACACTCGTGTAAAATTGATTATTAGAATTTCAGATCTCATTAGTCTTGCCCCATGATATCTTATATCAAATTACAAGTTTGCAAGAAAGAAAAAATATCTAATGGTACATCACCAGTATATATCATTTGTCTTGCATTTGCAACATAATCATACTTAATAAATACACTGTCAGCTTTTCTCAGAGAAAATGTACATTTTGATGCATCTCCTGTCACAAATTGAAGCAGCACATTCCCAAAGGAGCAGTGAAGGGGAAACAACCAAACGAAATCCCATTTTGAAAAAGTTGTTCTGATCAGTAAATTTATTTTCACTAAAGCCTAAAAGCAAGAATAATAAAGCATTTCTTTTACCAAAACCAGATCCTCAGTTTGGAAAATGGCAGCATCAGGGCTTTGGCCAAGCCCAAAGAGGGAACGCCAGCTTACCGTTCTTATTTAAGTTTAGCCTTGGAAGAGCTCTTCAATGGTTTGGAAAGGGGTTTTGCAATTGACTTGACTTTGCTCATGTCATATTTAACAGCAAAAACTGAACACAATAAGGCAAGAAGCATTGTGGGGTAAAGATATGCTGCTTTTGCTGGATCGGTGTTGGCAGGTTTTCCCAGTAAACTCTCCTTGATGAGACCCCATACTACAAGGAGAGTACCAAACATGCTCATTCGACCTTGCTTCAAAAGGCCTACAAAAGCGCCTGCAACTGCAAAGTAGCTACCTGCTAACACCTAAAGAAAACATGACAGCTTCCCTTTGTATAAGCAAAAGTCATGAAAGAGTGACATAGACATCCAAAACAATGAAACTATTGTGCATAAAGCATATTAAAGAATATCTAGACAAGTACTCTCAATTTAACCAAGGCCCACATCTTCACAAAATTATTAAAGAAAGGGTACTCCACATAGCAATCCAAAAGCTGTCAAGCAGTTCACTTGAGAGAAATACTAAGTAATTGAAAACTTTGATTAGACATCCTGATCCTTGATCAAAATGGAATTGAGAAGAGCATACCTCAAGGCGCTGAAGGTCAATTTCTGCAGAAGCTAACTGGGTGCTAGTTAAATTGTACTGTTCCAGCAGGCCTTCCCAGCTAGGAAGGGACAAGTTGGTTGCAAGGCCATGTATAAATGCACCAGGATAGAGAAGAGCTTTCACTGCAACAGTGGGAAAAATTTCACTGGAAATTATTTGAGAAGATGTTACTTCCAAAGGGGTTGTACACATTCCAGACCTACATGGAACCCTAAAAACAACGAAGAGCATAGTCAGTGGAAAAGCCTTTATTAGAAACAACAGGTAAGAGTATATTATTAAACATTCTAGCGCATGCAAAAAACTATCCTAATATTTTGACAAGATTTGAAAATTTTAATTTTCAAGGGCTCAAGAGGATGCACTTTGGTAAGAACATGATGTAATTTAGCTTATTGCAAGATAAACTAGAAGCTGATATGTACTTTTTCTGTGATATCGGATTCATCATTGCTTGCCATTTTTATCATTAGTAATCAGTCATTTCCCAGTGGATTTATACAATGGATAAGGAATCAATTCCTTTTCTATTCTGCCATAAATCCTGCCATTTGATGTAGGATCTAAACTCTTAAGTTAGGCGTGAGAATGAATCTTTGGCAAAGCTCAGAATCGACTTTTAGTCAGCTCCTTCAATGGAGAACAAAATGACATACGATTCTATTATGAATCCTCCCTCTTTGCCATCCTCTACAGATAATCATTGTCATTTAAAGAGAAATATAATTCAAAAATGTTTATCGATATGTTAGTACAGATATCTTAAATATATCTATCTGCAAAAGGGCGAGATGAATCAATCTCGAGATCCATATCTTGGACTCATCACATAGTTTTGCCCATTGATGGGTTCCACATTGATTAATGACTCCATCATCTTCGCATATTCCCCACTGACTCGTGACAGATGGCCTCAATCTAGCTGCATCACCGTGTCGATCTCGGAAAAAAAAATTGAGAAAAATAGGGGCTCCAAACTCCTCCATTTGCCCAAGATATCGCAGTTTTTCGATCAAATGCTCTATGCAGGAAGGAAAACTTCCCTATGATAGTCATATTTAAGGTCGGCCATTTTTATTGACATCTCAAACTATTACACTCACTCCTCCCACCCTCTTGTCTATCATTGTATTTACGCCTCTTGCTGTAATCAACTTCTATATTGTCATGTTGTGAGCAATGAAAATCATGTATGCTATATTAGATGAATTGACTCTCTTAAAGCACTCTGATACCGGAAAATTTTAGTGCAAGCATAGGAGTTTCTAGATCAAGGCAATGGATTTATTGATCACAACTCATTAGGTATGAGACAACCTGAGAGACATTGTTCTTGCCATTCCAAGTTCCCCAACTAATATGGAAAGCAGCTTTGCATATATCCAAATGTAGGAATGATGTTTCTCTTTTCTACTCAATAGCAAAGTCTTACACAACGTTTGAAACAGCAATTTGCTGGGCAAGTTACTCTCAAGTTTCAACATTTTGACTGCAAAAGACTCCACCCCAGAGAGGAGGTCCAAATGTGTTACTAGAAACCGCAAATGAGAAACATGACGGAAACAGGTGGCACAAAGGTTTTGATTTAGGCTGTTTAATACCTTTTTTTTTTTTTTTAAATCATTATTTATGGGCAACTAGAAATAAAATCTATCTTTCATGTGCAGAAATCAATTGAGATAATTAAAATATACAAATTAAAAATACAACATAGGTCCAAATGGGTACTAAGCATGTAAATTGCATCATGTAATCAATGATGCATCATTATACATTTTAGAAAAAATGATAAATCATCTGATGTAAAGATGTTATAGTTGAATGATAAAAAAGGATATGGTCATCCAAATCAAGATTGAAAGCATAAGAACTATAGTCTATGACTAAAAAGAAATAGAAGCTGACCGTCTCAACTGGCATTAATACCCTCCAGCTGTTTGCCTCTGTTTCAAGGGAGAGAAAACAGCAAAGAAATTATATGGAGGGATCTGATCTTGTCAGGTTTCATGTAACTCCTCTCAAAGCCAACTCATTTAGGACCAACTTCAGAGGACAAAGGTAAACTGAAGTACCATTCACAAACAACAGTGATACCAAAATCCTTGAAAAATGGCCACACTTTTCCAGAACACTTGGGTAGCTTTCCGTCGGGAGTTGTGCCTAAATGACTTGTATAAATTTAACAATGGTGAAAACACTGTTAAAGAAATGTCTGCTGATATTGCAGCACATATTTTTGGAATCAACCACCTCAAAACTTGTAAGTTATAATATACAGTACACTATAGGTAGCCATCATCCCAAAAATTCAACTATTGCATGGTGTATAACTAATTAATCATTGTATCACAATCCATGACACCCTTGTGGATGGTCCTCGCTCATATCTTAACAAAGATTGCTTCAGCAACCAAACTAGAGCAATGGCACACTTAAGGCCGTTGGTAATCAATTTTTGAAACATTTCTTAATCATGTATGCTTCAAACAAGACTGTTATGCTACCTACTTTTTACAATACGAGCTCGGATACAACTATTCACAAAATGATATGCGTACATGGAAATAAATCACAATAATGGTCTTAAAACAAATACCTGTGAATGGCCAAACCCCACAAGAAAATTGATTCAATACAACTCTGAAAAATGGTAGGTCGAATTCCACCTCTTAGAGAAATGTTCCAACATAGCTCAAGATTCACACTTCAGAGATATCACTCTTGAATTTGAGGTAGGTCATGAAAGATGGTGCTGTTCATCCAATGGTGCAAATCCTCGAGGACAGACTTAATTACCATAAATTTGTTCCCTTCACACCACGGAAGTATAATTTTGTAATAAATGGATTCACATCATAGAAGCAACTTTATGAATGGCATATTCTACCACCGATTAGCTTCCTAGAATATTTTTATATTGCCTTCGCTTCCTAGGACAAAGATAAAATAGAAAAAAATGAGTAACAACTAAGTTATAAAGTGGTCAATCAAACTTTCTCAAAGTGGCCAATGCTTTTTCTTCATACACAATTAAGAGAGGTGATGGGGATTGCTATGAGAAACGATCAACAACAAAAAAAAATAACATGAACCATTCATCACAGGCCATTGGCCCATTCATCATGGGCTAAACACATTTACAAATTAATACCTCTTTTTGTGACTGCATACAATGTCCATTCTTTCCTCAATTGCATCCATAGAATTACAAGATAGAGTATATCCTATATGAAATTGCCCGGGCATCATAATGTTCAGACTCCTGCATCAACTCCCTGTATACGGAAGGTAATTTATAACCAAATGTTTTTTGATTGATTACCACCTTTGCTTTGTCATGGCACCTTTTTGAAGTAATTTCAAGGTATACGCACCTGCGTGCGTTTGTATGTTTATAATGTATGTAAGAAATGTACATAATGTATTTAATAATTTATGTATGTATGTAAATAATATGTTACTATGTATGTATGTGTATATGTATGTGTGTGTTTGTGTACGTGTGTGTGTGCTGTGCACGAAGGTGTGTTGTGTGTGCACGTGTTGTGTGTGTGTATGTTGTGTTGTGTTGTGTTACGGGTTAAATAAGAATTGACAATTTCCACTAGAAAAATAAATGTACTGCCAGGGAAAAGTATCAACAGGTTGTTTGCTTGTGGAGCACATATGTTATGTGATTCTGTATTTCAAGACAACTGATTTATATGCTCATAGGCTGATAATAAGGACCCCAAAAAAGGCTTAATTCTCAAACATTGAAAATGTTTAGTATTGAATCAATCTATTTTTTCATTGTATATTTCTTATCAAAAGTGTTTGCTTTACGCAGCCCAAAACTAGCCTGCTTAGATTAATCCCACATCTAGTCTGCTTGGATTGATCGTAGTGTCATAAAATGATTTTTATTTGACAAAAACACTCCCAGTGCACCAAAAAAATAGTTTCTGAAATGTCATGGAAGGCCTAATTACTAAAGAATCCCGAGCATGGATATTTTCACACCAACAATGTGTGATATCCCTATTTTGAAATTGAATAATATTATTACTAAAATAAAAAGTATTTTTAAACACTTAAAATAAAGTAATAATAGACTAATTTGCTTTTCACTTAAGTTGGGACTTTTTTAAGGGTCATGGGCTTATTTAGCCCTTAAGAGATTTTAAAAACAAATTATCCGAATAATCCACTAACTCTTCCTTCATAACTAAAAGGTGGATATATAAAGGGGATTTGTATTTCATTTGAAGGTATATGGAATTTTGATAACGGATCTCTTGAAGTCTAAGCACGAACAACTAGACTTGTTCTTGGAGGACGAAAACCCTTCAAGGGGGCCGAATCGAGGACGAAAACCCGAAATTCAAACCTAGGCAGCCTCATCTAGGAGATGCATTGAGCAGAATTTAGTTTGAAGGGTGTTTTCAACACCAAATAGGCACTTGCAGGTGAGCAAACCGGTGGAGTGGAGCGTGGAGTTTGGAGGACTGCTCAAGGGCAACGAAGACTCTCCAAGGGCAGAGACACATTTTCAAAGGGCAGCAAACAGCTGGAAAGGATCGGCGACCCATCTTGGGGTCTTGTTGAGGGCAGCTAGGGTGTGGATCAGCCACATTTATTTTTCCTGAATTTTATAATATTTTTCCATCCCAAACACTTCATCAAAAACCACGTTCTTGGCTGGTTTCTTTGACAAATTCATCATTATTTATTCTGCTATTTTTTGGAGAATTTAATATAATATTTGGAGCTGATTTCAAGGGTTATCTACTACTGTATTTACAAAATCAGATTGTTGGGGTTTTGAAATAAATCTGGAAATTCATATTTGTTGATTGGATTGATAGAATAATTTATTGTTTAACCTAATATCCCTAAAAAGGACATCACAGTGGTATCAAAGCTAATTTCTTGGTTAGCTATGGGAAACAGGGGTTACATGTCGATCAGTGACATGGACAGGGCTAGGCTCGAAAGATTAGCTCGGATACAAGAACAAATGAGAGAAGTGATGGGGGAATTTCTTCAAACAGTGAAGGATATGAAAGGAAAGAAAGAGTAGGGTTTGGCAAGCAACACCATGGGTGTGGGTATGGAATCCATACCTAACCCTAGGGTTCTTCTAGAAGAAGCCACTTCAGAAAAAGAGAAACAGCCTCCATACAAGCTGAATTGTTGGCATCATATGGTGAGTATATGACTAATCTACCTCCTTTTTGAAAGGAGATGAGCTTTAATGGATATGTCACTTGGAAAAGAGGGAAAGGAGGTTCCAACAAAGGGCGGAAGAGCCTTGGAGGGTGGAACAAAGAGATAGGAAAGGTCACCTTGCCTACTTTTGATGGGTTACAAGTAATTCAGCTAGGGCTTGGATCAAAAATGTGGATACATATTTTTCATTACATAAATTGAAGGAGAAGGATGCCTTGTCATTAATTGCTTTACATTTGGAAGGAGCTGCCCATGAATGGTGGCATTAGGGGTTGATAACCCTAGGACACAACACCATCAAGACCTATGAGGAATTCCGAAATAAAGTCATTAATAAATTTGAAAAGGCAGAATTGGACTTGCATATCCATGATTTGACCCGCTTGCAACAAGGACAATCCAAAGGAAAAAGAGGTTTCCAGCAAGAGCAAAAACATCCAAGGAGGCTGCAAATGAGTTCTAAAACCTTCCTACACAAAAGAACGAATTTCCAGCCAAGGGATGGGCCAATGGAAGGGCTGCAAAACCGTGACAGTAGTACAGAAAGGTGTGAAACAGTCCTCAAAACAGTGGAGCAGCACAAAAACATGAATTTCCAGCCAAGGAGAGGGCCATTGGAAGGAATGCCAACCAGTGACAGCCGTATGGAAGGGTCCGAAGCAGTCCTCAAAGTAGTAGAGCAAGATGAGGATTTGCAGAATTTTAAGGAGCAACCAAAAGAGCTACAAGTTGAAGGCAAGGAGGTGGATGAATCAAGAGAAGTTCGTTCTACATATACCATGGAAGAAGAATCAAGTGGGGCAGCCACTTGTAATGAGAAACAAGTCATGAGTAAGGAAAATATGCACTGCCAAGGAAAAGAAAATTGTGCAATTATGTCAAGGACACGAGCAAGGTGTGATGAGTGGATGAAGAGGGCAAAGCAAGCAAAGATGATAGCCTTCCAAGCTAGGCAACACCTAAGGAAGTTTAAAGAGAAAGGTGAGTCCCTTAAACACATACATAATCATGTCAAAGATAAAGGGAAATCAATATTGCACATTGATAAAAGAAAATCGGTGAACAAGGTCCACACCACAAGGGCTAATGATCACTATCAACTTGATGCAATTTCTGGAACAGCACATAAAGGTAAGCCATTTAATTATTTTTATGACAAGTCATCAATGCACAACCTTCCTACTATGCTCCTACATCACTTTAAAGGATATGGGGATCATGCCAAGGGTGAGGACAAGGTGAAGGGCATGCCAAAAGGCATGCAGACACATCACAAAATTGGTAAGCATCACCATTCGTTTGATACATTTCATATGCTACATATAATCGTTGTGTGTAGAATGAAAATGCAAGAGGAAGGTATCCAACCAATGGCAAGGCTTGAGGTATGTATTGTTGTTGGTAAATCATATACAATAATTACAATTCAGTTTTTAGATAAAAGGATGTATTACATAAGAAATAATGCATTGTCCTATGATAGTGTGGTGAAAGCTTGCTATGTGGGATCACAAGATTCAAGTTATGCAAAGTGTGCATTGTCTTTTGGAGGGAAAAGGCAAGAAATTAAGGGCTGTTACAGTCCTACAGCCCTTGTCTATGGTGTTCTAATTGGATGTGCCATGGGAAAAAGTTGGCCAGACATGAGAACAGTAAGAGGTGACAAGCGCTATGACCCATGGGTCATTGCAAGAGTTGTTGATAATCATTTGACGGCTGTTTTTTTGCATATCCAGCCTATCTCATTCACCATTTTTGGTGTACATGTTATGCATGGGTCTCAAGGAGGTGAGAGTCACACCCTTCAACATGAAGAGGGTGGTTCAAAAATACATAAATGAATTCCAAGACACCATAGGGGAAAGGAAAAAGGAAAGAGAAAGTTGCTACATTCATATCGGAAGCAACAAGAAAATACCTCTTGGTTCTCAAGTACGAAAGAATTGCAAGGGAGGACCAAGCCAACAAGGAGGGATGTATCCTATGATCTTAGAGATTGACAATTGGATCAAAAGGGTGTTATTAAACACCAATGTTTGTCCTAAATTGTTTGTTTCACGTGTAGGTTTATTTTGGAGATCACTTGCAAAGGGCAATGCAAGGAATAAGTTGGATTCCATACATGGGCAACCAATTGGAAGGGATGATAAGGAGGACATGGAAGAAGATTCAAGGTCCATCATAAATTGGGCAAAGGCTCAAATCATAAGCAGCTGTTGGAAAAGTAATTTGATGGGGAAAAAATTGTCTTTCTCCTTTCCGGAAAATTCAGAAAATTGTTGGCAACTATCTTGGCCATTGAGCGCCTAAAATGGGTTCATTGTTTGTACATGGCAGCCAGCTAAGAGGCCTGAAATTGTTGTTGGAAGTTATGAAAATTTTGCTTTTGAAAATTCTGAGTTGTGTCATTCATTACAGCCACCCAGCATACATAAAAAAATTAGTTTTGGAGGTACTTTGTTACTCATGACAAGGAGAGATATTATTCCTTGTGTTTCCAATTTTGTGCAATCCGAAAAATCAAGTCTTTGGCATCTACTACAACCTCTCTATTGGGAAGAAATTACTGATATTTGTGCACATCTACATCTGTTATGTGTTTTTTATTTTGTGCAATCAGAAAAATCAGATCTTTTGCCTCTACTACAGCCCCCTGGTAAGAACAACATGACTGATTTAATTGCTTACTTTCACTTGTTCTTGAGTTCAAAAAATGACATCTTTGGAGACCACGGTTTGCACATGAAGTAGGTAAAAATTGTGAGTATGAAACAGCAGTGTACGTTACTTATTTTTTAACATTCCTTTGATGTTTACATGGTCACATACTTACATATCAATCATGAGAAGGGGCAGCCTTGGATAAAACATACTTTGCATATGATGGGGATCATTCATAGTGGATTGCATATGGTGATGAGTTGCTTCAGAGGTATGTTGCACCTGATAATTCTTTTGGCTACTTCTTTGCACATTTGAGATTCTTTCTCAAAGCATAGAGGAATGAGTAAGGTGAGTTGTGACTACAACCTTACTAGTATGCATTCATTGAGGTGGGTTCAAGTGGACCTCTACAAACAAGACAGCGGTTTGACATCTTCCGGAGGCCATGATTGGATTGACATGATGGTAGATTGCATCATGCCCAACTCGGTATCGAGTGAGTTAGAAGCACGAGAGCATAAAGAGCCACTGGATGGTTTTTATGTGGACTTGGACACCATGGATCAGCTTTCAAAACATAGGTACAACAAGGTACAGGTTCAGTTTGGAGCTTCTTTTCCATGGAAAGAAGTTACAATTGGACATTGCATAATAAGGTATGTTGGGACACCTCCGTGGATATTGCAAGTGCTTGAAGACAAGCAATTTTGGGCAAGAAGGATTGTAATGTCCCCATTTTGAAATTAAATAATATTATGACTAAAATAAAAAGTATTTTTTAATACTTAAAATAAAGTAATAATCAACTAATTTGTTTTTCACTTAAGTTGGGACCTTTTTAAAGGTCATGGGCTTATTTAGCACTTAAGAGATATAAAGGGGATTTGTATGTCATTTTAAGGCATGTGAAATTTTGATAATAGATCTCTTGAAGTCTAAGAATGAACAACTGGACTTGTTCTTGGAGGACAAAAACCCTTCAAGAGAGCTGAATTGAGGACAAAAACCCAAAAATTAGACCTAGGCAGCTTCATCTAGGAGTTGCAGTGAGCAGAATTGAGCTTGAAAGGTGTTTTCAACACCAAATACGCACTTACAGGTGAGCGACCCAATGGAGGAGTAGAGCGTAAAGTTTGGAGGACTGCTCAAGGGTAATGAAAACTCTCCAAGGGCAGAGACACACTTTCAAAGGGAAGCGAATAACTGAAAAGGATCGGCCACCCAAATTGGGGTCTTGTTGAAGGCAGCTGGGGTGTGGATCAGAGAAATTTATTTTTCTTGAATTTTATAATATTATTCCAGCCCAAACACTTCATCAAAAACCAGGTTCTTGGCTAGTTTCTTTGGCAAATTTATCATTATTTATTCTGATATTTTTTGGAGAATTTAATATAATATTTGGAGCTGATTTCAAGGGTTATCTACTGCTGTATTTACAAAATCAGAATGCTAGGGTTTTGAAATAAATCTGAAAATTCATATTTGTTGATTGGATTGATATAATAATTTATTGTTTAACTTAATATCCCTAAAAGGGACATTACAATGGTATCAGAGCCAATTTCTTGGCTAGCTATAGGAAACAAGAGTTACATGTCAATCAGTGACATGGGCAAGGCTAGGCTCGAAAGGTTAACACTTAACTCGAGCACAAGAACAAATGAGAGAAGTGATGGGGGAATTTCTTCAAACAGTGAAGGATATGAAAGGAAAGAAAGAGTAGGGTTTGGCAAGCAACACCGTGGGTGTGGGTATGGAATCCATACCTAAGCCTAGGGTTCTTCCAGAAGAAGCCACTTCAGAAAAAGAGAAGGAACAACCTTTATACAAAGCTGAATTGTTGGCATCATATGGTGAGTATATGACTTATCCACCTCTTTTTTGAAAGGAGATGAGCTTTAACGGATATGTCACTTGGAAAAGAGGCAAAGGAGGTTCCAACAAAGGGCGGAACAGTCTTGGAGAGTGGAACGAAGAGATGGGGAATCTCACCTTGCCTACTTTTGATGGGGTTACAAGTAATTCAACTAGGGCTTGGATCAAAAAAGTGGATACATATTTTTCATTACATAAATTGAAGGAAAAGGATGCCTTGTCATTAATTGTTTTACATTTGGAGGGAGCTGCCCATGAATGGTGGCACCAAGGGTTGATAACCCTAGGACACAACACCATCAAGACCTATGAGAAATTCCGAAATAAAGTCATTAATAAATTTGAAAAGGCAGAATTGGACTTGCATATCCATGATTTGGCCCACTTGCAACAAGGACAATCGAAGGAAAAAAAGAGGTTTCCAGCAAGAGGAAAAACATTCAAGGAGGCTGCAAATGAGTTCTAAAACCTTTCTACACAAAAGAACGAATTTCCAGCCAAGGGAAGGGCCAATGGAAGGGCTGCAAAACCGTGACAGCAGTACAGAAAGGTCTGAAATAGTAATCAAAACAGTGGAGCAACACAAAAAGATGAATTTCCAGCCAAGGAGAGGACCATTGGAAGGACTGTCAACCAATGACAACAGTATGGAAGGGTCCGAAACAGTCCTCAAAGTAGTAGTGCAAAATGAGAATTTGCAGAAATTTAAGGAGTAACCAAAAGAGCTACAAGTTGAAGGCAAGCAGGTGGATGAATAAAGAGAAGTAAGCTCTACATATACCATGGAAGAAGAATCAAGTGGGGCAGCCACTTGTAATGAGAAACAAGTCATGAGTAAGGAAAATATGCCATGCCAAGGAAAAGAAAATTGTGTAATTATGTCAAGGACACAAGCAAGGTGTGATGAGTGGATGAAGAGGGCAAAGCAAGCAAAGATGATAGCCTTCCAAGCTAGGCAACACCTAAGGAAGTTTAAGGAGAAAGGTGAGTCCTTTAAACACATACATAATCATGCCAAAGATAAAGGGAAATCAATATTGCATATTGATGAAGGTAAATCGGTGAACAAGGTCCACACCACAAGGGCTAATGATCACTATCAGCTTGCTGCAAGTTCTGGAACAGCAGATAAAGGTAAGCCATTTAATTATTTTATGGCAAGTCATTAACAATCTTCCTACTATGCTCCTACATCACTTTAGAGGATATGAGGATTATGCCAAGGATGAGGACAAGGTGAAGGGCATGCCAAAAGGCATGCAAACACATCATGAAATCGGTAAGCATCACCATTCGTTTGATACATTTCATATGCTACATATAATCGTTGTGTGTAGAAGGAAAATGCAAGAGGAGGGTATCCAACCAATGGCAAGGTTTGAGGTATGTATTGTTGTAGGTAAATCAACTACAACAATTACAATTCAATTTTTAGATGAAAGGATGCATTCAATAAAAAATAATGCATTGTTCTATGATAGTGTGGTGAAAGCTTGCTATGTGGGATCACAAGATTCAAGTTATGCAAAGAGTGCATTGTCTTTTGGAGGGAAAAGGCAAGAAATTAAGCACTGTTACAGTCCTACAGCCCTTGTCTATGGTTTTCTAAGTGGATGTGCCAAGCGAAAAACTTGGTTAGACGTGCGAACAGTAAGAGGTGACAAGCGCTATGACCCATGGGTCATTGCAACAGCTGTTGATAATCATTTGACGGCTGTTTTTTGCATTTCCAACTTATCTTATTCACCATTTTTGGTGTACATGTTATGCATGGGTCTCAAGGAGGTGAGCGTCACACCCTTCAACATGAAGAGGGTGGTTCAAAAATTCATAAATGAATTCCAAGACACCATAGGAGAAAGGGAAAAGGAAAGAGGAAGTTGCTACATTCATATCAGAAACAACAAGAAAATACCTCTTGGTTCTCAAGTAAGAAAGAATTGCAAGGGAGGACCAAGGCAACAAGGAAGGTTGTATCCTATGATCTTAGAAATTGACAATTGGATCAAAAAGGTGTTATTAAAGGCCAATGTTTGTCCTAACTTGTTTTTTTCACGTGTAAGTTTATTTTAGAGATCACTTGCAAAGGGCAATGCAAGGAATAGATTGGCTTCTATACATAGGCAACCAATTGGAAGGGATAATAAGGAGGACATAGAAGAAGATTTAAGGTCCATCATAGATTGGGCAAAGGCTCAAATCATGAGCAGCAGTTGGAAAGGTAAATTGATGGAGAAAAAATTGGTCTTTCTCCTTTCCGAAAAATTTAGAAAATTGTTGGCAACAATCTTGGCCATTGATCCCCCAAAAAGGGTTCATTGTTTGTACATGGCAGCCAACTAAGAGGCCTGAAATTGTTGTTGGAAGTTATGAAAATTTTGCTTCTGAAAATTCTGAGTTGTGTCATTCATTACAGCCACCCAGCATACATAAAAAAATTAGTTTTGGAGGTACTTTGCTACTCATGACAAGGAGAGATATTATTCCTCATGTTTCCGATTTTGTGCAATCCGAAAAATCAGGTATTTGGCATCTGCTACAACCTCTCTATTGGGAAGGAATTACTGATTTTTGTGCAATCAGAAAAACCAGATCTTTTGCCTCTACTACAGCCCTTTGGTAAAAACAACATGACTGATTTAATTGCTTACTTTCAGCTGTTCTTAAGTTTGGAAAATGACATTTTGGAGACCACGGTTTGCACATGAAGTGGGTAAAATTTATGAGTATGAAACAGCAGTGTACCTTACTTATTTTTGAACATTCCTTTGATGTTTACATGGTCACATACTTACATAGCAATCATGACAAGGGGCAGCCTTGGATAAAACATACTTTGCATATGATGGGGACCATACATAGTAGATTGCATATGGTGATGAGTTGCTTCAGAGGTATGTTGCACCTGATAATCCTTTTGACTCCTTTGCACATTTGAGATTCTTCCTCAAAGCATAGAGGAATGAGTAAGGTGAGTTGTGACTACAACTTTACTAGTAGGCATTCATTAAGGTGGGTTCAAGTGGACCTCTACAAACAGGACAGCGGTTTGACATCTTCTAGAGGCCATGATTGGATTGACATGGTAGATTGCATCATGCCCAACTTGTTATTGAGTGAATTAGAAGCACGGGAGCATAGAGAGCCACTGGATGGTTTTTATGTGGACTTGGACACCATGGAGCAGCTTTCAAAACATAGGTACAACAAGGTATAGGTTCAGTTTGGAGCTTCTTTTCCATGGAAAGAAGTTACAATTGGACATTGCATAATAAGGTATGTTAAGACAACTCTGTGGATATTGGAATTGCTTGAGAACAAGTAGTTTTGGGTGGGGAGGATTGTAATGTCTTCATTTTGAAATTAAATAATATTATTACTAAAACAAAAAGTATTTTTAAATACGTAAAATAAAGTAATAATAGACTGATTTGCTTTTCACTTAAGTTGGGACCTTTTTAAGGGTCATGGGCTTATTTAGCCCTTAAGAGATTTTAAAAGCAAATTATCCTTATAATCCACTAACTCTTCCTTCATAACTAAAAGGTGGATATATAAAGGGGATTTGTATTTCATTTGAACGCATGTGGAATTTTGATAACAGATCTCTTGAAGTCTAAGCATGAACAGCTGGACTTGTTCTTGGAGGACGAAAATCCGAAATTCAGACTTAGGCAGCTTCATCTAGGAGTTGCATTGAGCAAAATTGAGTTTGAAAGGTGTTTTCAACACCAAATAGGCACTTGCAAGTGAGTGAACCAGTGGAGGAGTGAAACGTGGAGTTTTGAGTACTCAAGGGCAGCGAAGACCCTCCAAGGGCAGAGACACACTTTCAAAGGGCAGCAAACAGCTGGAAAGGATCAGTGACCCATCTTGGGGTCTTGTTGAGGGCAGTTGGGTGTGAATCAGCCATATTTATTTTTCCTAAATTTTATAATATTTTTTCAGCCCAAACACCTCATCAAAAATCAGGTCTTGGCTGGTTTCTTTGGCGAATTTATCATTATTTATTTTGCTATTTTTTGGAGAATTAAATATAATATTTGGAGTTGATTTCATAGGTTATCTCCTGCTATATTTACAAAATCAGATTGCGAGGGTTTTGAAATAAATTTGGAAATTCATATTAGCTGATTGGATTGATAGAATAATTTATTGTTGAATTTTGATAACGGATCTCTTGAAGTTTAAGCACGAACAGCTGGACTTGTTCTTGGAAGACGAAAACCCTTCAAGGGAGCTGAATTGAGGACGAAAACCTGAAATTCAGACCTAGACAGCTTCATCTAGGAGTTGCATTGAGCAAAATTGAGGTTGAATGATGTTTTAAACACCAAATAGGCACTTGTAGGTGAGCAAACCAGTGGAGGAGTGGAGCATGGAGTTTGGAGGACTGCTCAAGGGCAGCGAAGACTCTCGAAGGGCAGAGACACACTTTCAAAGGGCAGCGAACAGCTGTAAAGGATCGGCTACCCATCTTGGGGTCTTGTTGAGGGCAGCTGGGGTGTGGATCAACCACATTTATTTTTTCTAAATTTTATAATATTTTTCCAGCCCAAACACTTCATCAAAAACTAGGGTTTTGGTTGGTTTCTTTGGCGAATTAATCATTATTTATTCTGCTATTTTTTGGATAATTTAATATAATATTTGGAGCTGATTTCAAGGGTTATCTACTGCGGTATTTCCAAAATCAGATTGCTAGGGTTTTGAAATAAATCAGGAAATTCATATTTGTTGATTGGATTGATAGAATTATTTATAGTTTAATCTAATATCCCTAAAAGGTACATTACGCAATGCTACAATTTTGATAGAAATGGAAAGGCACAATATCTGAATTGGCTCCTATTTTCAATCAAAAAAAAAAGTTGACTCCTCCATACTATCTCCAAGTTATTTGATTGTCTATTCTTGTTAACTCAACTTCATGGTCACAAAGCATGCTTCATTGGAGTTTTCCAACTTCTGCTTCTAGTAACCCACACCCATCCCTTCTTGAGTGTTTCTTAATTCTTTTCCTCATTAAAGCTAGAGATTACTTAACTTGGGTAGAGGAAATTATCCGTAATCTCCTCTAAAACTTTCTTTACTAGCTTTTGTACCTTTTTTTTGTTTTCCAGCTCCTCTTCTTGCAGCACCTCTTTCTTATCTCTTGTACTTCATTGTAGTCTTTATCTTGCATCTGTATGCTTGTATTCTTTATCTTGCACTATTGCATACAGATGGTGTCAATTTGCAAAATATTCTACATTTCTCACATGTGCAAAGGAAGAATCCTTTATTGCAATTTTGGCATATCAATATAAGGTCATAGAATATTATGTATCTGCATTCATAATAAGCTTCTTTTGACATACACTGAAACTATGCAATTAAGTCTGGGGTAGAAGAAAAGTTTAGAAAGCTTTAACAAACAAAAGATAGGCCGTAAGAGCCCTACAACTTCCTCTCCAATCTAAACTATGTTTGTGTGTCTTCATACTTGTGTTAAATTTATTGAGCTCTATCTACTTCACAAGATTTCAGCATTGTCAAAGACTAGTCAAAGAGCTGCCAAACACCAATTAAAGAATTGATGATGACTTGCCAAACAACACTCGAAAGATCTATCAAAGAACAATAGTATGGCCATGAAAACATTAAATAAATACAAAGATACAAATATAATGACATTTTTAGACCTGAAGATAATTTACCTCATTTTTTTTAATTTTTTTTGCTTGATTCTCACTACGTTTTAAACTGGAAGATTTGTTCATCCAAGCTTTTCTATGAGTAAACTAAATTTTGTAACGATGTGCAACAATATGTACTGATTCCTGTATGGTAAATTTTGGCAGTTGAGGATAAACCAATAGCCCTGGAATTAGAAAAGGGGCGGGGATTAGAAAACCCATGGAGTGATGATTAAGGTGAAGGTTGGGAACGAGGATTTTTTAAAAAAAAACCCGCAGGGTGATGGCTCTTTGTATCCAATATGACCTATTAGGTGATGGCAGGTTAATGAGACTGGTGGCTCATTAACCTACTAGTAGACAAGTTAAAAAAATTGATGAATAGATTCAGTACCTGAAAAGAGGGATCTGCAGGAATATGAGTAGAAAGTATACACGAGAGGCAATGTAGGGAATCCGAACTCCCCATCTGGAAGGAGGTCCTGCCATATATTTCTATACCTAACAGATCTAATGAACTTGGATCCACAGTTATTGAAACTAACTTTGATATCTTTCACTGGGAGTTTATCGATAGATAGGTTTGGCTCACCCATGATTAAATCTTTATTCAATCCTACCTCTACCATGGCACAGAGTTCGGTAAATTTTTATTGGTACCCGATGGGAAGGGATCTATTGTAATTACCTCATGCTATTTGTTTGTAGTAGAAAATTAGCATTTTAAAGTTTTAATATTAGTTTTGTAATTTGAAAAAGAAAAAATTATAGTTTTAAAAAAAAAATAATTGATTAGAGGATGATGATAAGATTAATATTTAAAAAAAAATTAAATTATTTATTATATCAAAAAAATGAGGGAAAAAACATTTCTTTAGAATCATTGACTTTTTGGTATTATGATTTCTGTAATTTATTATTATTTTTTAATATGTTGTTTTCTCATTGAATGTAATTGTATATAAATAATAGAAAAAAGCATTATAAGCTATGCGTATTAAATAGTCACAATGATTCGTCACACGCATTCAATCGTCCATACTACTTTTGAAGTTGGTGAAACCTTTGAGAACTAACAATAATCACGATTGATTCTTTTCTGTCTTCACCTAATAATTTTGTGTGACGTGTACGCAAGGTTCATGTGGTTGGAGGGTCTCAATACCCTTCCCTCTTTACCTATATTGGTTCCCTAAACAATTCACATGGCCCTCATGTGATAGATGTTATTATAGCTCTTAATTAAGCAAACAACGTTTTGTGGGTTAACTGGGGATAAAATATAGTCTATAAAGTAATGCATTTGTGCACTTCACGGAGACCAACCTTGCTTAAAGCTTCTACGAGGAAGTCCTAGGTAATGACATTGAGATGGGTGACACTCATCATAATCATAGAGTCACATCTATATGTCACTATTCATAGAGTGGTCGCAAGGTGATATATATAAAGGGCTTTATGTACACACATACATACATACATACATACACATTATATATATATATATATATATATATATATATATATATATATATATATATATATCGCCTTAAGACTTCCATGTGTAAAGTAATATGGTGGGTCCATGATACCCATGTAGGTCACAAAGTTGTCGATTAAGGTCACATTACTCTTAATATATATGAGAGTTTTCACAGTGTTCTGGAAAACTGTAATGTCCCTATTTCTGGTTCACTTATGAGCACATACTGAAGACTTTTAGTCTACTTTCCCCATAGACTAAGAGATTACTTTTGGCGTTTTATTTTATTAATTAATTATGATTGCCTAAATAGTGATTTTTATCATTTATCCATATAAGGCAATTCTATTAATAATCTACTTTCCCCATAGACTAAGAGATTACTTTTGGAGTTTTATTTTATTAATTAATTATGATTACCTTAATAGTGTTTTTTATCATTTATCTATATGAGGTAATTCTAGATGATTAATATAATACTTTTTTTAAAGTAGTTTTTACCATTATGATATTTAAAAGATAATAATTATTAGATTATTGTCTAAAAGTAATTTTAATTATTATTTATTTTTTAGGCAATTAATTTAATATTATATTTTAAAAAGGGGAATGTTGGCTTAGGAGTTGAGCAAAAAAAAGAAAAAAAATCTTTAAAAGCCAGCAAGAAGAGTCATGAGGTATTTTACCCCTCTAAGGTGGTTCGCCACCCTTTATAGGGTACAAATACAAGGTGAAGACCTCATTTGAAGATATGTTGAATTTGATATTGTGAATCTTCATGCTTGATGGATGATTGAGATCTATGTCCAATAATTGTTACCACAGGTTTGGAGCTGATTTGTCAACAAAAAAGTGTCTTTTGATGTCACATTGCAAAGGTTTATTTGGTGTTTGCCCTAGGAGTGGGGCAACTTACTTTTAGAGGTCTTAAAGAGTGTTTTGAGAGCAATTTGATGTCCAATTGTTCAATTTAAATTGTTGGAATTTATTATTGAATTGCTAAAGTATGGCCTTGGATTTCTACAAGTTGTGGCAAGGTTTTCAAGGGTAAATTGAGAGAAAAAATAAATAACAATTTTTTAATTATTTATTTATTTTATTTGATAGATTTTATGGTGGATTTGAGTTCATGAATTACTAATTTGAGGCTAATATATATTGAATAATTTTTCCTAAGTTTGGCGACTTAGTTTGGCATGTGTAGAAGGTCATTAAGGAAGCGAAAAACCCTAATTGGCGAAGAAAAATTAATTCTATTTTTATTGCATCTTTTTGACCTGGGGAAACTTCATTTGAGAGGTTATTTGGCCACATTGAGTGCCCTAGAAGGTTGTTGGAATTGTTTGGATATTTGTGGTAATTTATCTGTGATATTTGCAAGGGTTTGAATGGGATTTTGGTGAGTGAAAAGTTGTTATTTTCTTGAATAAAATCAAATAACTTATAGCAAGTTTAATTTAGAAATTCACCTACATTCAGGAGGTGAAAAGGTACAATTTTCTTATTTTCAATTGTTACTCATACTTGCTCATATTGATGTGGTTATTGATCAAAGTAATTGGTGGAAATTGCCTCTTTGTTTTCATGTACCTTAGCACGTAAGGTTTGGTAGTGATTTGCATGTATTTGGAGCTTGTATTTCAGCTAGGGTTTGTTGATTTTTTAATTTTTAGAATTTAGAAATTATTCAAATATTGTGAATTTTAGGGAAAACCCTTATTTGATCTTTTGGCACAAAAAGGTGACATTACAATGGTATTAAAGCACTGATCTTGTCCACCTTTAAGATTTGGTGTTGTAGATTTAGTTACAAGAAGATAAAAATATTTTTTATTATCAGAGAAGAGTAAGAAACTATGGAAGAAATAGAGAAATAAAGGCTCCATAATGCAGGAAGAAAGTTAGGGAACCTATGCCAACCAGTGGGAGGTATAATCAACACCTTGAAAGAAGTAGAAAGGAGGTTATCTAAAGTGAGTCAATCACAATATGAGTCCATGAAATGGGTGGTACAACCCTCAATGACTTACTTGGTTCAACATGAAGTCTTGACAAACACAAATGAGGAGGTAAGAATCTTGGTTATTGGTTGTATTAATGAGGTTTTAAGACTAACTGCTCCCAAAGTTCTCTACAATGATAAAATCATGAGGGAGATATTTTTATTGATTGTGGAGAGCTTCCAAGGTCTCAAAGAGGACAAAAGACACTCCTTGGCTAGAAGGGTCAACATCTTGAAAACTATGGCTTCAATTAGGTCATGTATTTTGATGTTATATATAGAATGTGATGAATTTATTATTAAGATGTTTCAACATTTCCTTACAATTGCTTGTAAGAATCCTACCAAAAATATTGTAGCTTCTATGCAAAGAATCTTGATCTTGACACTCAATAAAAGTGATGATCTTTTTGAGCCATTATTAGTTATCTTGTTGACAGGATTGAGGCTAGAAAAGAATTTTTTTCTAATTGCATATATGTTGTTTGAAAATATTACAATTAATTGTGAGGGAAATTTGAGGCCTTATTTGATGTTAGATATGGAATGTGATGAATTTATTATTAAGATGTTTCAACATTTCCTTACAATTGCTTGTAAGAATCCTACCAAAAATATTGTAGATTCTATGCAAAAAATCTTGATCTTGACACTCAATGAGAGTGATGATCTTTCTGAGCCATTATTAGTTATCTTGTTGATAGGATTGAGGCTAGAAAAGAATTTTTTTCTAATTGCATATATGCTATTTGAAAATATTACAATTAATTGCGAGAGAAAATTGAGACCTTATTTGATAGTGGAACATGTGGAGGAAGAGAATATTGAACTACATGGGGAGTTGGAAGGAAAGAATGAATGGACAACCCTTCATGAGGGTTCCTATGAAGGAGCCAAAGAAACAAAAAAATTAGATCTGAAGGAGGAAGGTGAGTTACAAAAAGATGACACTTTGGTGAAATATAGAGTGGGAAATTGTGAGGACCAAAAATCTAAGTTTTTGGAGCAGCAAGAAGGGCTACAAATGATGGATGAAAATGAGGAAATGCTAGGTTCTTTGAGACAACCAAGTACCCCAAACTTTGGTATTCAAAAAGATGATTTTGAAGAAGCCCAGAAAACTAAGATATTCATAAAAAGGTATGAGTTCAATGATGATTTTTGTTTGGTATCTAATAATTGTTCAAATTTGTTGCATGGCTCTAGATTTGATGAAAGAGCTTGGAAAGAACAATTTCTAATCGCAAATGAAAAAGGATTGCAAGCCTTGAAAAGGTTGGATGACATAAGGGGGCTTCTTGATGGATCAATGTAGAATGAGATGAGGGGATGTTTGAAGGAAAGGAACACCATGATGGACTTGCATTCAATCAAAATGGATATGGGATAAGATCAAGATTCTAACTTGTTGTGGAGTGCAAAGGACAATCCATTGTTTGAAATGGATAAAGAAGAAAGACCAAGGCCACAAAGAAGGATGTACCTCATGATCCTAGAAAGTGGTAATTGGATCAAAAGGTGTTACTAAACACCAATGTTTTTCCTAACTTGTTTGTTTCATGTGTAGGATTAATTTTGAGGTCCCTTGCAAAGGGCAATGTTAAGAATAAGTTGGCAACCATATATGGGCAACCTTTTAGAAGAGTTGAAAATGGAGACATGGGTGAAGACTTGAGGACTATCATAGTTTGGGAAAGAACCCAAATCATGAGTAGCCTTAGGAATGAGGTCATTTTGCATGGGTTGAGTGATAAGGCCCCCCCTTCATCTTCATTGAATAGCATGGTGAGAGGTTACTTCATGAGCATGAGGAAAAAGCAAAGAGGAATTAAAGATAGAGTTGAAATAAGACATCATGGTCATCCCTTTGTTTCAAAGAAAGCATTTTATACAAGGCCATTGGTAAGTTTGGTTAAATCCAATTATGATCATGTTTGTTTGGGAAGAAAAGACAAGGAATTTGTTTTCCATGGAAATCCCCAAAGTTTTCTTGGGAAACACCCTATCCCATGTTGTGAAGATAATAAGGAGGGTGTTAAGAAGAGCACAAGGCCCCTATTGAGGTTGGAACAAGCCCAAGTTGTGATCAGTTGTTCACAAGTTACAAATTTCAATGAAAATGGTCCTCTCCCTCACCAAAGAATTATGTAAGTAAATTGGCACATTCACGATCTTTTTTAGGCATAAATGTCTATTTGTTTTGCATGTGGAATCCAAGGATAGGAGATGTTAAAATTAGTTTAAAATCTGAATTTTTTTGCTCAAATTTTTTTAAAGATAACTAAGCAATTCTAGCCACCAAATATAGTCATGATTTTGCACTTTCAAGCCATGTTTTAGTTAGTATTGGGAAGAGTTTATGCATGGGCAAATTCTAAAATTGTTTGCTCTAAAATTTCTAAGTTGGTATGGTAGGTACAACAATATGTTAAAGGGAAAAAATTTGAAATTTTTGAGGAATTATAGCCACTAACAAATTCTGGAAATGTTTGTAAAATTGAGCACATCTTGCATGGCAAAGATTAGAAGGGTACACCAAAGGTACAACATTATTTTGTGGATAAAGTTGAGTATTTTTTGGGATTATTTAGTGGTACATACATATTTGGGGAAGTTGATAAAGGGAAACAAATGGAAGGATATGAATCTCACATAAGGGGATCCCTACAAATTTGTTTACTTGATGATGACATGTGTTTGAAATGAATGTTTTCCAATTGGGTTAAACTTGTTTTTTCTTTGCAAATGGAAAGAATACATTTTCGAATTAAAGAAGGTTTGGTATGGAATTATTTATCCATTTAGAAAATCTCGCATTATGCCATTTGATAAAAGATATTCTACTTAACAGGTACAAGAGCAAGGCTTTTTGAGCACTACAACATGTTTTACCATTTGGACATGGTAATTGGGCATATGAGTTTGTAATTGCTTAAGGGCAAGCAATTTTGGGAAGGGAAGACTGTAATGTCCCCATTTTTGGATCACTTATAGCAGGTATTGAAGACCTTTAGTCTACTTTCCCCGTAGACTAAGGGATTACTTTTGGAGTTTTATTTTATTAATTAATTATGATTGTGTGAATAGTAATTTTTATCATTTATCCATATAACGTAATTCTAGTTGATTAATAGAATATTTTTTTAAAAGTGGTTTTTACCATTATGATATTTAAAAAATAATTATTATTGGATTATTGCCTAAACATAATTTTAATTACTATTTATTTTTTAGGTAATTAATTTAATATTATATTTGAAAAAGAGGAATGTCTACTTTGGAGTTGAGCAAAGAAAAGAAAAAAAATCCTAAAAAGTCGACAAAGAGGGTCATGAAGTATTTTACCCCTCTACGGTGGTTCGACCCCTTTAGAGGATACAAATACAAGGTGAAGACCTCATTTGAAGATATGTTGAATTTGATATTGTTAATCTTTATGCTTGAAGAATGATTGGGATATATGCCCAATAATTGTTACCACAAGTTTGGAGCTGATTTGTCAACAAAATGGTGTCTTTTAATGCCACCTTGTAAAGGTTTATTTGGTGTTTGCCTTAGGAGTGAGACAACTTACTTTTAAAGGTCTTGGAGAGTGTTTTGAGAGCAATTTGATGTCCAATTGCTCCATTTAAATTATTGGAATTTATTATTGAATTGCTAAAGTGTGGCATTGGATTTCTACAAGTTGTGGTAAGGTTTTCAAGGGTGAATTGAGTGGAAAAATAAATAACAATTTTTTAATTATTTATATATTTTATTTGACAGATTTTACGGTGGATTTGACTTCATGAATTACTAATTTGAGGCTAATAAATATTGAATGATTTTTTGTAAGTGTGGTGACTTGGTTTGGCATGTGTCGAAGGTCATTGAGGGTGCGAAAAACCCTAATTGGTGAAGAATAATTAATTTTATTTTTATTGCATTCTTTTGACCTAGGGAAACATCATTTGGGAGGTTATTTGGCCACATTTAGTGCCCTAGAAGGGTGTTGGAATTGTTTGGATATTTGTGGTAATTTATCTATGCTATTTGCAAGGATTTGAATGGGATTTTGGTGAGTGAACAACTGTTATTTTCCTAATAAAATTAGATGATTTATAAAAAGTTTAATTTAGAAATTAACCTACATTCAAGGGGTGAAAAGGTACAATTTATTTATTTTTAATTGTATCTCATACTTGCTCAGATTGAGGTGGTTATTGATCAAAGTAATTGGTGGAAATTGCCTCTTTATTTCATGTACCTTAGCACTTAAGGTTTGGTAGTGATTTTCCTATATTTGGAGATTTTATTTCAGCTAGGGTTTATTGATTTTTCAATTTTTAGAATTTAGAAATTATTCAAATATTATGAATTTTAGGGAAAACCCTTATTTGATCTTTAGCATAAAAAGGTGACATTACAATGGTATCAGAGCACCGATCTTGTCCACCTGTAAAGTTTGGTATTGTAGATTTAGTTGCAAGAAGCTTAAAATAGTTGGTGTTATCAAAGAAAGAAGTTATGGAATAAATAGAGAAATAAAAGCTCTACAATGTAGGAAGAAAGTTAGGAAACCTATGCCAATGGATAGGAGGTATAATCAACACCTTGAAAGAAGTAGAAAAGAGGTTATCCAAGGTGATTCAATCATAATATGAGTCCATGAAATGGGTGGTACAACTCTCAATGACTTATTTGGTTCAACATGAAGTCTTGAGAGACACAGATGAGGAGGTAAGGCTCTTGGTTACTAATTGTATTAATGGGGTTTTGAGACTAACTACTCCCAAAGTTTCCTACAGTGATAAAATCATGAGGGAGATATTTTTATTGATTGTGGAGAGCTTCCAAAGTATCAAAGAGGATGAAAGATACTCCTTGTCTAGAAGGGTCAACATCTTGAAAACTATGGCTTCAATCAGGTCATGTATTTTGATGTTAGATATGGAGTGTGATGAGTTTATTGTTAATATGTTTCAACATTTCCTTACAATTTTTTGTAAGAATCCTACTCAAAATATTGTAGCTTTTATGCAAAGAATCTTGATCTTGACACTCAATGAGAGTGATGATCTTTCTGAGCCATTATTATATATCTTATTGATAGGATTGAGGCTAGAAAACAAATTTTTTTCAATTGCACATATGTTGTTTGAAAATATTATAATTAATTATGAGGGAAAATTGAGGCCTTATTTGATAGTGGAGCATGTGGAGGAAGAGAAGATTGAACTACAAGGGGAGTTGGAAGGAAAGAATGAAGGGAAAACCATTCACAAGGGTTCCTATGAAGGAGCTAAAGAAACAAAAAAAATTAGATTTGAAGGAGGAAGGTGAGTTACCAAAATATGACACTTTGGGGAAGCATAGAGTGAGAAATTATGAGGACCAAAAATCTGAGTTTTGGAGTAGAAAGGAGGGCTGCAAATGATGGATGAAAATGAGGAAATGATAGGTGCTTTGGGACAGCCAAGTACCTCAAACTTTGGTATTCAAAAATATGATTTTTAAAAGCCAAGAAAACTAAGATATTCATAGAAAGGTATGATTTCAATGATGATTTTTGTTTGGCATCTAATAATTGTTCAAATTTGTTGCATGACTCTAGATTTGATGAAAGAGCTTGGAAGGAACAATTTCTAGTCACAAATGAAAAATGATTGCAAGCCTTGAAAATGTTGGATGGCACAAGGGGGCTTCTTGATGGATCAATGCAAAATGAGATGAGGGAATGTTTGAAAGAAAAAAACACCATGATGGACTTTCATACAATCAAAATGGATATGGGAGAAGATTAAGATTCTAACTTATTATGGAATGCAAAGGACAATCCATTGTTTGAAATGGATAAAGAAAAAAGACCAAGGCCACAAGAAAGGATGTACCTTGTGATTGTAAAAAGTGATAATTGGATCAAAGGGGTGTTATTAAACACCAATGTTTTTCTTAACTTGTTTGTTTCATGTGTAGGATTAATTTTGAGATCCCTTGCAAAGGGAAATGTTAGGAATAAGTTGGTATCCATATATGGGCAACCTTTTGGAAGAGTTGAAAATGGAGACATGGATGAAGACTTAAGGACTATCATAGTTTGGGAAAGAACAAAAATAATGACTAGCCTTAGGAATGAGGTCATTTTTCATGGGTTGATTGATAAGGCCGCCCCTTCATCTTCATCCAATAGCATGGTGAGAGGTCACTTCATGAGCATGAGGAAAATGCAAAGAGGAATTGAAGATAGAGTTAAAATAAGACATCATGATCAGCCCTTTGTTTTAAAGAAATCATTTTATAAAAGGCCATTTGTAAGTTTGGTGAAATCCAATTTTGATCATGTTTGTTTGGGAAGAAAAGACAAGGAATTTGTTTTCTAAGGAAAGCCCCAAAGTTGTATTAGGAAGCACCCTATCCCATGTTGTAAAGGTAATAAGGAGGGTGTTATGAAGAGCATGAAGCCCCTATTAAGTTTAGAACAAGCCCAAGTTGTAAGCAGTTATTCACAAGTTACAAATTTCAATAAAAATGGTCCTCTCCCTCATCAAAGAATTTTATAAGTAATTTGGCACATTCACGATCTTTTTTAGGCATAAATGTAAATTTGTTTTGCATGTGAAAGCCAAGGATAGGAGCTGTTAAAATTGGTTTAAAAATTGAATTTTTTTGCTCAATTTTTTTTGAGATAACTAAGCAATTCTAGCCACCAAATACAGTCATGATTTTGCACTTTCAAGCCATGTTTCAGTTAGCATTGGGAAGAGTTTATGCATGGGCAAATTTTGAAATTGTTTGCTCTAAAAATTTTGGGTTGGCATGGGAGATACAACAATATGTTAAAGCAAAAAAAATTGAAATTTTTAAGGAATTACAGCCATTGACAAATTCTGGAAATGTTTGTAAAATTGAGCACATCTTGCATGGCAAAGATTTGAAGGGTACAACAAAGGTAGAACGTTCTTTTGTGGATAAAGTTGAGTATTTGTTGGGATTATTTAGTGATACATACATATTTGGGGAAGTTGATAAAGGGAAACAAATGGAAGGATATGAATCTCACATAAGGGGATCCCTAAAAATTTGTTTACTTGATGATGACATGTGTTTGCAAGGTATGTTTTCCATTTGGGTTAAACTTGTTTTCTCTTTGCAAATGGAAAAATTGCATTTTTGAATTAAAGAAGGTTTGGTATGGCATTATTTATCCATTTGGAAAATGTCACGTTATGCCATTTGATAAAAGATATTCTACTTAATAGGTACAGGAGCAAGGCTTTTTAAGCACTACAATAGGTTTTACCATTTGGACATGGTAATTGGGCATATGAGTTTATAATTTGCTTGAGGGCAAGAAATTTTGGGAAGGGAAGATTGTAATGTCCCCATTTTTGGATCACTTATGAATAGGTACTGAAGGCATTTAATATACTTTACCCATAGACTAAGGGATTACTTTTAGAGTTTTATTTTATTAATTAATTATGATTGTGTCAATAGTGATTTTTATCATTTATCCATATAAGGCAATTCTAGTTGATGAATAAAATATTTTTTAAAAAGTGGTTTTTACCACTATGATATTTAAAAGATAATAATAATTGGATTATTGCCTAAAAGTAATTTTAATTACTATTTATTTTTTGGGCAATTAATTTAATATTATATTTGAAAAAGAATAATGTTAGCTTGGGAGTTGAGCAAAGAAAAGAAAAGACATCCTAAAAGGTCAACAAGGAGAGTCATGAGGTATTTTATCCCCCTAAGGTGCTTCACCCCCCTTTAGAAGGTACAAATACAAGGTGAAGACCTCATTTGAAGATATGTTGAATTTGATATTTTGAATCTTCATGCTTGAAGAATGATTGGGATGTATGCCCAATAATTATTACCACATGTTTGGAATTGATTTGTCAATAAAAAAGTGTCTTTGGACACCACCTTGCAAAGGTTTATTTGGTGTTTGCCTTAGGAGTGGGGGAACTTACTTTGAGAGGTCTTGGAGAGTGTTTTGAGGATAATTTGATGTCTAATTACTCAATTTAAATTGATGGAATTTATTATTGACTTGTTGAAGTGTGGCATTGGATTTCTATGAGTTGTGGCAAGGTTTCCAAGGGTAAATTGAGTGAAAAAAAAAATAATAGTTTATGAATTATTTATTTATTTTATTTGACAAATTTTATGGTGGATTTGACTTCATAAATTGCTAATTTGAGGCTAATAAATATTGCATGATTTTTCCTGAGTGTGGCAACTTGGTTTGCCATATGTGGAAGGTCATTGAGGGTGTTAAAAACCCTGGTTGGTGAAGAATAATTAATTCTATTTTTATTATAACCTTTTAACCTAGGGAAACTTCATTTGGGAGGTTATTTGGCCACATTGAGTGCCCTAGAAGGGTGTTAAAATTGTTTGGATATTTTTGGTAATTTATCTATTATATTTACAAGGGTTTAAGTGGGATTTTGGTGAGTGAACAGTTGTTATTTTCTTGAATAAAATTAGATAATTTATAGCAAGTTTAATTTTAAAATTCACCTACATTCAGGGGGTGAAAAGGTATAATTTTCTTATTTTCAATTGTTGCTCATACTTTCTCATATTGAGGTGGTTATTGATCAAAGTGATTTCTGGAAATTGTCTCTTTATTTATTTCACCTTGGCACCTAGGGTTTGGTATTGATTTACATGTATTTGGAGATTTTATTTCAGCTAGGGTTTGCTGATTTTTCAATTTTTAGAATTCAAAAAATATTTAAATATTGTGGATTTTAGGGAAAACCCTTATTTGGTCTTTTGGTCTTACGTGTAAAGTAATATGGTGGATCTATGATACCCATGTAGGTTACAAAGTTATCTATTGAGGTCACATTACTCTTAATATATATCAGAGTTTTCACAGTGTTCTAAAAAACACTAGAGTGTATCAATCTCAAGGCCCCTATTTTGGATTTGTCACATAGTTTTGCATCCATATATATCACATGACCCCTACATAGCGTGTATTCTAGCATCAATAGTGGTTAATGATTTTGGCCATCTACGGAATCCAAACATAATTAAATGTGATCTAAAATATAATGCATCTATGAACCTAACACCTTTAATCTTATAACAATTAACATCACATCTGAGTAAAAAATGGTAGTCGATCCCTTATGCCCATGTGTTCACCAAGTCTTCAAACACCACATTCCATGTGGCTTCACAACTAAATTTAAATGCCAATATGACCTTTCCCATTTCAATAAATCTTATAAAAATACTCTGTGCCTAAGTTGCCTTAGGAGATCCAAACCATCCACATGTCTTCACCATGTTGACATTAAGTCACAAAGTGGCAAGGCTCGCTTTTGATATATTCACATGATAAACATATAATGCCACCACAAATCATAAGGATCTCTTCATAATTAAATATATAATGGAGTGGCCATCGGTCATAACATATAGCTTGTGTCACATTATAGCTTAATGTACATAATTTTCTTAGCCACACTCTATTTCCAATGGAGTGACTGCAGTCACAATGTAATGTATCTATGTGGCCACCAAATAAGGTTTCAACACCCATTATAACATGAAAAAGGTCTATCACAATATATTTATGGACTTTATCAATATTGTGTGGTTATCACCACCATCTTCCTCATAGACATGATCCCAAAATATACTAAAACCCATATTCTAATGGAGCCATAGACTCACAAATGTCATAAAGTTCACATAATGAATTAGCATCACATTTGAGGCAATAAGATAATGGGTCCACCACATCTTCATGGCATCAAATTATGATTTTAACATTACCTACATTAGAGGTAAGGAAAATAGGGTTGCAGATGCCCTTAGTTGTCGAAGGTATATAACAACTTTGGCTACTATCAAGAGTACCTTTCATGATCAAGTGGTGAAATTATTTACAAGAGATAAATTTTATGAATAGGTGTTGATGCTCTGGATTGCACCCTTGACAGGAGGCTGAGCTCATATCTTCCATGCGGCACAATGGAGACTCCCCTCTTGCTGTGGGTCTGGCAAAACTGAGGGGAGAATATCTAGATAAGGGCTAGCTCCCTTTGATGCATCTCTGTGGTCTTGAATTTTCTACTACTAATAATGGGGGGGATGAAAAGAGAGAAGGATTAATAAAAATAAAACTTAAACTAAAGCAGTGATACACCAAAATGGTTGATCTACTTAGCTTTGACATACACTTTACACCAAGAACAAGATGATATACACTTCATTTGATACGAGAAACCCTTCTACATCAGTGAGCTAGGGGTCCTCTAGAGATACAGGGAGGAATAACTACCATAGGTGTTCTAAGACACACTATGGTAGCCTATTCACATGCACCTATACTCTGCTGTGGACACTTTTGGCTAACCTGCAAAAGAAGAACTCACAATACACTAGACATGTTAGAATCATTTTGTGAAATCATGAAATAAAATGACTTAACACAAGACAAAACCATAGACATATGCAAAAGTGCAAACTCAAAATGGAGGTAAAAATTCTATGTATTGATTCAAGGCAAAATCCTATAGGGCTTCACCATTCAAGCTGAGAGATCTCTTTTTCTCTTGAGAGTTTACAATATATATATAGCATAAACAAAAAGATTTCCGGCACCTTCCAAAACAGGCATCCCATGCTACGTTGAATGCCTAGGGAAGAGGAAATCACTCATGTTGATATCATCCTTCTAGAAATGGCTTGATAGAACCATGTTATAGATATCACAAGGCTTGACTTTAGTGCTTAAAACGTATTAAATGCTACTGTAGAAGCATGGGTCACTTGATTTTTTTAATGACAAGGTCGCCCCTCTTTAAGACTTATGTGACTATCTACTGTCAATGCTCTCTTTTGCCACCTGGGCTGATCTATTCTTTTTTGCACTTAACTAGGTGCATCTTTTGGAACATTCCAAATGTTGTCATATGTGTGCATGGCCGTGTTCTAGATTCTCTATTTTGTTCCCTCTTTACTTGCCATTTCTTGTCTCTTTCTGGCAATTTTGAGCTCTCAGGCTATTCTTCTCATCTTTTTCAAGCTCCTTTCTCAGCGATTTGAGCTCTTTTGGCCGCTTGTCTGAAGGCATTAGTTCTTTGGCTTCTCCTCAATGGCTGATGCATCCCATCAAAATTGACGTCTGTGGGCTCATCACTATGTAAAAAACCAAACGGCTATTTCACCACCATAAATTTGATATCCGCAAGCCCATTACCATTTGAAAGCCAACAGCTAGTTTTTTGCCTTGAATTTGATGTGTGGGTGCCCGCCACTAGATGTTTGAACTGCCAATGGCTAGTTCGCTTCGTTAAGATTGATGTCTTTGAGCCTGTCATTACCTTGGTCATTTCTTCAACTTTCCAATTCCTTTGGGCTTTTGCATTTGATCCTTCCCAAAGGGAAGGTGTCCCTTCAGTCTTGGAAAAGGTCCCTTCTTGGTCTGTCAAGAGTCCTTCGCAAGGGCACCTACCCTTTGGGCTCCTTCGGTTCTCAATTCCTTCAGACAAAATGTCTGAAGGAGTTCCTTCAAACATTTTATCTGAAGGAATTGTGCCTTTGGATTTTCTTTAGACAAAATGTCCAAAGAAATCCTTTGTCCTTTGTTTGTCATGGATCTCCTTCAGACATAAAATCCAAAGGAATCCTTTGCCTTTTGCTCTTTGATGAATCTGCTCACTACCTTCTGCGAGGGCCCTTTGGGTCTTGGAATGCCCCTTCAGAACTTCTGATTTGGTCCTTCCCGACCAAAGTGCCCTCTAAAGAAATTTTGTTGCTCTTTTTGTGAACTACTTAGGCCATTTCAAGTTTTTCAATTATGACTTTGAACCTTTCAATTGAACCTGAACCCTTTTTCAGAGTTCAATGGGTCAACAGTTCAATACTCTATGTTCTGCAAGGAGTCATGTTCACTCAATTCCCTTATGAATTTAATGTATCATTAAACCTACTATTTGAACCTACCACTTGAACCTACAATGGTTCAACGGTTCAATATTTCAATATTTCTAAGTTCAAAGTTCAAATCTCCTGGAAAGATCATGTGATTATTGGTCAGTCTGTGTAGTTCATTTCATATCATTGAACCCCGACTTTGAACCACTTTTTCCAATTTTTAGGAAATTTGCCTTCAAATTTTGGTCTCTTTCCTTGTGAATTTCTTCAGACAAAATGTTTGAAGAAATCCCTTCAGGCACTTTGTCTTTAGAGCTTTGTAAAAGACTTATATCTCTTTGAAGTTGGCCCATTCCCTTGCTGAAAAAGCTTGTGCAATTGACTGCCCAAAGTGAAACAAAAACTTGTGGATCAACTCGAGATGTCTACAAGACTCAAGTCATTTGGTTCTTTACAGAAACAAGCCTATTTAAAAAGGGGGAAAGCACAATTATAGAAAGGTGGATACATCAAAGACTAACTACTCAAGATAACAAGGAAGGAGACTAACTTTTTGGCCTGCAGGACCCAAAATGGTCAAAAATTTGGTGATTCTTAGGGGAAGCATGCCTACTATGCTTAGAACGACTGGTAGCCTCAAAGTCTATTAAGCACAGAGTCATAACACAGCTTGAAAAGGTTAACAACAGCCTTCTAAATACCTATGAGCCAACAAATCTTTACCTCAAACACAAAGGAAAACACACACAACAAAGGCTAAAAAACTACACAGATGTGTGGAACAACACTTAGGGAAAAAAAACACACAACTGAAAGCAAACTATTATGTACAACTAACTAGGTACATTTGTCTCCCTCTTAGATCAAAGGGAAAACTTCTTAAGTCTCCTTCATGGCAAGAAAACTTATGGTGCCAGACAAGTGGCTAAATGGAAAGGAGACTTGGTGACTTGCTCTTCTTGTCTACCACCTTGATTGGCTTGTATCCAAATGAATCAAGGTCAAACATGCTTCCAACATATATGTATTCATCTTGCTCTTGGAATCTTGTCCAATGTTGGTCCTTCATGCTGGTGTGTTTCATCAAGAAATCAATGGTTGTTAGCTTATCACCATAAGCCCCTTGATATGCATCATGGATTGACTTGTCCCCTTGTGCTTCATTGAAAACCCTATCAAACTGATCCTCTACTTCATCATGGCTTTCTTGAAGAAGGGTGACTATTGTGATGTCTGAAATGAGATCACAAGCTGATTGCTCATCCCACAGAACATCACCTTCTTGTTCAAGGCTCTCTTCTTCAAATCTTTCCTCAAGATGGACAGGCCTCTCCTTTTCTTGCTAAAAAACCAGAGTCTCTAGTTGTTCAAAGACATCCTCCTGATTCTCCTCCAACTCGAGTTCCATGGCATGGTCATTTTCTTCATCAAAGTAATAAGGAAGTTCGTCAAATAAGGGAGGAGAGAGCTCACCATGCTTACTTTCCTCTTCATATTGCTGGAACATCCACATGTATGCATGACTTATGTCTTCTCCATTATTGATGATGTCTTCAAAAGGAGCATCTATGATGATTTCATCCTCATTGTCATCCATGGTAGCCTCTTGGGTAGCTACAAATTAGTTCCTCTCTTCTTCATATGCCTCTTTCAAAATAGGTTCCTCCTGATGACTTTAAAAATATCATCTTCAGATTCACCAACCTCTTGAAAGGATAAATCTGAAAGCTTGTTGCCCCTTTGCATACTTATTTGAGTCCCAATGTGCCTTCTCCACCCTTAGCCAGCTCATAGCCTCCTTGAAGAAGAGTGTATCCTGCCCTAATGACTTCAAACAAATCATTCAAAACATGATCAAGAATCTATCCATGTTCCTCCATGACATCTTGCAAACTGAGAAAAGAGTCAAACATCATCTATTCCTCATCAGAGATAGAGGCAAAAACCTATGACTTGTCTTCTTGTTCATCAAATGGGGTACCTATGGTGATCTCCTCCTCATCTACACTCATGAAGTATCCCTGATCAGTCATGAACTGAGCATACTCCTCTTCACTTGCTTCCTTCAAGAGGGATTCCTCAACACAAGAGAAACATTCTTCATTTACCAGGAAAGGAGGTGGAACACAGGGATGGTCAAAATCAGGTTGGGAATGGAAAGTAGGGGATATTTTTGAAAACTTATGAGAAAATGGGGGCAGACCTTGGGCCAAAATCACTTGATTTTCTTCTCTCCACTTGACCAACAGTTCATCAATATCAAAATTAAATTGAAGATTAGAATAAGGGGTATCTTTTGGCGTAGGCTCCTCTCTAAGGTCTGAAACTTCCATCTCTCTTTCACTAAGCAATCTCACCTTTGCCTCTAATTCCTCAATTTGCTTAGCTAGATTTTCTTGAAAGAGTCTTTCTTGGAGCTCATAGGAATCATCATGGAAATGGGGAGTGTATGAAGGCTTCCATGGAGGACAAGAATCTTCTTGAGGAAGGGTGGGAGGGACTTGAGAAGGACTAGCCTCATTTTGTACCTCACACTCTTGAACAATGCCTTTCTCCTCCTTATTGCTCCATGACTCAACTACTTTACTCCAGCTCATGATATTAGGACTAGAAGTTTCATTTTGGGGTGATGGGGTTGTAATGTGAGAGGGTAGTGAGGGTTTGGATTCCACTTCCCTTGCTGCCAACATAGACTATTGCATGTGAAGATTTGCCAATTCAATATGCTTATCAAGATTGGCCTTAAACACAAGATTTACTATTTCAAAACTCTCCTCAACATGATTAGGGAAAGGACTTTGGCAGGCCTAACTTGGCTCATGAGTAGGGGCTATGTATGGATGATATGAAACTTGGGGCAATGGGCATATAGGTTGATAGAATTGGGAAGGCTGCCTCTCATGAATACTCAGCTTATCTTCCAAAGATGCAATTAAACCACTCACATCCAGCATCTCATTTGTAAGCCTTTGTCAATTGGCTCTTTCAATAGGATTCCATTCACTCTTAACTAGATCTAATGCATTTCTCACTTGATGGATGAAATGATCAGGAATTTCTTGGCCACATCCCCTTCTAGTGTCAAGCTCCACTACATACTTTTCATACCCCAATAGTACTTGTTTGAAGGTGAAAATGGGTTGATTGGCAAAAATATTAGGTTGAGTAAAAGAAGTAACACATTGAGAAGACTGGACATAAGACTAATATAGCTCATGATAGGGATGAGACTGGTCATATTGGAGCTAGTAAGGATCATAGCTAGGCTAGCCAAGGACTTGCTCAAACTAAGGAGGAAGAGGCAAAGCCCACAATGTTTCACCAACCTACAAAGGGCAAAACTCATAACCGTATGCATTCTTGTTGCTTGAGGTGATTCCATGAACAACCTAAGCTTGATCAAAGTTATATGAAGGAACACAAGGCCCATGTTTTTCAGTAATGGGATTATACATACCAAAGTGATTTCTTGATGGTACCAGGACTGCTTAACCAACTGATTCAACTCAGAGTTGCCATTTGGTGTTGATTGAATGCCTCCAAAGGCTGATTTGTTGAAGAACACACCAATAATTCTTCAACCTCTTAGACAAAATGTCCCATTGGGCATGCCAAAAATTCTTGAAGCTGTGGATTGCACCCTTGACAGGTGGTTGAGCTCTTGTCTTCCACGTGGCACAATAGAGACTCCCCTCTTGCTATGGGTCTGACAAAACTGAGGGGATAATCTCTAGATAAGGGCTAGCTCCCTTTGATGCATTTCTATGGTCCTAGTTTTTATATTTCTAATAATGGGGGGATGAAAAGAGAGAAGGATTACTGAAAATAGAACCTAAACTAAAGTAGTGATACACCAAAATGGTTGATCTACTTATCTTTGACATACACTTTACGCCAAGAAAAATCTGATATACACTTCATTTGATACGAGAAACCCTTCTGCATTAGTGAGCTAGGGGTCCTCTAGAGATATAGGGTGGAAGAACTACTAGAGGTGTTCTAAGACACATTATGGCAGCTTGTTCACATGTGCCTATACTCTGTTGTGAACACTTCTAGCTGACCTGTAAAAGAAGAACTCACAATACACTAGACATGCTGAATCATTCTATGAAAGCATGAAAGAAAATGACTTAACACAAGACAAAACCATAGACATATGCAAAAGTTCAAACTCAAAATGGAGGTAAAAATGCTATGTCTTGATTCAAGGTAAAATCCTACAAGGCTTCGCCATACAAGCTGAGAGATATTTTTCTCTTGAGAGGTTACAATATATATAGCATAAAGAGAAAGACTTCTGGTGCCTTCCAAAATAAGCAGCCCATGTTGCATTGAATGCCTAGGGAAGAGGAAATTGCTCATGTTGATATCATCCTTCTAGAAATGGCATGATAAAACAATGTTGTAGATATCGTAGGGCTTGACTTTAGTGCTTAAAATGTATTAAATGGTACTGCAAAAGGATGGGTTGCTTGATTGTTTTAATGAGAAGGCTGCCCCTCTTTAAGACTTATGTGACTATCTGATGTTGATGCCCTCTTTTGCCACCGGGGCTGATCTATTCTTTTTCTTGCTTGACTGGTGCATCTTTTGGAACTTTCCAAATGTTGTCATATGTGTGCATGGCCATGTTCTGGATTCTCTATTTTGTTCCCTCTTTCTTTGCTATTTCTTGTCTCTTTCTGGCAATTTGGAGCTCTTGGGCTATTCTTCTCATCTTTTTCGGGCCCCTCAGGCTCCTATCTTAGTGATTTGAGCTCTTTCAGCCACTTATCTGAAGGCATTAGTCCTTTGGCTTCTCGTCAATCGCTGATGCATCCCATCAAAATTAACGTCTGTGGGCCCGTCACTATGTAAAAAACCAAATGGCTATTTCACCACCATAAATTTGATGTATGCAAGCCCATTACCATTTGAAATCCAATAGCTAGTTTGTTGCCTTGAATTTGACATGTGCACACCCATCACCAGATGTTTGAACTGCCAATGGCTAGTTTGCTACACTAATTTTGATGTTTTCATCTTGTAACCCCTTTGGCAATTTCTTCAGCCTTCCAATTCCTTCAGGCTTTTGTATTTGATCCTTCTCGAAGGGAAGGTGTCCCTTCGGTCTTGTAAAAGGTCCCTTCTTGGTCTGTTGAGAGTCCCTCGCAAGGGCACCTACCCTTTGGGCTCCTTCAGTTCTCAATTCCTTCAGACTTATTAATCTATTTTTTATTGATTATGTGGTTAGTGATTGGTTTACTTTAAGTGTTAAGTAACTAGATTAGTGATATGTTGATTATAAATAATGTTTATTATTTGTGATCATGATAGTTAATGGGTAGTTATCTATTTATATTATGTTATGATACATTTTGATCATGATTATATAGTATATTCTATTATGGTAGTTTATTATGTTTTTTACATGATATGGTATAACTACTATTCATTTATACTAAGGTGGATGTAGGATGGAGTCCACCCTCCTGATTATGACCAATGAAGGGTCATCAAAGAGGATGGTGTAGATGGAGACAAGTGGGGGATGAGAAAATGAAATGGGAACCCAACACACACCATGTAGATTATATGTTGATTTGTTATGTGTTAATTGGTAGGTATTTATTTCTTACAACATGTATTAAGTTACTAATGCATTTTTTGCATTTAATTTTGTTTGACTATCATGTTTGCATATTACTTAAACTATTATTAGAATATCTAGAATGTGCTTGCATAATTAAAAATTTAGCTTGGTTTCACTCTATGCATATAAGCATAGTAACTTGTACTTTAATGTCCTTGCATGATCTTACTGTGATGCAAAGTCTAATTCTGCTATCTTGACAATGGTTGCACTTATTTTTTGGAAGTGTCTAGTTTGAACAACATAATAACATTATATGCAAAGTAATTAATATGTTGTTTTATAAAATAGATTTCATATTAAAGGGTTAGAGGACATGTCTGATTTAATTGAAGTCATATATGTTATAGAAAAGGGTTTGAATTGTCTTATTGATTCAATGGTTTTAACCTTAGGGCATATTAAAGTTAGTAAAGGTATTGAATATTAAATCATGGCATATTGCATGTGGTTTGGTTGAAGCATAGTTTGAATGGTTTGTTAAGGCATGATTATTAGGTTATAAGTCAAAAGTATTTAGAGCCATATCACTTTGCATGGTAAATAATTAGCATTGTTTAGGTCAAAGACCAACATGTAGATTATAATGTTTGTATAATTATCAACTTTGGAATATTCAAGAATATAGGGTTATGAATCATTGAGTTTCTAGACTCTTCGAGTCATAATGTGAAGCTGGATAGACTATATGGGTTTCATGGTTTTGTCATGATGAGTTTTTGACTAGTTAACTCAACTATTGAGAATTTAGAGGAAATAATTATTCAATAATTTTGGCATGCAAGTTGGAAATTTGTGGAGATAAAAGAGAGCTCACGGTGGAAAATAGAGGAGGGCAGAGGATGATGGAATAAATAAAATAGCATTGGATGGGCCAAGGAGAGTTGGGAAGGAATATTTTTGGTTTTCAACTCCATCTAGTTTTGGATTCAAGGTAGGGTTTGTACTAAATTATTTTCTAGTTTCCATGTTTGAATGTGACTTGATATGGAATGATAAGTCGTTTATTTTTGGGGATGGGTTAATTGTTTTCCTAAATATAAAAATTAAAAAAATAATAATAATAAACTAAGTAAAAGTGTGTACATGGCCTTGGGGATGGGTACATCCCATCCATAGGGCCACATACATACAAACCCCCCTTTTATTATAAACGACTGAGTGAAAGTTGCATTCAGGATAATGGAAAACTAGGGTTAGCTCTTTGTTTGTGTTTAAAAAAGAATTGAAGCTAGTCTTAGTTAGTTGTAGTTTTTTTTTATTTGAACCCTTCATAATTAGATGGAAAGTAAAGGGGCTGACTTAAACAAAACTCTGCATGGGAATTTCACTTGTTGAGCTTGATAGGGTCTGATAGTTGGTTCAGGTGTTTAGAAAGAATAAAATTGGGTTTTGAATTGAGATTTATAAACTACCTGTATTAGGTTATTTACAATTATGAAATATTAAAAAAATTATATAAGAGGATAGTTTATAAATGACCATGTGGAAGGATTTCTCCATCCATAGGACCGAGTATAAATGAACCCTCTTTTTGGCTTTAGGGGTTGTGTGGTGTGTGATTTTTTCTTGGTGAGTAAACCACTTATAGTGTTTTAATGACTTTTGTTTGCAATTAATATATGGTTGTGTTCGAACGAACCCTGACCCTATCTTGCTAAATTGTTGTGCAAATTTGGTAATTGAGTATATATATATTTGAAGGTATATTTTATTTTAATGGTTTAATATATATATATATATATATATATAAAATAAAGGTTTTTGATTTTAGTTGATTCAACAAAAAAAATGTAGAGAATTTAATTAAGAGTAAATGGTCTGAGTATTGATTTTGATATTCAATTGAGCTTTTAATATATATTGTTCCAATTTCTATTTACTAGGAAGAGTCAAACCAGATATGTGCTTTATATACATTATTACCTAGCTTTTGGACTATAGATGTACGGGTATTTTGAAAGAAGGTTGAACTACACATTTAGTTAAATGGTTTGAATATATTAAAAAGGTTTCATTTATTTCATTACTTGTGTATAGTTAAATACTGAGTGTTACAAAATGTTACAGGAATGACTACGGATAGTCAACCCTATAGCTATTAGTCGGTTCATGGATATATGGAATTTGCATTTTATGTTGTGAAGTTATAATGAACCAAATATTTTCGGGTGTTGTAAGATAGTAACTTGAATGAAATATTACAAATAATTTATGAGTTCAACTTAGTATTATATATATATAGATACACACACAAAGAAAAAAAAATGTTGTAAGGTAGGTGTGTGTGTGTGGACACACACACATGCATGCAGTTGAATCTTGTATGTAGTTGAGGAGGTTGTTCATTATTAAATGCTTACCTGGTATGATATATATGTATGTGTGTGTGTGTGTGTGTGTGTGTGTGTGTGTGTGTGTGTGTGTGTGTGTGTGTGTGTGTGTGTTATCATGTTTCGTATTGATCTTATCTAGGATTAAAATTTGAGTTTATTTCTCTCAAAATAAACATGAAACATACGTGGACTTAAAACATGAGATATACAAAAGTGGTAATTGGATGCTAAGAGTGTTGCTTGAGTTAACCTATACCTAAGTTAGCCATAGACCTATCATTGAGCACTAGACTTAATTTTATAATCATTTAACATACCAAAATCACCTGCAACCAATCAAAACATAGTCCTAGAATTGACATCTCATATCCCAATCCAAATTTCTTAATAGTCTACAAAGTGGACATTAGCACCACATTTGGGACACTACAACTACATGGCACTAGTTCCCCAAACTGGGTGCTACTATCCTTAGACTTAGCTCTTCCCAATAGATAATTTTTCAAATGTGTGCCCCTCCTAAGGTAGGTCTAAATTCATTTGTTTATTTACACAAGCAATAAGAACCCTATAAATACAATTCTCATTCACCTCTATTCACTAGATGGAAAATAAATGCAAAAATTATTCGAACCAAAGACAAAGTTGAGCAAAATTAAGGTATTTGATCCTTATTCTACCCTACTTTCTACATACTACCATCTACAATATCCCTAAGCCCAAATTTTAAACATTTCAAAGCTCAAGCACATTCAAGGCATCTAAGGCCACTCTCATTCTAACATTCACTTGCACTTGCATCAAGCACTAAGTGGGAGAATTACATCAGACTTGATCCCTCTTCAGAGTATTGATATGCAGGCAACTCTCTACACAGTAGGGTGTTGAGTATGTCTAGTCCATCCTACTAACACACATAAAATTATTGCTCATGCCATACTTTTAAGGAGGATTAGGGTTTGCACATTAAATTAGGTTTTCTAGGCACAACACAAAGCTTCAAGTTTTGGATACGTAGGAACATAACATATTAATGCAGGTGCAGGTGCTCCCAAAAAATAGGAGTCTCGTAAAGGGTACATTAGAACCATATTGAGGACACTACACATAGATGGTACGATTATCCATGCTGGGCATTACTGTCTAGTGAGAAGATGAACACCATAATCCTATTAATGACATAGATAACTATCCTGATCTCATCTTTTAGAACCTAAATCATCCATGATAGTCAATTTTTAGATAACTCTCTATTTATCCATATTTATTGTTGTTTCTAGAAATTCAAAGAATGTGTAGTCATATAAAATGCAAAATTGGATGACTTAGGCATGGCTAATAGCACCTAACCTATAGGTCCTCTCTCTTACTCACACAACCCTTCTTAGCTAGGTTTTTACTTATTCCCAGTCATTTATAGCTTCTTAGACTTAGTTCTTTGAGACCTAGGCAACCCTCTTAGACCCATATCCATCCCCCTAGGTCTCATCCTTCTAGGACATTAGTGCCAAAGTTGGACACTAGCACCAAAACCTAGGGTGTTTTATTTTTGATGGTATTATCCAAATCCACTTTAGCCTCAAATGATCATATTTTTTTGAATCCTTATCTTTTCCCCTATCGACCTAATATAAGCTCATCTAAACCATGAACATTAGTTTACCTATAAAAGGCCATTCATTGTCCATTTAGAAGGATTGACACTCATTCACATGAAAAAAATAAGAATACATACAAGTATACTCAAGCAATCTTCCTTATTCTCTACATATAGCCTTCCAAGACCAATTCAAGCCTATTAAAGGACTCATACTAGTCCCTAGTCATCCAAAGTGCATTCCAATTTTGCATCTAGTTTTATACATCACACAATTGCAACAAGCACTTCAAATGGGAGAACTAAATTACCTTGATCCCTCTTTAGAGTATTGGTATGTAGGAAATGTGCCTAGACACGGGGTGTGAAGTGCATCTAGTGTATCTTTTACACACTAACCCCCCTCTCTTTTCCCAAGTTTGCATTCAAGTTCAAATACCAGGAGCTCTTAAAGAGGATAGAAGATTGAAATAGGCACATAGTTAGCTCGGTGAGGTCCTAAACCCTAAAATTTTAGTGATGGGGTGACATAAACATTCTGAATAGAACCCAAAAAGCTCTTACCCTCATGACACTAGCACTGGATAAGGACTATAGCATCAGATAGTAGGGTGTCCACTTTAATATGCTACTATCTAGCTCAAAAATGAAGTTTTCAAGTATGTTCCAACCTATTTCCCAGTCCTTCTCCTTCAGTATTAGACTTCATCTTAGTTCAGAACAATAAAAAATAAGCTAAGTTGAATATTCTCTTTCTTATTGCTATATTTAGAAAAAGGTAAAATACTACCTATTTCCACAAATTAGTAGGTTAATCAAAGCATATTTATTTACTAATTTACTATACTTATACCCTTTATTTAATTAGGAATTAAACCAATTAATTTCCTAAAAGGATAAAACATTTGGTGAATCTGACTTCAAATTTTACACAAAAACCCTGGGGATAATTATTTCTAATTTTTTGCAATATTTTCCTAATTTTTCCTGAATTTTAAAATAAGTAAACTAAAAATTAATTGAAATATTTTCAATAAATTCACTTAAACCCTAGTTTACACATACTACTAGGTCTTTTTTGCACAAAACCAATTTCAAATCGATAGGAAAAATATATTGCTAATTTTAAGAATATTTGTAGAATTTTCCTCAATTTTTCAAAATTAAAACTATGAATTTTCTATAATTTTTTTGAATTGTTACACGAACTTTGAAAAAATTCATTCAAATCCCTAGTTTCATGTACTAGCTCCTAATCTACTCTTTGAGGTATCACCTTACATCTGTAACTAAATTGCAAACATGATGCTCATTTATTTACAAACTTTTCTTACATTTTTTACAAATAACAAGAAAACCATAATGGGCCATATCATGTACATGAATGATGAAGTCTATCATATGCTAGTACAAATTTTCATTCTATGCATTTCATGCTTAATTTTCATACTAAGGGATGATATTGCAAAATTCATTGCCAACCATGCGCAAGATTCAAAAATTCTTTTTGCATATTCTCTTTCGCTCATATGGAACAATTACCAACTACATTTGGATAAAAATTTTATATGCCTTTATGCAAAAAATTATGTTCTTTATCTTTTACTCTCTATTCTTCATATGGAAAATTCTTCAAGTTTATCATGCTAAAAGCATTCAAAATGTCATGTCACATATCAAAAGTTTATATGCCTTTATGCACAAATCCATGCTCTCAACCCTTTGCTTTCTATCTTTAGTGATGATTTTTTTTCAATTTTATCATGCTAAACACATTTAAAAAGTCATGATTCAAGTCAAATTTCTTTATGCATCAATGCACAATTCCATATTCGCTATCCCTTGTTTGCTATCTCACATGTGGAATGTTTTTTCTAATCATATTTCTATACATGGTTTCTACTTAGATGTATCTAACTCTTTAGTTAATTTTAAGTATCTCCCTATCACTATTAGACATAAACAAACACTAGAGATTATATCTATCCCTCCTCCCTTTGAACTTGATACATCTAGCTTTTATCCCGCACCTACTACCAACTCTATGCCTATATTAGGTTATGCAGTAGATGTTATCACCCAAGTTTATGAACATAGGTAGGTTGATTACACCCATGGTTATAGGTTTGTCACTTAGGTTAGCCCCCCTTCTGATATAGTTTCAGATCCTTCACCTATTACGGCTCTTCCTCCAGTCCAGATTCAACCATAGTTGACACCTTCATCGCTAGCATAGAGAGTTCATACACCTATATAGCTTCAATATTCTAGACAACTTCTAGTTACAGTATTCACACCCAGAGCAGTTGCATTGAGATCTCATGCACCTACACATAGAACACATGTTCAGAAGGCTTATCCTACCACCAGATAGGTCCCTAAGATCCCTATTGTTGCATCTACTTCTCAGAGTTACAAAGGGACCCCACTGTTGGTTTCCACTATAGAGATTTCAGAGCATTTACAACATATACAACTTTTAGAGCCACAGTCTCAGTGTTTCCATCATGCTTCACAATCATGTACGATACTTCTTCTTGATACATGACAACATGATAAGGAGTCTCCCATGAGACTCATCGGTTAGTATCATTTCTTCATAGTATTACTTATACATAGATTCCTTTTGCATGATTGTACATAGTTCCTTTTCAATTTCTTGTATCTAGTCTCTCCTGATTGATTGTACATAGTTCAAATATCTTCAAAAATACAAAAATAATATAAAAATATCAAAAACACCAAAAACATTTTGATTGTATGCATCCTCCATGTTTTGCATTATTAATATCATGCTAGGGCTTACATTTTTTGTTTCATGCTATTGTATGTTGATTTTCTACATTACCATGTTTCACTTGATCTCTTTGGAGTGTGTGTAGTGATATCCAGATACATGATTACTTCATTCTACCCATAGAGGGGGCATTCTTACTTATACATTTTGAGACACATAATGATATATACACCCACTAGGGGTATATTATACATAACTACACCATCCAGGTTATGTCATTCTTACATTGCACACTCTGAGTTATCATGTTGATGTACATTATTTTATAGCTTACACGGATCTCTATATTGACATTTCACTAGTATTTATCACTTGTGTATCTCTTAGCATATACCTAGTCTTGTATTATACATGTTTTGCATACTTTCACATTTAATTTAATTAGTTAGATGTGTTTGTATTTCTTCTCAGTTATTTACATGCTTTCTTTGCTTTCGTAGCGTAGCTTGTGTGATTGCATTTCCAATTCTAGCTTGCCTCTTATTTATGCCTTAGGACATTTAGCAATGTCCTTTGCTTCTATTCATGTGTGTGCCTTAGGCAATTTGCCAATTTCCTTTGTTTTTACTCTTTCATGTGTTTGTGGCCTTTGTACCAACATTATTTGCTTCACTTGTATGTCTATGTAGCATTTGAACATGACTTTCATGCTTATCTTCTAGTTTGAGTGACATGTTTCCATGTCCTTTGTTTGCTTGGCCCCTTGGCCACTCTCTTGTGTGCTTCTTGCTTCTTGATTCACATCCTTGTTTGTATATTCAAATGTGTGCAATGCCATGATCCATATCATACATTTACCTTGCTTTCTTGGATGCCATGATGGACATCATGCTCCATCCCTCCAACTAACAACTAACATCTAACTTTTACAAATCTAGTTTAGTATCATGCACATGCTTATACATTGTTATATCTATTTAGGTATACCCCTGTTGATCTAAAAATCTATCAAATACAAGCACTGCTATATCCAGAAAACATCTTGTCAAAATATCAATGTTATATCTATGCAAATTAACACACTTGCAGGACTCTTTTTCTTTTGAGAGTAGTCATTGCAGGTTCATCATTACTACCCTTAAAAGATGGGGAATTAAACAAGGGTTTGTCATAGAGACCAAAACTCCTAATAGTCAAAATATCAACATTCAAAACACTCAACCTAGAATCTAGAGGTCAAACTGGTCAAACCAAAACAATAAAATAGTCACAATTTCAGATCAACATTCAGATTTCACATAGGACACTAGCACCAAAAATGGATAGTAGCACCAAAAATATGGGTGTCCACATTTTGGTGCTTCTATCTAGGCAAAAAAATTCTCAAGGTTTCCAAAAATAGGAAAAAAATTCAGTTCAGGGATAATTTTTGCACTTCTAAATCAGTGAAATTCAACAGTTTCAAATATAGTTTTCTCGGATACAAGGAGTTATCATGTGTGGCATGATGGTTATAAATTCTAGTTCATATTAGGTAGTTGGCATAACTTTCAAATTAGAATCCATGTTCTAGACATCAATAATTAGGGGCAATGTCTGTGGCACATTGATCTTCTTTATCATTTTTGAGTTCAATTTATTCCAAGCATTCTTAGTAGTTGTGTGCATTACTCCATCTGCAAGTGGTTGGTATCACATTTAAGTAAAAATTTATTATAAGTTTAGCTTTTTGAGTACCTGAGTTCCCAAGTTGGCTTTCATATAATCTTAGTACAACAATTTTAGAGTGGCTTTCACACAAGCCTAACCTCCATCTTTCAAAATAGCCAAGAGTGGCCTAGTTTCCAAAATATATTCAGGCTATCCATGCCACATTATTAGATCATAGTACATTCATGGGATTTAGGATCCATCTCATATGACATCCATTCTATACTGATATTACTTCAAGAGCTTCACATCATGGAGAAATGATGTAGCCAAAGGTCTAGCTAACCTTTGTATTCTTGAGCCACCTATTTAGAGGGATTGGACACACAATCTAAACATCGATTATCACATGCAAGATCATATAGCTTCACTTAGTGAGTGATGATGGAGCTAAAGGGATAGCCTTTGCATTATTGATTCAATTTTTAAGGAATTGAGCACTCAACTTTGTTCATGATATAACATTTGGTACATTATCACTCAGCACATCCAACATTACTCAACCTTACTCAACATCACAACTAGTTTGGTATTGGTTCATGTACTTGGTGAGGTGTATTATTTCTTTTCTATATCCTTAATTAGCTTTTGTACATTATTATTTTAGATATAGTGTATCTAGTAAGAACTAATCTACTCTATGTTTTCATTTTCACATTCACACTTCACACTGTGCTCTCTCTACGCATATCCAACATCGCACAAGATTTATGAGCTTCTGCCTTAACATGTAATTTAAAGATGCTTTTATTTTTCCTTTATCCTAGTATTTCACTTTGCTACATCACTAGAATAAAGGGGGGGGGGCAAATGTAGTCATATAAAATGTGAAATTGGATGAATTAGGCAAGTCTAATTGCACCTAGCCTATAGGTCCTCTCTCTTGCTCACACAACCCTTCTCAGCTAGGTTTTCACTAATTTCCAGTCATCCATAGCTTCTCAAACTTATTTCTTTGAGACCCAGGAAACCCTCTTAGACCTAGATCCATCCCCTCAGGTCTCATCTTTCTAGGACATTAGCACTAAACTTGGACATTAGTGCCAAAACCTAGGGTGTCTTATTTCTGGCGCTATTGTCCAAATCCACTTTAGCCTCAAATGATCAATTTTTTTATAATCCTTATCTTTTTCCCTGTCAACATAATACAAGCTCATCTAACCCATGAACATCAGTTTCCTTATAAAAGGCCATTCATTATCCATTTAGAAGGGTTGGCACTCATTCACTAGAAAATAGAAAGAATACATGTAAGTACACTTAAGCACTCTTCACTATTCTCTATATATAACCTTGTAAGACCAATTCAAACCTATTCAAGCACTCATACCAATCCCTAATCATCCAAATTACATTCTAGTTTCACATCTAGTTGCATACATCACACAATTGTACCAAGCACTTCAAATGGGAGAACTACATTAGCTTGATCCCTCTTCGAAGTATTGTTATATAGGCAACATGCCCACACACAGGGTTTGAAGTACATCTAACGTATCTTTTACACACTAGCCCCCTTCTTTTTTTCCAAGTTTGCATTCAAGTTCAAGTACCAAGAGCTCCTAAGAGGATTAAAGATTGAAATAGGCACAATGAGCTCTGTGAGGTCCAGACCCTAAAATTTTAGTGACAGGGTGACACAGGCATTTTGAATAAAACCCAAAAAGCTCTTATCCTCAAGACACTAACATCAGAGAAGGACTATAGCATCAGATAATAGGGTGTCCACTTTATGACACTACTATCCCACTCAAAAATGAAGTTTACAGGCCTATTCCATCTTGTTTCCCAGTCCTACTCTTCTAGTATCAAACTTTGTCTCAGTCCAGAATAGTAAAAAATAAGCTAAGTTGAATATCCTCTTTCCTATTGCTCTATTTAGAAAAAGGTAAAATACTATCTATTTTAACAAATTACTAGGTTAATCAAAGCATATTTATTTATTGATTTATTATACTTAGACCCTTTATTTAATTAGGAATTAAACCAATTAATTTCCTAAAAGGATAAAATAGAGCCAAAATCACAACAAATCAATACTTAATTATTACATATTTATTTAATTGATTTAGGCATCTCAAATTTTTAATCTAAACATAGGATTTTCATAGCAAAACCCTAAAAAGTTAAATCATTTGGTGAACCCGTCTTACTTCAAATATTGCTTCAAACCCTAACTTGCATGAATTTGTGTAATAGTTTAGGGATGCATACTTTTGATTTTGTAATTTTTTTAGACAACTTAGCTAATTAAATCAATTTCATATTAAGGTTTCAATTTATTTTACATACCATTTAAATTAGTTCAAATAAACCCTAGATTCAAAAAACCCTAACCCTAGACACACTTAGGGCTTATATACTTTTCTATTTATACTTATATTTTATTTTCAAAACTCAAACTTTAGATTCATATACCATATAATTTATATAATCATGATCATAATGACAGAAGAAATCAATCATTTTTTATTGCAAAGCCTAATACTTTCATTTACATGCTTGTTGTCTTTAATTCAGAATGAACTTAGAAAATATGTAAACACATGTATAGATGATGTTTTATATCAATTGAAATATATGCCATATCTCATAGCATGTTATCTTTCTCCTTTATGAAATTACATTAACAAACAAACCTATACACACATAGAGGATTTAGCACATAAGCTAACAACTATGTTTTAAGCTTCGATGTCATATCTTTACACAGGAAAGAATCTCCTCCTCCTCATCTCCATGAGGGTGATAGCTACTTTACCTCTAACTAGGTCCATGTTATCATTCCTCCATGGGATGAAGCAACCTATAACATTTCCACTAATCCCCCCTACTCATCCTATTCACACCTCTTCCCTACAATGTGTATGCATACATGTTCAAAAATAAACAACTAGGGTTTGTACTTGTGAAAATCTATATGATCAACTTATTAGTATGATAAAAATAATTATAGGTTTACAAAATCAAAATCAACTACTCCATGAAAATATTAAAACATTGGAAAAATAATTTATAAGATAAAGGCCTCCATGGCATAATAATGTAAATCATGTTTATACATCTTCAAATAGTCAATTTGTGGCAAACAATGTTACATATTAGAACATAAAATCACAAAAAAGTACATATACAACTAGTGATTTAAAAAATATTCAAAGGTCAAATAAGATTTCAAGTGAGATACTAAGGGACATGATTAAAGCTAAGTTGATCAACCTACCTCCTCTACACCCACTGAGGAGATCCAGATATTTTTGTGTATATCATAAAATGCATGGGCACCACACTGATTCATATTTAGCATTAAAAAGGAAAATACAACAAAAAATGGATACAAATGACTCACACAGTACACTTCATCAATGCAAAATACAATGGCACATCTACCAAATAAAAAGGGTGAAACTCAGAAACAATGCACAAATGTTTACAAAAGCATAACTCAGAACAACAAAAGGTTCAAAAAGCATAATCAGATCAAGAAATAATACAAGCAAAGATAAATCAAGCAAATCTACCTTTACAAAAGGAGGCTCAACATTCAATATGGTATTATTTTGGTCACAAATATCTAGAATAGTTTGATTATCATGGTCAAGGTTTGGGTAAATAAGCCCAAGGCATCACTTCTCTTATTCTAGAAGTTGATAATACTAGTCAATAGGGTTTGGTATTTATTGAACATCCTAAGACACATCATTCCTAGATATATTTTATCAAGGCAAAACATCTAGATACATAGGACATGTTATAGAAATAAGAAGATCTTAAGTTGCAAAGTCAAAATCATGCTCAACCTATAAGCATTCTCAAAATAGGTTTTTTAGCAAAAGAGTCTCCACAACACCATATGTCTATAATAAGCATAGTTTCAAAGGGATAAATCATAATCAATATGCCAAAGCACAATTTAGAATGGTCAACTCCACAGTATGAGGAAGTTCCCTCCATCACACCAGGTTATTATGATTATGATGATGAACAATACTCAAATTCCTATTGCAAAAACATTTAACTATAACATAACTGCACGAGAGATTATCATTCATATATCTAACACAACCATTATGATAGTGTGTCTCCCATGAGACTCATTGGTTAGTATGGTTCCTACCCTTATACACACTCTTTTTTAACTCTCATTTCTTTTACATAGTTTATTTTCATTTATTTGTACATAGCTTATACTTAGAAAACACAAAAACAATATAACATGTCAAGATACAAAAACATTAAAATATTTTAAACATATATTTTTTTTACAAATTATATGTATTGCTATGTTTACATTTCTACTACTTGCCATATATTGCATATTATTAGCTATCCTAGTATATTTGGTTTTATCATACACATATGCTTCACTTATTCTTATCAAGTACTTGCAGATTCTATATAGGACTCTAGTCCATTATACTAATCCAAACCAGCTATCATCTACCCATTGGGGGCATTTACACTGATCCAAGTTTATACATTGGTGCATCCACCCACTAGGGGGCATCCCATACATAGTTGCTATAACCAAGTTTTATCTTTGCATACTATATATTTTGATTTATGCATTGATTTATCTTGATATTAATCATTTTCTTCATTGCTCAGATATTTTACCAACTATCACTAGTTAGACTCAGTATATATGCATATTAGTATTTACATGGTTTTGAATTACATAGTTATACTTGCTTTCATTTCTAGTTTTCATAGATTATATTTGATTATTTTCCTATGCTTCTTCCATCTTCGATGGAATTTAAATATGCCATTGTTCTTTGGCTCTATACCACTTCTCTAATTATATGCCTTGGACATGTGCCCAATTCCCTTATGTGTGCTTTTTCATGATTCATAAATGGACATTTAAACATGTCTTTCTATGTGGCTCTATGCCAAATTGCTTATTGCTTATGTATGTGGACATTTGAACATGTCCTTGTATGTTTTCATTCTCATATTTATTGACATGTACCCATGTCCCTTGTATTGTGGCCCCTTGGCCTACCTTTTGTATGCTTCTACACCATGACACTTTTATTTCATTATTACACACACACACACACACACACACACACACACACACACACACACACACACACACACACACACACACACACACACACCAATTTTTGACGCTATGAGGGACCTCATGTATCAACCCTTCTTATTTGGGATCCATGATGAACATCATGCCCCATCCCCTAACGTAGTTAATCGAATTTTACTACTGTATACATTGATTACATATATTTTGACACCCTTGTGCAATACTAGATTATAACATATATCTTACATTTCCTACTTATACTCAAATACATTTACATTTTGATGTTATGTTTATAAATTATATAGGGATATCATGCAAATGATTTTCCTAACATATTTTGTAGAGTTACTTGTTTAGAGGGTAGTTCTTACAAAGGTTCCAAAACTACCCTCAAAAGAGGGGGCATTCACAAGGGTTTATCACATAGATCAGGGTCCTACTTTGATATTCACATATACATTTTAGCACATAGGCTCAGTTTCAGATAGTAGGCTCAAGACAAACATAGATCATAATAAAGACTCAAAATTTAGTTTAGATCACTTATAAATCAGACCGGATAGTCATTAGCATCCAGATTAGGATACTAGCACCATAGGGCACTACTATCGACTACAAGGTGGTATTGTCTAGTAGCCCCAACTTGAGGATAATCTAGATCATTCAAACAAGTACACTAGGTACAATATAGATTTGCATAAATACAATCATAGGTTTGGTGGTTATGTTTAGATTTAGCATAGTTTCATACCAATTGGTAAGATTTGGGGGCATCATGCATTGAATGATCACTCATACATTCAAATCAGTTATATAGTTTTAGCTATTACATACTTGATTCAAATTAAGTATACTCAGATACTAGATTGGGGGCATGTGCATGACACATTGGTTTCTATATACTCAAATTCAAACATATTGATTACATAGAATGACAAACTCTATGTCATTCTCTACATTGTATACACTTGCTATCATATTCTAGGTTGTCACCAGATTCATGCCTTAATCCATCTATAGTGGTTGGCATTCTCAAGTGGCCTAGAGCTACCTAATATACCTGAGTGCTTGAAAATCTAAATACACTATTAGATTTACTCAGTTAGATACTTTCAACACTTTGCATAGTACAATTACAAATGCATCTACTTCACACAAGTGGGCAATGATATAGTCATGGCTTACTTGAGTTCTTGAGCCACCTATAAGAGAGGATTAGACACACTTATAGTCTTATCCAAGCTATTCACAGAGATTAGGATCCACCAAGTAGGGGTGGGAAATGATAGCCACCCATATGAGGATTGAATAAGTCATGGGCTCAGTTCAGGCTATTCAATGATATGATCACTATGTACACTCACACATAGATGTTGTCACTAGGTTCATACATTAGTTTGTATACACAACAAGGTGTATTCATTCCTTTCCTCTCTCTTTACTCAACTTTACTTAATTACATTTTTTCAATATAGTCTTTTTTCTTTTAATTATCTCTTAAGTGAGGATTAATTTTTGCATCTTTCATTGTAGGGCATTGCTTTGGATCATGTTTCACATACGCAGACCCATATTCACATATTCAAACTTAGTTATATGGGATTCACTTCCAAGGTAAGTCTAGGTACACTTATTTTTATTTTATACTAGTCATTTCGCTTTGTTGCATTACTAGTATAAGGGGGGGGGTCAAATGTAATCACCTAAAAGTAGTAATTGGATGTTGAGAGTGTCGCTTGAGTTAACCTATCCCTAGGTTACACATAGACTTATCTTTGAGCATTAGACTTGCTTTTCCAATCATTTAATAGACTATAGTCACCTATAACTAGTCAAAACATAGTCCCAAAACTGTGATCTCAAATCCCAATCCAAATTATTTAGTAGTCTACAAAGAGGACATTAGTGCCATATTTGGGACACTATAGCCACATGGTGCTAGTGTCCCCAATTAGATGCTATTGTCCTTAGCCATATCTCTTTCCAATAGATGGTTTTTCAAATGTTTTCCCCTTGTAAGGTCAACCTAAACTCATTTTTTTATTTGCATAAGCAATAGAACCCTATAAGTACACGTCTAATTCACCTCTATTCACTAGATGGAAAATAGATGCAAAAACTATTTAAACCAAAGACAACGTTGAACAAAATTAAGGTATTTGATCTTTATTTTACCCTAATTTATGCATACTACCATCTATAGTATCCCTAAGCTTAGTTTTCAAACATTTCAAATCTTAAGCACATTCAAGGCATCTAAGGTCACTCTCATTCTAGCATTAACTTGCACTTGCATCAAGCATTAGGTGGGAGAACTACATTGGGATTGATCCCTCTTTGGAGTATTGGTATGTAAATCTCTACAAAATGGGGTGTTGAAGATGTCCAATCCATCCTAATAATAAACACAATATTATTTCTCATGCCATACTTGTAAGGAGGATTAAGGTTTGTATATTAAATTAGGTTTTCTAGGCACAATTCAGAGCTCCATATTTCATTCACACAAAAACAAGACATACAAACATAAGCACATGTACTCCCATAAAACAAGAATAGTCTTACAAAGGGGACATTAGTACCACATTGAGGACACTACACATAGATGACACTACTATCCATATTGGACACTTTTATCCATACTGGGCACTACTATCTACTGAGTAGATGAACACCAGAATCTTATTGACGACATAGATTACTATCCAAATCTCAACTTTTAGAACCTAGATCATCTGTGATAGTCAATTTTCAAATTAATATCTATTTATCTCTATTTATAGAAAGTCAAAGAAGGTCAAAATCACAACAAACTAGTACTTAATTATTGCATATTTATTTAACTGATTTAGGCATCTTAGCCCTTTAATCTAAACATAGGATTTTCATGGTAAAACCCTAAAAGGTTAAATCAAGTATGTACATGGCCTTGGGGATGGGAACATCTCATTCACAAGGTCACATACATACAAACCACCTTTTTATTATAAAAAACTAAGTGAAAGTTGCATTTAGGATAATGGAAAACTAGGGTTAGCTTTTTGTTTGTATTTAAAAACAAAAATGAAGCTAGTCTTAGCTATCTATAGAGTTGTTTGACTCAAACCCTTCATCATTAGATGGAAAATAAAAGGGGTGAATTAAATGAAACTATGCGTGGAAATTTCACTTATAGAGCTTGATAGGGTTTGATAGTTGGTTTGGGTGTTTATAAAGATTAAAATTGGGATTTGAATTAAGGTTTATAAACTACCTATATTAGGTGATTTACAATTATGAAAAAATATACAAAATGATAATTATAAATGACCATGTGGAAGGATTTGTCCATCCATAGGGTCGACTATAAATGGACCCTCATTTTTTGTTTAGGGGTTGTGTTGTGTGTGATTGTTTCTTGGTGAGTAAACCACTTGTAGGGTTTTAATGACTTTTTTTTGTAATTAATATATGGTTATGTTCGAATGAACCCTGACCCTGTCTTGCTAAACGACTGTGATAATTTTGTAATTGAGTATATATATTTGAAGGTATATTTTGTTTGACTAGTTATATATATAAAGGGTTTTTGATTTTAGTTGATTCAAAAAAAATGTAAAATATTTGGGTAGGAGTAAATGAATTGAGTATTGATTTTGATATTCAATTAAGCTTCGAATATATATTGTTCTAATTGATGGTTATTGGGAAGAGTCAAACCAGATCTGTGCTTTATATACATTATTACCTAGGTTTTAGACTATAGATGTATGGGTATTTTGGAATAAGGTTGAATTGAGCATTTAGTTAAATGGTTTGAATATATTAAAAATGTTTCATTGATTTCATTAGTTGTGTATTATTAAATATTGAGTGTAATAAATTGCTATAGGAATGACTATGGAGAGTTGAACCTATAGCTATTAGTCAGTTCATGGATATATGGAATTTGCATTTTGTGTTGTGAAGTTATAACGAACCAATTATTTTTGGGTGTTGTAAGATAATAACTTGAATGAAATATTATAAATAATTTAGGAGTTCAACTGAGTATTATACATACACACACACACACACACACACACACACACACACACACACAAATGTTCTAAGGTGTGTGTGTGTGTGTAGACACACACACACACACACACACACACAAACATGGAGTTGAATCTTGTATGCAGTTGAGGAGGCTATTCATTATTACATGCTTACTTGGTATGATATATACATGTTATCATGTTTCACATTGATATTATATAGGATTAAAATTTGGGTTTATTTCTCTCAAAATAAAAATGAGACATACTTGGACTTAAAACATTGTTTGACATATTGGTAATTAATATATGATTACTTAATAGTAGTTTTGTTGAAATTTTTATAAGAGAATTGTGAGGGTTATATGACTGTCATGGGGATAAAAAACTTTGCATTTATGAGAATAGTATTTTATGTAAATCTGAACCTAAGTGAAATGGCTTAAAAGTAAATGATCATTAAATTTTTGGTAGAGAATTAAATGATTACTATTGTTGTTTATATCAGTTATTTTAGAAAATGGGGTTATGTACATGTTTATTATCTAATTTTAGTATATAAATGTTCATAATGAATAAAATGAAAGATTATGATGTTTTTGTATTCATACATACTATAGCATTCATTATGTAAATCTTTAAATGTTTGAAATATGTGGATTTTAGTATTATTATGCATATTTGTTATTATTAACATTAAATAAGTAGGTGTAATAGAATTCATGTACATACTTAGTGCCATTAATAGGAATATTGGAGTTGTTCAAATCATTTGTGTGTGTGAATTTGACTGATCTTGAAATCTAAAAAAACTATATTAAAACTTTGGACAAAATAATGTTTATGGTTTGAACTTTATCATTTCACCTGTTTGATTTAGTTTGTATGTATTACATGATATCATGTTATAACGTATTTTTTAATGATATGTTGCATGTGATAGTTATCTTCCATCACACAAGTTTCTAGTTGACTTTCTCAATTTACACACTATCACTATTTGCTCATCCATGAAAGGAGGGCCATTCCCTTGTTCGGAGATTGCACAGGGTATCATTAGTCCATGGTTGGTGTAGAAAAGTGCTCTAATGATACTCTCCCTCCCCTTCCAGTAGTCAACCAATAGAGGCTTTACTTAAGATTTTTTAAGATAATAACAAGTTTGTTGAGACTCATATGTTATGTGAAACATTAGGTAATTATAATCTGTTATTCAGATATATAAATTGTATACTTGCACGATTTAATGTAAATTATTTAATAACACTAGTTAGCTGCAATATATCTATACTTATATTATTTAATCAACAATGGCTGAATTATTAATTTGGATTATTTTGTACATTATATTATTGAATTATAAAATCAAATCAACATATGTTATATTAATCATTAGCTAAATGCATCTAACAATTAACCTTATGGTTAATATCGTAATTTATCGTAAATGATGTATTTAGTTAAGGATCATTAATTTTGAGTTAATTCTATAATTGAGTTAAAAAAATTAACCTAACTCTAGTTAACCTTGAGGGGTTGTTACATAATGAATAATGTAAATAAGTACTTAGATGAAAACTTACTGAGATGGAGGATCTGCAGGTTGAAAATTGGCATGGTAGCTAATTTAAGTGTCATAAACAAGGTACAGGTGTCAAAAACTCTCCTAGATACTAGAGTTATAATTTGGATAGTAGTGCACTATGATAGTATCCTACTTTTAGTGATAGTATCCTTTATGCAAAAATTGTCTGATCTTTTAGGTGTAGCTCTGACTAAGTTTGATCTACATGTACATGTGTGGATGAGCCTTGATTCACTATCTATGCACTATTTTTGATAGATTTAAGAGAAAACCCTACACCTCCATGTTAGGGTATTTGAGTGGCACAAATAGCGAAAGTGTGATGTTATTCAGGTAGGTTGGACATCATTAACACCCCTCTATGTTGAGAGTTGTCTACAAACCAATACTCTTAAGAGGGATCAAACCCGATATAATTTTCCTGCCTAAGTGTTTGGTGCAAACATAAGTGAATGCTAGTATGAGTGTCGACTTAAATGCTTTGAATGAGGCTTGAGATTGGAAATTTATGTATTCTAATCTTGGGATGGCTATAGATGACTGTATTTAGAAGTAAGACATAATAGAGATCAATAACCTTGATTGTGCACAACTTGTTCGAAGCTTGTTTGTGTATTTTGCATCTAATTTTTATCTAGTGGATAAAGGGTTAAAGTCATGTATTTATACTAATCTAGTCATTTTATTGAGTGTGAAATAGGTCTAGTCCAACTTTGGGTGTCTTAGGAATTGAAAACATATCCATTGGGTTTAAAATTTTTAGCAAAAGACATTAGTGTTGTACCTTGATCACTAGCATAGGATGCTAGTGTTCAAAGTACAATGCTAGTGTCTAGGTAGTAGAACCTGAGGCACTAGGGGCTTGGATCCTTAGGGGAGGGTCTAGGACTGATTTTGAGATGTTTAGGAATGTGTAAGGTCCACACAAAGTTTAGATAAGGGTTGAAAGAGGCCCTAAGATAGGTCTAGGGCTAAGCTAGGGATGGGTTGTCTCAAGTGACACTCATTACACTCAAGTGACATTTTATGTGACTATAATTTTCAACACTTAGCACCATGAAACTTTGAATTTTGTGTATTTATCTACCTTGTTTTATGGATACTCCTTTAAGGCATTTTCATATATGTGTGCCTTTGTGATAATCTATTAAGAGAGTGTTATTAGATTTGCCAAGGTGATTAGTAAGTATTGATCAAGTAATATCCAGGTTACCAAGTGAGTGTAACCTTATGAATGATTTGTATTTATAGCTGAGTCTTCATTATTTCCAACTATGACCAACCCATGAAACATTTATACGCCAACCTATTGGATACTTCCTAATTTTAAAAATAGTCATTGAGTGAACCTAGACGTTGCCAATAGAGGTAGACGTACATTAGTGGTAGTGTTATGGAACTGTAAATCAGTGATTGGATATATGGAAAACATATATTTAAGATTTTGGGATGTTCCTATTTAGAATGAGTTGATCATAAAACAGGTGTGTCTTGTAAATTGAGTTGGACAAAATAATAGATGGGTAGATGGATAAATGGAAAGTATTCTCAAAAGTTGCATGTATATGCAATCGCTAAGCATACCAAATTATGTCAGTTTTATGTTGTTAGAGATATGGAGAAGGTCTATCTATGATTTTTGGATGTCGCTATATAGACTAGTTAATCTTGCATCGGTGCATCTAGAAAATAGAGTTGACCAAGATGATAGATGGGTAGATAGATAGAGGGAAAGTATTCTCAAGAGTCAAATGTATATGTAGTGTCTAAGTACGTCAAAGCTGATGTTTCCAAAGTGTCTAATACCAAATTTAGATATCTTCACTTATATGTCACCGTTGTCTCATAATTCTTGATTGGATGAACTATTTAATTAGATCATTAATTTTTACAAGATTTTACTCATTGATCCTAATAGTAATAATTATCACAAAGGCAAGGGACCCATGTATCACACAATAGCAATAAATATTTATTTTTATGGGAGGAATGATACAATTAATTACGTTGATAGGTGTAACATACAATAACATATATGGTTGTTAGTGGAGTGTAATAGTGTAAGATGTCAATAAAATGGATGACCTTAAATTTGATGTCCATTTGACCATTATATGGTAGTTTTTAATCTTTCTTGGGTGATTGTTAAATCGTTATATCTTAGGCATACACTCAAGTTTAGAGCCCTTTTTGTCAGATTTTTTATTTTTTAATGAACTTGACATAGCGGTGCATCCATATTAAAGATATATATCACCATTCGATGATAAATTTATAGAAAATGTGAAGCATGGAGTCATTAATCAATATGGAACCCTTTAATGAGAATAACCATATGACGAATCTAAGTTAGGAACCTCAAGATCAATACTCTACATTTTTCAAATAGATAAATTTAAAATATTTGTGCTAATCATAATTACACTAAAAGATTTAACTTATAATGGCAACTGAGGGTGGTAGCCCTTGAGTGAAATATTGTGATATGTCAATGAATAGGATAGTATTTCTTCTTTTATAGCAAAGTTTTTTAGCATGTAATGTCTAATAATTCATCTTTGTTTCACAAATCTTATTAATATGAAATTAAATTAATTACAACACAATCATATATTTACATTAATTATTAGTTTTTGGAAAATAATTTTAATTTCATATTTAAATTATTTCAAAATGACCTCCATGAAATGATTATTACAATAATAACATAACCATATTAACAAATAAACTACCAACATAATTTTGAGATGTTTAGGAATGTGTAAGGTCCACACAAAATATAGATAAGAGTCGAAAGAGGCCCTACGATAGGTCTAGGACTAAGCTAAGGATGGGTTGTCTCAAGTGACACTCATTGCACTCAAGTGATATTTTATGTGACTATAATCTTCAACACTTAGCACCATGAAACTTTGAATTTTGTGTATTTATCTACCTTGTTTTAGGGCTACTCCTTTGAGGCATTTTCATATGTGTGTGCCTTTGTGATAATTTATTAAGAGAGTGTTATTGGATTTGCCGAGGTGATTACTAAGTATTGATCAAGTAATTTCCAAGTTACCAAGTGAGTGTAACCTTAGGAATGACTTGTATTTATAGTTGAGTCTTCGTTATTTTCTATTATGACCAACCCATGAAACATTTATAGGCCAACCTAATGGATACTTCCTAATTTTAAAAATAATCATTGAGTGAACCTAGACACTGCCAATAGAGGTAGACCCCTGTAGTAACCATCACTATTCGTGCATTAGCGATAGCGTTATGGAAGTGTAAATCAATGATTGGACATATGGAAAAGGTATATTTAAAATTTTGGGATGTTCCTATTTAGAATGAGTTGATCATGAATAGGTGTATCTTGTAAATAGAGATGGCCAAAACAATAGATGGGTAGATGGATAAATGGAAAGTATTATCAAAAGTCACATGTATACGCAGTGGCTAAGGTCAAATTTTTATGTTGATAGAGATATGGAGGCCTATCTAGGATTTTTTGATGTCCCTATATAGACTAAGTTAATCCTGCATCACTGTATCTAGAAAATAGAGTTGACCAAGACGATAGATGGGTAGATAGATAGAGGGAAAGTGTTCTCAAGAGTCAAATGTATATGTAGTGTCCAAGTATGTCAAAGTTGATGTTTCCAAAGTGTCTAATACTAAATTTAGATGTCTTCACAAGTATATGTCACCCTTGTCTCAGAATTCTTGTTTGGATGAATTATGTAATTAGATCATTAATTTTTACAAGATTTTACTCATTGATCCTAATAGTAATAATTATCACAAAGGCAAGGGGACCCATTTATCACACAATAACAATAAATATTTATTTTTAGGGGAGGAATGATACAATTAATTACGTTGATAGGTGTAAAATACAATAACATATATGGTTGTTAGTGGAGTGTAATAGTGTAAGTTGTCAATAAAATGGATAACCTTAAATTTGATGTCCATTTGACCGTCATATGGTAGTTTTTATTCTTTCTTGGGCGATTGTTAAAGCATTATATCTTAGACATACACTCAAGTTTGGAGCCCCTTTTTCTCATATTTTTAATTTTTTAATGAGTTTGTTGTAGCGATGCATCCATATTAAAGATAGATATCATCATTCAACAATAAATTTATGGAAAGGGTGAATCATGGAGTCATTAATCAATATGGAACCCTTCAATTGGAAAAACCATGTGATGAATCTAAGATAGGAGCCTCAAGATCTATACTCTCTACATTTTTCAAATAGATAAATTTAAGATATTTGTGCTAGTCATAATTACACTAAGAGGTGTAACTCACAATAGCAGCCAAAGATGGTGACCCTTGATTGAGATAGTATATGATATGTCAATGAATACGACAATAATTCTTCTTTTACGATAAAACTTTTAAACATATAATGTATTATAATTCACCTTTGTCTCATAAATCTTGTTGATATAGAATTAACTCAATTACAATACAATCATATATTTATTTTACATAATAAAAAATTCTTTAAAAAATTATTTAATTATTAATTTTTATAAAACAATTTTAATTTTATATTTAAATTATTTCAAAATGACCTCCATATTAACAAATAACATTGAGTTTGCTTTGTCGGTGCAAGAATAGGTGATAAATAATGAGAGTTGATTTGTTCCATCATTCCACGCGCACACAAAGAGTTAGAATTTTGCATTGGAAAAGCCGCATAAAACTATTTTAGAATTTAGCATTGTAAAAACCACATAAAATTATGTGCGGATCGAGATTCAAGAAACACAATAAAATATTATGCTGTAATAGATTTTCTTTCTTCGGTTTTGGTACACCATTCTGCTGTCGTTGCTTTAAATTTGCTGGTTCTAGCAAAAACACGATCAGAACAAAACTTATAAGATAATAATCAAATATGATAATAATTGGGATACTTATAAAATCAGATCTCCTCCATTAACGGGATTTAGAAAACATCCGTGTGATCCATCTGGGAAAGCTAAGCATAGATTTGCGAGCATGCCCATCTCCACGTTTTCCACCGTCAAAACGAGTATCAATGGATCCCGTGCTCCTGGTGTGACAAAACATGGGCCGCGCTGAAGAAGAATTTCTGCGCCCCTCCATAATGATATTGTTTTCAGACCTTGCGGATTCAAACTTCCCAGGAATGGAACCCGCGCCCCATACAATACCAGAGGATCCCTGCCTTCTGAATGATATGTCCGATCTGCTCAGTGACTTTGCCATATTCCACACAATGCTGTGATGAGAATAAACTTTTGCTTGCAAAATGGACCCCTTAAAACGAGTCCGACGATGTCTACTAATACTTTGCGTGACGTGTCCATTATATGCAATTTTTTGGGCCTATGTGCATGCGGCGGAGGATATCCTTCGTTTTTTAGGAAGTTTTGATCATTAAATCACTTGTCTTCTTCACAGAGACTGCAAAGAGTCCTGTACGATGAAGAAATATGTGATGGGAACATGCAGTCTTTAACATCGTTTTGGTTTATCATATCAGTTTGGAAGCTGGTTATTGGACTTTTTTTTATTGATGATGTGAGATTAGTGAAAGTAAGATATAATTAATATGGTGCAACCCCCTTGAAGACTTATCACTATTATATTTAGTGCAATTCACGCTTCCGAATTCACATTGAAAATTAATGGTTTTTTATGTTTTTTTGGCACTAAAAATTATAAACAAATGTATCGACTTTAGGGTACAAAATTGACTCAACTAATCATTTTTATTATGTCAAAATTGCACCAAAGTGGCACTTTTAATTATGCTAAAAATTGACATACATGAACAGACAATTTATCCAAAATTTACCATCACATTTACACTATAAATTAGCTATTTACATATATATATAGAGGTATAAGTATGTGTATATGTATATGTATATATGTATTATATATATAATATTATATATTTGATTATTATCATTTTTTATTTTGTATTTATATTATATTATTCTTTAAATATATATTTTGTATTTATATATAAATATACTATTTGTGTATATTTATATAATTATTTTCAAGGGGTACTTAGAATTATTTATTTAATTTTCAAAGGAAAATTATTTCTTTTCAACAGGGAATAAACAAAAAAAAAATTAATTTTTGACGAAATTTGATGCTTAAAAATTTATTGTTTCATTTACACTAAAAATAAGAAATTTAAAATAGTAAACATGACACAATCACCATATGGACTCTACATTTGGTAAAATGAAGGTTTAAAATGAGTTCTTCAAACCTTACATATGTAGTGGTGAAGTTGAATCAACTCTAAAGGTGCTAGAACATAAAACTTTGAAATGACAAAAAATATATATAGTCATCCAAATTTGTATAGATATCAATCAAAACTAACTTTTATCACAACAAGCCAAGCATTATCATGGACATCCAGGCTCAAACTCTAATTGAGGAGGTAAAAAAAATTTATAGCTAAAAAAAAAATTTAGTGGGCCCAATTATTAATACAAATGCACATACCGTAAATTACCTATCTTTAAAAAAATGCATCTTGTATAAAAGGTATATAGTCAAATTTGTTAATTATAATTTTAAGCCTCTTTAGAATTCAAACATGTCCCTCAATGTTAAACTCTTGACACAAATTAGCCCACATGTCATGCCTCATGTAGCCACTCCATCAGTGCCCACACACATTCACACAACTCCTAGGGTCTTTTCAAAATTTTAGATTTTTTATACAATTTTATTCCTACGTTTGTTAAAGCCCCCCCCAAAGATGATGTTGAATTAGTCCATACTCCAAGTACTTGAAATTCACAAAGGAACTCAATCTACATGAGTGGTATGAATCCGCTACTCAATCACAAAAACAACTGACAGTGAACTTCACTAGAATAACTTCAATCAAGAAAAATGTCAGTGGTGACAAAAGTGCAAAAGAGTACTGCATGGTGCAAGGGACACTCAACACCTAAGAATCAAGATCTACATAGAAAAAATCTTAAGAAAATGACCCTGGTGGTGATGGGATAGATTGGTAACTGAAAAAGTAAAGGGTGCACAAAACAAGGTACACACATATGAAGGTAGACTACACTAAAACAAAGTCCCTTGTCTTCTTAATAGAGGCTGCAAAGAGTCCCTTACAATAAATGAACACGACTTGTAACTCCTTTAGGCTAAAATATTGCAACCATATTTATATTTTCCTACCATTCCATTTTATTTTATTTATATATTAATGTCCACCAAATATTTAAGATTGGTTTATGGGACTATAAAATATATAATATAAAGAAGATATAGGTTCTCTAGTAATACACCCTAAAAAATATAAAGAGAAAAATAATTTTTTATAAATAGAAAGTAATTATCTATTAAAATAATATATCATAAATAAAATTGAAAAGAGGAAAATTTTGCATAGTGAGACGATCCATGTTGTTCTCGAGAAATACTTATAATACTTAAAGTGATGAAGAAATATGAGATGGATGTGAGGCCATTTAAATCATTGAGTCTTCAGCATCTTGTTAGTCTATTATATACGTTTGGAAGATGCTTATTGGGCCTCTTTCTAATGATGTGAGATTGGTGGAAGTAAAATCTAATTAACATGGTGCAACCCTCTTGGGGACTTATCACTATTACATTTAGTATACTTCACACTTCAAAATTAGGTTGAATTTACATTGAAAATTAATGGTTTTTTATATTTTTGGCACTAAAAATTATAAACAAATGTATCAACGTTATGGAACAAAATTGACTCAAATAATCTTTTTTATTATACCATAATTGCATTAGAGTTGCAACCTAATTATGTTGAAAATTGGCACACATGAATGCACATAATTTATCCAAAATTTACCATCACATTTACACCATAAATTGGCTATATATATGCATGCATTCATGTATGTATATGCATACATATACATATATGTATGTGTATGTGTATATTTATATACATATATGTATATAAATAAATACCCATATATATGTATATGTATATATATTTATATGTATATATGTATTACATATATAATATTATAAACTATATTATATATTTGATTATTATTATTAATTTTGTATTTATATATATAAATACTATTTGTGTGTATTTATATAATTATTTTTCAAGGGGTACCTAAAATTATTTATTTAATTTTTAAAGGAAAAAAATTGCTTTTCAATAGGGATTAAACAAAAGAATTCAATTTTCATTGAAATTTGATGCCTAAAAAATTATTTTTTTGTTTACACTAAAAACAAAAAATTTAAAATAGTAAACATGACACAATCACCATATGGACTCTTTATTTGGTAAACTGAAGTTTTAAATTGAGTTATTCAAACCTTACATATGTAGTGGTGAAGTTGACTCAACTCTAAAGGTGCTAGAACAAAAAACTTTGAAAGGGCAAAAAAATTATAGTCCTCCAAAACATATATAGATATCAATTAAAACCAACTTGTATCACGATAGGCCAAGCTTATCATGGAGATCGAGGCTCAAAATCTCATTGAGGAGGCCACCAAATTTTATAGGTAAAAAAAGTATTTTAGTGGGCCCAATTATTAATACAAATGTGTACCACAAATTACTTATCTTTAAAAACATGCATCTTACATGGAAAGTACATAGTTACATTTATAAATTATTATTTTAAGCCTATTTACAATTCAAGATCGTCCCTCAATTTTAAACCCTCGACACAAATCAATACATATGTCATGCGTCATGTAGCCACTCCATCAGTGCCCACACACATTCACACACCTCTTAGGGTCTTTTCAAAATTTTAGATTTTTTTTTGTACAATTTTATTCTTATGGTTTTTAAAGATTTTTAGGAGAGTTTTAAGTGTTTTCTTCGTAAGGGTTTAGGGTTTTATTCCTATGGATTTGCACATATTTTTCACAATTATCATGTATAAAATTATGTATGTAATTTAGAAATTTCAAATAAAATGCCCTGAATCTTAGAAAGTCAAAAGCAAAAGCAAAATCCCTAAACATTAGTAACAATTTAGAAATTCTAAAGTAAAATCACTAAATGCTAGTGCAAAAAAAAGATATAAGAACGCAAATTTATTATAAACCCTATATTATTTTAAAAATGCTAATGTAACAACCATAAACTATTTAACAAGGTGGATTCCTGAGGGAGGATTTTCTAGATCCATAAGATGAGGTTGCTAAGTAAATTATGAGGTATGTTACTCTTGAGGGAAGGTATATGATCATTCACTATTATCAATTTTATATTCTAAATTTATTTAGCATCAATTTTCTATTAGTATTCTTTTTTATATTTTGCCTTCGATGGAGAATTCGGTAATGAATTTTAAGAAGGGTAAAAAGAAAGTGTTTCTATAACAAGTGATTATTTTCTTGATCTACAAGTTTTTTAGCTCTATCAATTCTAGTCTTTTTTGTCAACTAGTGCCGAGAAGGGTCAAAACAAGGTTATAGAGTGTTCCAAAATAAATTTGAGAAGTACTACAAAAGCTAAACATAGGACTAACAAGTTTATGGAGTAGGGTAGGGTTTTCATTGATCGAGATACTAAGATTGAAGAGATAGAGATATTGGGCGAGCTTGAGGAGAATATTTTGGATGTTTGATTGGATAGGCCAATTAAAATGGATAAGGAAAGGCCTTCCAAGGAGCCTACTGAGAATAATACTTTGGGGGAGGAGGATAAAATTTGGGAGGTGGTCAAAGGTTTATAGTTTCTTAAAGAGTGGGGTATGGACAACATGGCTAATGCTAATAAGGATGAGCTTATTAAAGGTAAGAAAAAGACTCAAATTTAATTTAATACCTTTGTGTCCAATTTTAAGGATCAAGACAAGTTGGTTCAAATGGGGGAAGAAGTTGAATTACACAAGGCCTTTCTTTGATGGTTCATGAAGGACCACACTAAGCTTAAGGATATGGTAAAAAATCTGAACCAAGATGGTGGTATTTTATGTACTAAGGATGAAGTGTTGGATATTAATATGGAGATTAATAAGCTTGCTAATAAAGTTGATGGTATTGAAAGATAATATTATAATCTCATTAATCTTATTGAATTCAGTTGTGAGGCTATGCATATAATTGTAGAGTATGAAGGGCCTAAAGATTTTGGTCAAAATGAAAAAGGAAGAAGAGAAAATTATTAGGTCGGATAAGAAGATGAAGGGCCTAGTTGTAGAAAAGGATTTTGATCCTTAGATTATTCAAAATATGGATACAATTATCAAGAAAATGATGAAGAATTGGGCTGAAGTGTTTGATGGATGGAAGGGTTATGGGTGCTAAGGCACTCTTGCTATTTTTTTGTTCTCTTTATGTTATGTTTATACTTTATTTTTAGTTTTATGTTATTCTTTTACTATTGTATCAAGCATTATTTTTATATCTGGTTTCTATGGCCATGCCTATATGTTCCATGTAAAAGGCAGGGTCCCTCTTTAAAACCCATATATACCAATAATAATAAAAAAAACCCTAAACTAATATTTAAAATATTTCATGATAAATGAATAGACCCTAAAAATGTAAACAAATCCTTAATGATTTCATAATAAACAAAATATTGACTGACTTATTTTTGTCTCTGCCCATCTCCTCATTAATGGACACTTATGTCACTTCCTCTCATCTTCCCTCTTCCTCAATGTATATGGGAAATTAAGGAACATAAAAATAAATGAAAACAAATCCTTGAACTACCTCACCAATTTGTTTTTCAAATCAAGATTTTTTTTGGTTCAAACCTGACACAAATTGTGCCACCATATTGGATCAAAGTTTGTCCCATCCCATTTTCAAGACATCTTAAAAAAAGAGTAACTAATTATATGTTAAACTTTGATTAGTTATGTAGATGTATATTTATAGTTATGGACTATGAATTGGATTATCAAGATCAATCATTTATTTTTATATAAGAAATTATATTATGATTAAATGTCAAAATGATTTGACTTGTTTAGATTCATTGTTATGATTTGTTGGACTAATTTTGATTAGCAAATAGAAATTATTTTTTAATTTTATGATATTTTATTTGATAAACATTAAATTTTTATGGTTATCATGTTGATTTGATTATCTTAACCATAACTAAGCACTTCTTTTGTTATGGCGAGTGTGTAATTGTATAACAAGTGTAACCCTCTCAGTAGAGGGAGTTCATCATCGAGAAGAGTTGGATTGATGCTTAATCAATGGAACATGAGAGAAGACTATAAATTCAATTCAATAAAATCACTTTTGATAATGAATGAGAACTACTACCCCATGCCCCGTTCGAATGAATAGATAAAATGTTGTGAAAACTTATTTATTGTTCACTTTTTGTTGGTAGAACAAGATGTAAGATTTAATCTCTTTAGTTATGGATCTATTAGGTGAATGTATGCTTCTAACATTTTTATGTTTGATTGTTTATATGATGAGTGCTTATACTTTGGTTATGGTTATTCTTTCACATTTATTTCACTATGGTTGTACATGTCGATAAGCATTTCCTGTCATTGACAATAGAGGTATTTGCATGGATAGATGAAGGCTATCACACTAATACTAATAATAATATCATCATGGATAGAGGTATTTTCATGCAGATAATGATTATTAGAGTTGAACATTATAGGGAAAAGCTTGATTGGTTTGTAAGAATAAAACTAGATTTTCATGTTTAGACTCATAGTAATAATTTTTGGCATGGCCATGAAATGCTTAGGTGCCATTTTTATCACCACCAACCTATTTTGTGTTGAGATATTTTCCAACATTTTAGGCCTAAATTTTTTTATAAAAATGGGGCATGTTTTTGTAGGATGACATGAAGGGAAAGTTCAAATAAATACTTTTGGCTTCAAATCCCACCATCCCTAAATGATAGAGTCAAACTATTATTTCATTTTCATTTCATGAATATATAAATTATATAGTTTAAACATGTATGGCTTGAATTTTATAAAGAGAAGTAGAAGCACATTTATGTGAAAGGGCACACCAATATGCATCCAATTTATATTAGGATACTATTAATCTTCTCTTACGACCACTTATTATTTGAGCCATATCTATATAATTTAATTGTTAATTGATATGTGGTTTTATGTAACTCTATTTTAATGGAAAAAGGGTTTATATGATTATTAGTGAGTTTTTATATTTTTCTCATAAAAAAAATATTTATTATATTTTAATGATTGTGAGAAATGAAAAAATTATGAATTAGTTTTCCATTATAATAAGTTTTTATGTTATAAATATATTTTAAAGTCATTTTGGAGAAATTAGGATGTAGATTTGTTATGTAAAAAGTTTTGTGCTCATTATGTCAATTTTCCCTATTTAGTTTTATATTTTTTCAACCCTGATATTTTTGTGTTACCTTTCTCTCTCTCTAAAATAATAATAAAGACATGCTGAAGGTGAAGTTCAAGCATAGTATGAATTAATTAACTATTACCCATTGATACTTTATGAAATATTTTATATTTAATTTACTTTGATCATTGAATATTGTTTGAGTTAATTAAATAATGTTTTGTTATCTGTAAATTTATGAAGACTTGTTGGACTAAACTACATTTTAATATCATGTTGTATTTCTCAAATAAATCAAAATTGTGACTCATATTTTAGAATCATGAGATTTGCAAGTAATTTTGATATGAGAATGATTTTGAATTATTTCATAGGTTATTTATAATCTTATTTTCTTTAAATTTTTGTTTGATGACTTGTAAGTTCCATTTTTTTAGCATTAAAAAACTTAATCCTAATTTTATGACTGTGAGAGTTTTGTAAGAACTAATATAAGGCTTGAAAGTTGAATTAGATATGTTTTAATTCATAAAATGATTAAAAAAAATGTTATTTATGAGTAAATTATTATATTCTTATGAATCCAAATATATACAATTAATATTAAATTTAGACACCTATAGTCTTTTTTGTCCTTCCTCGGTAAGGTGAATGGATAATTTCACATCATATAGGTGGTATGGGACAATTGTGTGACATGTAATCATTCTAACACTTTTCAATGATAAAAATCATGGTTCTTGTTTTGTATGGTTTGGAAATATATTGATGAGTGGAAATATGATGATACTTCACATAGGTGGTATGGGACACCAGTATAATGCATCATCATTTTTGCATTTTTTAATGATGGTAATCATGATGAGTCATAATTATTTATTGAAAATCATTATGGTTTTTATTTATATTAGGATACATGGGATTGGTATGGTTGTGAACTTATAAATGTGAACATTAAGGATTGTGAATATTTGTAGTTTCACGTGGACTCTAAAATTAGAAATTAATTTATGAGTTCAGATGAAATGAGGTGGAATCATTCCCCTATATATTATTTTCATAAATATATATATTAATATGTATTATGAGTGTTACATTTCATGTTTTTATTCACTTTTGAGGCTTGCTTTGTGCTGCGTGGAGCTAATTATAACAAAAAATATATACACTTTATTCTTTTGCTTGTTGACAATTTTGAATGTAACTTTTTCATAAAGGGTAGGAATAATAATATGCCTAATCAATTTAATGTTCTTTAACCCTTTGGTCTTGATAATGTTTCTGACCAAAGGGTTAAAAAATAGGAAATAATGCTGACATTTCATGTTATAATCAATTTTGCATGTACTTTTTGCTGACAATTTTGCATGTACTTTATTCTTAGAAATGAGATGTGTGTTAAGGGATTAGAATAAGGCAAGGATGTTATGTATAATTTTCTCCAATTTTAAAAAAGGGAGTAATTCGTGTTGAATTGGCATATGATTAGTTAATTAGATAGAAAATTTCAGTTATGGACTAATAAGTGGATTGTTAGGATTAATTATTTACTTTTGTATATAAAATTAGATTATGATTAAATGTTAAAAGGATTTTACTTGATTATATTTATTAATATTATTTTTGGACTAATTTTTATTATAAAAATGAATTAATTACTAATTTTATACAATTTAATTTGATAACGTTAGATAGATTTGATGTTTAGATTGTTATGGTTATCATGTTGATTTGATTACCTTGACCAAGACTAATCACTTATTTTATTGTGGAGATTTATGATCCTATCATAGGTGTAACCTCATTAGTAGAGGGAGGACATCATCATGGATATTTGGGTATATGTTTGACTAATGGAGCCAAAAATAAGAATGGAAATTCAAGTCAATGAAAACACTTTTAACAATGAGCCATACCTAATACCCTATGCCACCTTGGGATGGGTAAATAGAATGTTGTGAGAACCTATATAATTTTAATGTTTGAGTGGTACATAAATATGTATGATTTATTATCTCAAGTTATAGTCATTTGAGTGATTATATGTTTTTACTTTTAATATGTTTGATGAACTTTATACTTAGTGATTATAGGTCGAGTATGACTATTATTTCACATTTATTTCATTACAATTGGATCGGTCTATGGGCGTGGATAGTCACTGATGATGGAGGGACTAATGTGGATATCCAAAGACTACAAAACCAATATTGGTATCATCATTGACTATTAAATTACTAATAATGAAATAATTATGTGTGTTCTCTCATTATGTATGAATATGTGTACTCAATTTATAAGGTGATTGGAATACATGTATGTGCACTTACATTGAATGAAGTTAAAAAAATTAACAAACATTATATTTTATGTATGAAGGCAATAAATTAAATTTGTTGATGTCAAAATGGAAGAAAAAGTTGAATTTATTTTTAATTACATGTGTGATTGAATTTGACAAACTTGTTTGTAATAATTATTTAATACATGCTAGCTGAATTAATGAACAAGAGTGAGGGATAAATTAATAATTTTTTTTGAAGGATTACTTAGAGTCACATATAAAACATTTATGGGAGTGTTTTTTTGGTTTTTGAAAAAAGGGGTTATTCTATATTTATATCCAATTTTTTCCATGTTATCATAAAAAATGAGTAAAATACATGAAAAAAAATTAAATTAAAGTTCAATGCTAACCTGACCCAATCTGAGGTGCTATATGCACAAAATGTAGTAGTATATGTTTGAAAAGTCTTTGGAATTTTTTTGAACATCTCTTGGAGGAAGTGGGCTATGTATCTCTGGGATATATAATCCATAAATTTATAGATGGATACAAAATAATTTTCTAAAGAGGATAAAAAATCATCATGTTATCATGTTGATTTGATTGCCTTAACCAAAACTAGTCACTTCTTTTGTTGTGGCAAGTGTGTAATGGTATAACAACTACAACCCCCTCAGTAGAGGGAGTGCATCATCAGAAAGAGTTGGCTAGATGCTTAATCAATGGAATGTGAGAGAAGACTATAAATGCAATTCAATGCAAACACTTTTGATAATGAACTAGAACTACTACCATATTCCTGCTTAGAATGGATAGATAAAATGTTGTGAAAACTTGTTTATTGTTCACTTTTTATTTGTAGATCAGAATGTAAGATTTAGTCTCTTTAGTTATATATATATATATATATATATATATATATATATATATATATATATATATATAGAGTGAATGTATGCTTCTAATATTTTTATGTTTGATTATCTATATGATGTGTGATTATACATTAGGTATGATTATTATTTCACATTTTTTTCACTATGGTTGGACAGGTTGATAGGTATGTAATGTCATTGATAATAAAGGTATTGGCATGGATAGATGAAGGTTGTCACACCAATAATAGTATCATCATTGATGCCTAAAATTAATTCATGAGATTAACCCATAACTAGTCAACACTCACCAATGTGTCGATTTAACATTGACTACTTAAAGACTTTATATTTGGGGTAAAACATAAATTTGAATTGAAACTATTTTATTTATTAACATAACATTTGAATATTATTTAAAATTAAAAATCAAACTTATAAATTGATACTGAAGTTAGGACATACTTCAGCTTTATCTAATAAACCTATTAACTTGGGGGGACCTATCATGATGGTTTTGGGGTTGCTTAAAGATGGATGCATTGACCTATAGGTTTTGGCAGTGGTAGAATCTAGACATGATAGATCCACCAAGGAAGTCACAAAGGTATGAGCAAAATAGGGTGTGGTGGTGTTGACAGACTTTAGCTTGAGGGAAACAACATTCTTTGGCTCTATGGTAACTACAAACATGGTGACATCAGTGCCTATAAATAGTGACAAACTTAGAATAAGAGGTGTGGCATTGACCAAAGGGTCAATGAATCCTAATATATAGGGGTCTACTTCTCTTCTGGTGGCTGAGGATAGACCTATATCAGTGTTTCAAATGGATCAAATAGGGTTTTTAAGTCCTAGGAGTTGTAACGAACATAGGAGATGTGACCCCATGGTAATGGAGGTGATGTCAATGCAGCCTCAACTACGTGATTCATATGCTGATGCAGTATCTAGAAAGGTAAGGGTTAAATATTTATCCCTAGCAATAGTAAATTTTTTTTATTAATTTTGAAAACATAACCCTTGAAGTGATTATGGGTATGGAAAAATACCTTTCCAAGTTTGGAATGATCCAAAAATTTGAGGGTTTATGGACTTCTCTTCAAGATATTCATGCTTAGATTATTGACAATTAACAAATCATAATTGATGGTAGAATTACCATTTGCCCCTATGAAAAAAGTATTTTCATTATTATTTTTTATTTTGTAATTGATAAGGATCTTGTTTTCACACATTCATGGGAATGGGAGAGATATTGGTTGCTATTCAAACCTTGGCATCCTAACTTTAATCCCCATACAAAATTATTCAATATAAAACTTATTTGGATATGATTGCCAAACCTTCCCCTTCAGTTTGGAATGAGGGGTTTTTAAAATATATTAGTGATGTTGTTAGAAATTATTGGTGTATGGATTCTACGACCATTGAACAAGGGCATTCCACTTTTTCCCAATTTATGGCCTATGTTTGTCTCTCTGAAGAACTCCCAGCTCAGGTAGAGTTGCTTGTGAGGAATAAAACTTAGGTTTAGTGAATAGATTATGAGGGCCTCCCATTTAGATGTCATAGATGTTTCCTCACATGACATATTATAAAATATTTCCCTAGAAAGAAACAGAAGAGAGGAAATAATTGGTGGGTAGATGCATATGTAGAGCATACAACAATAGAATAAAATTTAGATCTGGGAAAAGATGAACTGGAAATGATTTCAAAAACATCGGTGGAACATTTAGTCCAGGGTGGGGAATCCATGGTCATGGATCTTGATGGGAAGGGGAAACCAGCTTTAGAATTGAAAATGATTGAACAAAACTTAGTGGACGTTTCCAAAACTCACTTATAGAAAAATGTCAAATCCTTGAAGGTCTTTATCCCGTCTTTAGGGGAAGGATTAATAAATATTTGTATGACTCAAATTCTAGATGATGCATTATATTTATCCATCCCTATATTTCCAAATACAGAGGAGGGGAATGGGTGGAATCTAGTAAAGGGATAAAAATGATGAGGTAAAATTTAAATGGATTCATTAATTATGTCTCTTAGATCTCAAATAGAAAACTAAAAAAGAGAGACTCTCTTATAAATAGTTTTTAATATTAGTTTTCTATTTTATTTGACTCATTGGCCATATTGTTTATTCTTTTTTTATGTTGGTTTCATTGTTAGGTTTGAGGGTTTGATCCTTAAAATCCCTCTTTTGGTTGTATTCAAGCTACTTTTGGACTAACTGTAGCCCTTTGGCTTACTTTGTTATAGTTTTAAACTTATTTTGGTATCTAGGCGTATTAGACCCAATCTATTTGTTTGTATTCTAGAGTTTGCTAGTTTCAAAACCCCCCCTTTATCCTTAATAAAAAAAAACCTATTAAATTAGACCCTTGACTAAACATAATTGTTAAGACACTCATTTATGGTCAATACCCTAATCAAACCCTAATCTAATCTATAACTTAGGTTCTCAAAATTGGGTTTGTTGACAAGCTCCCCAACTTTGGTGATCACCCTTGTGACTCTCATGTCTCCCAAAATATGTAGTGCCTCACTCTCATGATTGATATAAATTCCCAACAACTTCTTCATTTGTCTATGCTAATTTATGGAAGCATCTCTCCTGGTAATCACATAGTTCAAACACCAAGAAACATCTATGTTGGTCATGAGATTTAACCAATCGAAGGCCCTAATCCTAGAGCACTAAACTAAGAAATTAAATCTTATTTCATTATATTACATCTTATTCCACAATGTAACAATATTTGCTCTATTGTCTTAACTGCCTACCCTGGAAACCCTGATGTTGTACAAAGTATTATATAGCTTAGTAGTTGTACTCTGAACATCAACAATAAATTCATGAAGAGCTTATGTAATTTGCATTTTCTTCCATCTTCATAAGGCATCCTCAATACTCTAGTGCATTTATTTCATTACTGCTCTAGTGGAATCCACAAAAGTGTTGAAATCCTCAATATATTTAGTAGGGTCATTGTGATTACTCTTAGGATTCTTGGCTAAAGAGAAAAAGTTCTCTCTTTGTTCAAATTCCACTTCACCTTTTGTTCTCACATTGACCATTTTACTCTTCCTCACTCTTTGAATAGTTCCACTTTCCTTGTAGAATTAAGTTGAGACTATGGGGAGCTTGGTTAAGACCAAATTTTGTCTTTCATTTCTAACATTTTCCATCTCCCTCACCAATTGGGGAACAATAAGTTCTCTTGTTTTTTATTCTAGAGTAAGATTTGAGGATGTATAAGGTGGAAAAATCATTGGAAGGGATGTAATCAAAGTGGTTGGCAATGAAAGAGTTATCAAAACTCTTTAGCCAAGATCTCTCTAATGGCTCATTACCACATCTATTAATGCTTCAGGATATACTTAAAAGAAACCAATTGAAAAAAAAAACAATCGTTATACACACAAGAGATATGCAAAAATATTATAAAGAATGTAAAATCATAAATAAACATGATAGATCATGTATATTACAATGAATAACACTAGCTTATATAGGCAAGGGAAAACAAGATATATGCTAAACTAGGTAATGTGGGACTAAACCCCACATAAGATAAAACTAGGTAAACACAAATACCTAGAGCCTAGAAAGCATGAGTAAGATACTCTAATACTCCCTATCAAGTGAAAATAGGGACTAAAAATAGAGGATTCAATGTGAAGTCATATGTCCTTATGAATGCTAATCCATCATGCCAGAGGAAATGGATGTTGAGTCACTATAACTACCAAGTCAAAGTAGGAATGGTGCTAATTACAAGGATCATTTAACACAAACACTACAATCCAAAGTACTAGGTAGAAATATGAACCTGAGGAAGCATAGCTTGAATACCATCCAACATGATGGTGAGAAGTGAGAACAAAGATGGTGGGGATTCCACACTGATGTCACTGGTGGGGATCCTGCATTAGTGTCACTATAAGAATCACCAAGAAGGCCATGGAGTCAAGTAAAAATCCTTATATGGGTTCTGAAAAATAAATTTCCTAAATAAAATACCCATGTATAAAGGAATAATCCATAAAACACTCAAAAGTGCAAAATACATAACCCTCATAAAGTGAAGAAAAAGAGAGAAAACTCGTAGGAAAAACTCCCCCCAAAAAAGAGAGAACAAAAGAATAGAGAGATAGAAGCCACCCCAAAGATGAAGTTAAAGAAGTATACACTCTAATTACTCGTAAGTCACAAAAGAACTTAATTTTCATGAGTGGTTTAAATCCACTAATCAATCACAAAAATAACTTACATTGGGCTTCACCATAATAACTTAAATCAAGAAGACTGTCAGTAGTGATTAAAGTACAAAAAATTACTACATGTACAAGGGATGCTTAACACCAAGAAGCAAAATGTACATCAGACCCCACAATATTACTAACTGGGTGAAGTGGATAGAAAAGGTCTGCATGAGTGGTCCAAATCCACTACGCAAACACCGAACAAGTTGAAACTATATACACCACAATATCTCGAAATAAAGAGACTATCAATTGTAAAAAAAAAGTGTAAAAAATATAGATAAGTCTCTCAAAGATGATGACCCATGGTGGTGATGGAAAAGACAATCAACTGAATAAGTGAAAAGGTTCTCAGAATAGAGCACACTAACTCATGAAGGTAGATAAGGCTAAATCAATAAATCTTCCATAGCACTTTATAAATCAATGCAAGTACAATATAATCCATAAACAAAAAAACACCAGATGAAAACAAGGAAGACACTAGGCATCACCAGAATAGTTCCAAATGAGGAGACTATTTACCTATCAAATAATCCATCAAGAGAGATGCTCCAAAAACAAGGGAGAAAAAATGTGTGTCTCCATAGAAAAAGGTGAGACGCTAAGGAATGGGACTCGAGGAGACATGACACAACTACCAATGTGTCAAAGTAATCATGCATGTTGTGGGATGATATAAGAGTGTGTCAAATGGAAGAAATAGACATAATGTATATAAACACACCAAAAAGGAATAAACAACCAAAAAAGAACAATGTGCCAAGCACATGTAAAAAGATGTTAGGCTTAGCCAAAAATGCATCCAAAATAATGTGTATATGAAGTACAATGTAGGGCCCATAGCATAGGAAAACTGTATAGCAATGAAAATGTACACTCAATAATAGGACGTCAAACTCGACCAAAAATAAATCCATAAGTGCAAGAAATGATTACAATGGAATCTAGAAGAAGCAAGAAGGAAGTTTGTGTTGACTATGAGGGGGTCTGACCTCCTGCCAGATCAAACCTCACCCTATGATCTTTGATAAATAAAAGAGATAATGTATATGAAAAATAATGAATATTCCATCAACAAATGCTTAAAACATAGAAAAATGCGTCACCACTAAAAATGTCACCATAAATAGTAAGCAAAGGGAAACATAATCAATGTGGAGAGACCCCATAGAATGAGACACTTTATATTTTATTGCATTTTAAAATATAAATAGGTCTAATGCATGGGAAATTTAAAAACATGAACTTTTGTAAAAAATGGTACTCAATTTTGAGCTATTGATCAAAAGTTATTAAATAATTATGTTCCTTTCAATCAGGCCTATTTGATAAAAATTTGCACTCGAAGTTTTAAAAAATTACTAAAACTAAGGGAAACCTAGCCTTCCAACACTCATTAAAACCGACACAGAACCAACGATCTCCTTAAGCCAACAAAATTAAAAAACATACCATCCAGTGACCTCTATGCATGTGTGAGTGAACTACATTTTCTCTTAAGGAAAAAAATATAGTTATTTAACACAAACAATGAATATATAGTTGTGTTTAAGAGGGGAAGTGAGTGGATTATAGGTGTCTTGTGATTGTCAAGTGTCTTAACCCTAAGTAGGCATTCTAAAAACAATAGTCTCCTGGTTTGAACAAAAATATGGGACACCAAGGAGAGATGCCAAAGCTTGTATGACCAGGTGTCTGATCTCCAAAAAAATCACCAAAAATGAAAGATAAATGCAAAACAAACTTCCAACGCCACCTGTGTATCCCTAAAATGCAGATCTCAAGCCACTTAGGCAAAAAAGGTTGCCAAAAAGGATGCCAAAGTTGTAACACAGATCTATGAACAAAAAAACTTCAACACGGATCTACAAAAATGTTAAGAATGGTAACCATTTCATATAGGACCCTATCATAATTTGTCATTTCTTTTTGAAGATTATAAAAATACTCTTTATCAACAACATGAATAGCTACTACCAAATCAACCTAAAATCCCAGGTGGAGAATTGACCACGGTAATTTCTTACTACAACTAGTAACCACAATCTACAAATTATATCCCTCAATACCATTCTCATGGAGCTTGGTAAAATATGCAATAGATTTAAAATCTATTCAATGTAATAGGCTCATTTATAGCAGTTAGGGGTGGCGTTTGGTAGTAGGATAAATAGGCTACATGTAGGATACAAGTAGGGTTGGGTGAGCAACGCAGGTGGTAGTAGTTGGGAGAGGCCAAAGGTTGTAAGGTAGTTTTGGGAAAAGGAGGCTGTGGATGGGATATCAGTATAGGTGGCAACTTTGGAGAGTGGTTGAGCAGGCTGGTGGTTGGGTGACCTATTGTTAGATGTAGGTAAGTAGACTACCCAGCTATAAATAAAGTAACACTTCAAACGGTGGGAATAGTTCTCCAACTACCATGCAATAATCTTTAGCTCTTTCACCTAGAAAACCAATGGCCAATAAGAATGTAGATCTTAAAAACCCCAAACCACATAGATCTTAAAATAATATATTAGAAATAGGATCTGCAATCTAGAAGTAGCAACATCAACTCAAAACTTAGACCACACCAAGCATAAATCTATTCAACTTGATAATGCAAATGACAAATACATTTTGTTAAAATAACATTGATGTTAAAAAACAAACTAATCCAAACAAATCTCAATAAGCCTTCAATGGAGGGTTTGACCCAAACCAAGCCAAGGAATTTGACATTGATGTAGACAATTTCAATAATGAAGATCAAACCCTCAATAAATCAAAAGTCAAGAAGCTTTAAAAAAATTGCAAAAATAAAGGTCCATAGTCACATTGTAATGACAAATACTGCAATGAAATAGGCTAAGTAATGACTCTTGGAGGGTTATCAAAACTTTTCACCCAAGATATCTCCAATGGCTCATTACCACAACCATTGATGCTTCAACATATACTCAGAAGAAGCCAATTGAAAACAAAATCAATTGTTATACACATAATAGATATGAAAAAAGATTACAAAGAATGTAAAAGCATAAAGAAGCATAATAAAGAATGTATATTATAATGAATATCAGTTGATTATATAGGCAAGACAAACCAAGATATAGGCTAAATTAGGTAATGTGGGACTAAACCCCACATAAGATAAAACTAGGTAAACACAAATACCTAGAGCCTAACAAGCATGAGTAAGATACTCTAATAAGTAGGGAGGCATTTATTTGGATAGAAAATTGAGGAAGCAACAATCTCCCATGATGATGTTTCTTTCATAGGTGTTACCTTTGCCAATAATCTAGTTAGAATTGGGGTTACTTTCAAAGTCATTATTGATTTTGGCATGGCCAGTGGTTGGGGCATGGGGAGCTCTATTTGGGTTAAAATTTTCTTGGGAACTGAGGGCTTATTGAAAATAGAAACTATGATAAAATTCTCAAAATGAACTACCTTAGGAGTCATTATTTTAGGAGAAGAAAGAATAGAATCAACACTAGTACTAATAGAATTGGATGATATAACCATAGTAATTATTGAGGATAAAATTATAGGTAGGATTCCTACAATAGGAATCAAAGAAGTAATGGAAGAGACTACCTCATCAATTTTTTGGCTTCGCTCTTGTGTGAGGCCAACTAAGGTGTCTTCTACTTCATGCTCACCCAGACTCAAAGCTTTGGATTTTTCTAGTTCTTCTTCTTCATCATCTAGTTGTGAAATGCCCATTTCCTGGTGTTTTTCCTCAAAAGGATAATCATCCAAAGATATTACTTATTCAGTTTATTCTTCTTCTTCAAGTTTCATTGTGGCCCCTGCATCCTTTTCCTACTCCTCAGTAGTTACCTCTATAATAGGGTGACCAAGTGATGGTCTCTCTTTTCGTGTTTTATCTTGGGAAGGAATATGAGATTCCTTATGATCCCTTTGATAGGTGTTTATGGGTATAATGGAATGTGGATGCGATGTTATAGGGGTTGTATGAACAACTATGGTAGGAAGTGAAAGGCACAAGGCTCACCTAAGGAAACTTAGGAGATTGAGGCGAGTCTAGGGAAATTGGAATGGAAGTAAAAACCATTTGCATGAATTCAAGATGACTTAATTTGGAAAATTTAGTAAGGGGAGGCAAAGGATTCATTATAAAACCACTCTTCCTTTATTCAACTAAAGAAATGAATGACCTATCACTTGTAGTAGTTATGCCCAAAACCTGTACATGTGAAGCTATTAAAGTAGAAGAGACTTGAGGACCATGAAGTCCTTCCAAAATCTCCCTCCTAATTTGAGTATTGTATTCTCTCTGACTACCAAATTCATTTTGTTATTCCTTTGTAAGCTCTATTAAATAGGAGGGAGGTTAATCCTATGACTGAGAGTCTTGTGGTTGAGATGGATTCCATTGATGACTCCATGCATTTTTTGCCTCTTCCTTTATTACCTCAGGGTTGTATTTCAAGACATGGCCAAGTATCATAGACATTGATTTATCTTTCATCTTTGTCCATACCTATGAATCATCCAAGGCATTTAGGAAGATATGATCATGATCATATGTTTGGTGATCATATGAGACACACACTTTCTTATTTTCCTAAATATATTTGAGATATCCCCTTATTTTCCTCTCAATATCCAATTCCTTAAAAGGTACAAGTTGTAAGCTATATTATGTTATAGACTTAACAGCTTGAATAAAATGTGACTTGATCTAATATTTTTTTTCCCCATGCTTAGAGGAGTCTTGAAGTAATAGGCTTAATGCCTCTGACCTAATTCCTCATAAGTGCTATTGAATACCTAATATGTTATTTCCTATTCTCCTATAATGTGTGAAACGTGATGTGATAGTAGTAGAAGAGCATTTTAGTGCCTTTTAATCAAATGATAATTACATCTGGGTATAACCAATACTCTCCAATTTTGCTTAGGCTCCTTATCATGTTTTTTGATAATCTAGGCATCATGGTGCCCTACATTTCTTGATATATATGAGGATAGACTTCATTACATATCTGTCTGATTTCATTCATATATCTATGAATGAACATGAAAGAAAGATCTTCTCTAACCTTATTTTCTAAATATTCATCTAAGGGATAACACACCTGACTATAGGGTTTGTAAATTGTGGCCATCACTATGTCCAACATTTATTATATTATATAAAAAATTCCATCCATAGGTCTCTAATCAAGGTAAAGGAGTTGTGATTCTAATTATGCAATTATAATCTCTCTAAGTGTCACCAACTGGTTATATGTCAGGGGTATACTGATAATAGAACCCATTCAACTTGAACATATGCAATACTTGGGAAACCATATAATATATTTAAAAGGGCCATGGCTATTGTAATTCCATGCCTAAATTTAATAATTCAATTGGAGAAGATAGCCCCTTTGAGATTTAGCCTCTAATCTTTTGCAATCCATTGCTTTATCTTTCCATATATTGTGTTGTGCTCAGGCCAAACATTGGCCGAGACTTGATTGTAGATAGTCTTAGGAAAGGGAATCCTAAGGTATCTCTTGAATGCCCTACTTAAAATATAAGAAGAGGCACTTTTGAATTTTTTAACATACATGATATCTGTAACAATGGTTCCATTAACAAATAAAACTTTTAGGAGGTCAGTACATGGCATTAGCTCAGGTTTGGCTACCGCGTGGTGGATCCCTTGATGTTTGATTGGTCACAAATCATCTATGTATTGCTTAGATTATAGAGAAAGTTCATCTTTTGTAGAATATGAATGGATGGATTCTACCTATTCCAAGAGCCTCAAGTAAATTTATTTTTAGGGCACTCATCTCAAATACCATATATTTATATTTTGTCAGTACCATAAATGAGTATGGTGAGGGGATTGAAGGATTACCCTATTTCAAATAAGAGGCCATTTTTATCATTTAGTAACTATAATTCTTCTAATGTTTCAACTGGTTTGTTTAATGCGTACTAGTCAAAGAAAAGTAGGGTTTATTTAGCATTGGGAAGCTCAAAAATGCACTCATTTGATTGAAAGAGTAATGACAAAGTGAATTTTCCTTAGCACATATTTTGTATATATCTTTTGTATGCCTAAGTATTGAATGGATTCATGTGCCATATCATTTGTTCTATTTTTATGTTGGTTTCATTTTCAGGTTTGAGGGTTTGATCCTTAAAATCCCTATTTTGGTTGTATTCGAGCTACTTTTGGGTTGACTGTAGCCCTTTTTCTTGATTTGTTATAGTTTCAGACTTATTTTAGTATCTGGGTGTATTATACCCTATCTATTTATTCATCTTCTAGAGTCTAGGGTCCCTAATTTCAAAACCCCCCTTTATCCTTAATAAAAAAAGAAACCTATTAACTTAGATCCTTGACTAAACATAATTGTTAAGAGACTCATTCATGGTCAATACCCTAATCAAACCCTAATCTAATATATAACTTAGATTCTCAAAATTGGGTTTGCTGACAAGCTCCCTAACTTTGGTGATCACCCTTGTGACTCTCATGTCTCCCAAAATTTGTAGTGCCTCACTCTCATGACTAATAAAAATTCCCAACAACTTCTTCATTTGTCTATTCTAATTTATGGAATCATCCCTCTTGGCAATCACATAGTTCAAACACCAAGAAACATCTATGTTGGTCATGAGATTCAACTAGTTGAAGGCACTAATCCTGGAACACTAAACCAGGAAATTAAATCTTCTTTCTTTATATTTCATCTTATTCCATGGTGTAACAATATTTTCTCTTTTATCTTAATGGTCTGCCCTGGAAACCCTGATGTTGTACAAAATATTATATAGCTTAGTAGCTGTACTCTAAACATCAGTAATAACTTCATGAAGAGCCTATGTAATTTGCATTTACTTCCATCTTCTTAAAGCATCCTCAATACTCTAGTGCATTTGTTTCATTACTACTCTAGTGGAATCCATAAAAGTGTTGAAATCCTCAATATATTAATAGGGTCATTGGGATTACTCTTAGGCTTCTTGGCTAAAGAGAAAACGTTCTCTCTTTGATCAAATTCCACTTCACCTTTTGTTCTCACAGTGACCATTTTACTCTTCCTCACTCTTTGAATAGTTCCACTTTCATTGTAGAACTGAGTGGAGAATGTGGGGAGCTTGGTTAAGACCAAATTTTATCTTTCATTGCTAACATTCTACATCTCCCTCACCCATTGGGGAATAATAAGTTCTCTTGTTTCTTATTCTAGAGTAATATTTGAGGATGTATAAGGTAGAGAAATCATTGGAAGGTATGTAATCAATGTGGTTGGAAATGAAATAGTTATCAAAACTCTTTAACCAATATCTCTCTAATGGCTCATTACCACATCCATTGATGCTTCAAGATATACTTAAAAGAAACCAATTGAAAACAAAATCAATTGTTATACACACAAGAGATATGCAAAAATATTACAAAGAATGTAAAAATAGAAATAAACATAATAGATCATGTATATTAAAATGAATAGCACTTGCTTATATAGGCAAGGCAAAATAAGATATATGCTAAACTAGGTAATGTGAGACTAAAGCCCACATAAGATAAAATTAGGTGAACACAAATACCTAGAGCCTGGAAAGCAAGAGTAAGATGCTCTAACACCACCCCTCAAGTGAAACTAGGGGCTAAAAATAGAGGATGCAGTGTGAAGTCATATGTCCCTATGGATGCTAATCCATCATGCCAGAGGAAATGGATGTTGAGTCACTGTAACTACCAAGTCAAATTAGGAATGGTGCTGATTATGAGGATCATTGCACACAAACACTACACTCCAAAGTATTAGGTAGAAAGATGAACTTGAGGAAGCATAGCTTGAATAACCTCCAACATGATGGTGAGAAGTGAGCACAAAGATGGTGGGGATTCCACACTAATGTCATTGGTGGGGATCCTGCACTGGTGTCACTATAAGAATCACCAAGAAGGTCATGGAGTCAAGTAACAATCCTTATATGGGTTCTGACAAATTAAGTTCCTGAATGAAATACCCATGTATAAAGGAATTCTCCATAAAACACTCAAAAGTGAAAAATAAATAACTCTCATAAAGTGAAAAAAGAGAGAGAAAAATCATACGAAAAACTCCACCCCCCAAAAGACAAAAAAAGAATAGAGAGATAGAAGCCACCCCAAAGATGAAGTTAAAGAAGTTTGCACTCCAAGTACTCGTAAGTCACAAAGGAACTCAATCTACATGAGTGGTTCAAATCCACTAATCGATCACAAAAATAACTTACATTGGGCTTCACCATAATAACTTAAATCAAGAAGACTGTCAGTGGTGATGAAAATACAAAAAAGTACTACATGTACAAAGCATGATTAACACCAAGAAGCAAAATGTACATCACACCCCACAATATTACTACCTAGGTGGAGTGGATAGAAAAGGTTTGCATGAGTGGTCCAAATCCACTACTCAAAAACTAAACAAGTTGACACTATATACACCAGAATATCTCCAAACAAGGAGACTATCAGTTGTAAAAAAAAGGTGTCAAAAATATAGATAAGTCTCTCAAAGATGATGACCCATGGTGGTGATGGAAAAGACAAGCAACTGAATAAGTGAAAAGGTTTTCAGAATAGAGCACACATACGCATGAAGGTAGACAAGGCTGAATTAACAAACCTCCCATGGCATTTTATAAATCAATGCAATTAAAATATAACCCATACATAAAAAAGACCAGATGAAAATAAGAAAGACACTAGGCATCACCAAAATAGCTCCAAATGAGAAGATTGTTTACCTATCAAATAATCCATCAAGAGAGATGCTCCAAAAATAAGGGAGCAAAAATGTGTGTCTCTATAAAAGAAGGTAAGGCACTAAGGAAGGGGACTCGAGGAGACATGACACAACTACCAATGTGTCAAAGTGATAATGCATGTTGTGGGATGATACAAGAGTGTGTCAAATGGAAGAAATAGCCATAATGTATATAAGCACACCAAAAAATAATTAACAACCAGAAAAGAACAATGTGCCAAACACATGTAAAAAGATGTCAAACTCAACTAAAAATGCATCCAAAATAATGTGTGCATGAAGTACAATGTAGGGCCCATAGCATAGGAAAACCCCATAGTAGTGACAATGTACACTCAATAATAAGACATCAGACTTAGCAAAAAATAAATCCATAAATGCAAGAAATGATGATAATGCAATCTGGAAGAAGCAAGAAGGAATTTTGTGTTGCCTATGAGGGGGTCTAACCTCCTGCCAGACTAGACCTGACACTCTAATCTTTGATAAATAAAAGAGATAATGCACATGAAAAATAATGAATATTCCATCAACAAATGCTTAAAGCATAGCAAAATGTGTCACCACTAAAAATGTCACCATAAATCGTAAGCAAAGGGAAACATAATCAATGCGAAGAGACCCCCTAGAATGAGACACTTTATATTTTAGTGAATTTTAAAATATAAATAGGCCTAATGCATGGGAAATTGAAAAACATGAACTTTTGTAAAAAATGGTACTCGATTTTGAGCTATTGATCAAAAGTTATTAGACAATTATGTTCCTGTCAATTAGGCCTATTTAATAAAAAATTGCACTAAAAGTTTAAAAAAATTACTACAACTAAGGGGAACCTAGCCTTTCAATACTCATTAAAACCAGCATGGAATCAATGATCTCCTCAAGCCAACAAAAGTAAAAAACATGCCATCCAGTGACCTCTATGCATGTGTGAGTGAACTACACTTCCTTTTAAGGAAAAAAATATAGTTATTTAACACAAACAATGTATATATAGTTGTGTTTAAGAGGAGAAGTGAGTGGATTATAGGTTTCTTGTGATTTTCAAGTGTCTTAACCCTAAGTAGGCACTCCAAAAACAATAGTCTCCTGGTTTGAACAAAAATATGCAACACCAAGTAGAGATGCCAAAGCTTGTATGACCAGGTGTCTGATCTCCAAAAAAGTCACCAAAAATTAAAGATAAATGCAAAAAAAAACTTCTAACGCCACCTATACATCCCTAAAATGTAGATCTTAAGCCACTTAGGCAAAAAAGGTTTCCAAAAAAGATGCCAAAGCTACAACATAGATCTACAAACAAAAAATCTTCAACATAGATCTGCAAAAATGTTAGGAATGGTAACCATTTCATATAGGACCCTATCATAATTTGTCAATTCTTTTTGAAGATTATAACAATACTCTTTATCAACAATATGAATATTCACTACCAAATCAACCTAAAATCCTAGTTGGAGAATTGACCACGATAATTTCTTGCTGCAATTAATAACCATAATTTGTAAATTGTCTCCCTCAATGCCATTCTCATGGATCTTGGTAAAATATGTAATAGATTTAAAATTGATTCAATGTAATAGGATTGTTCATAGTTGGTAGGGGTGGTGTTTGGCAATAAGATACAGAGGCTACATGCAGGATACAGGTAGGGCTGGGTGAGCAACACAGGTGGTGGTAGCTGGGAGAGGCCAAAGGTTGTAGGGTAGTTTTGGGCAAAGGAGGCTATGGCTACGACATCACTATATGTGGAAAATTTGGAGAGTGGTCAAGCAGGTTGGTGGTTGGGTAGCCTATAGTTATATGTAGGCAAGTAGACTACCCAACTATAAATAAAGTAGCACTTTAAATGGTTGGAGAAGTTCTCCAACTACCATGCAACAATCTTCAGCTCTTCTACTTAAACAACCAATGGTGAAGAAGAATGCAGATATTAAAAACCCCAGACCAAATAGATCTCAAAACAAGCTATTAAAAATAAGATCCATGATCTAGAAGGAGCAACATCAACTCAAAACATAGACCACACCAAGCATAAATCTGTTCAACTGGGTAAGGCAAATGATAAATACATTTTTAAAAAATAACATTGATTCTAAAAAAAAAAATTAATCCAAACAAATCTCAATAAGCCTTCAATGGAGGGTTTGACCCAAACCAAGCCAAGGAATCTGACATTGATGTAGACAATCTCAATAATGAAGATCAAACCCTCAATAAATTGAAAGTCAAGAAGCTTTCCAAAAAAATGCATTAATAAAGGTCCCTAGTCACATTATAATGACAAATACTGTAATGAAATAGGCTAAGTAATGACTCTTGGAGGGTGGTTCTAGTACCATGAAAGAGTTATCAAAACTTTTCACCTAAGATATCTCCAATGGCTCATTACCACAGCCATTGATGCTTCAACATATACTCAAAAGAAACCAATTGAAAATAAAATCAATTGTTATACACACAAGAGATATGCAAAAAGATTACAAAGAATGTAAAAGCATAAAGAAGCATAATAAAGAATGTATATTATAATGAATATCACTTGATTATATAGGCAAGGCAAACTAAGATATAGGCTATATTAGGCAATGTGAGACTAAACCCCACATAAGATAAAACTAGGTAAACACAAATACCTAGAGCTTAACAAGCATGAGTAAGATAGTCTAACAGGTAGGGAGGCACTTATTTGGATAGAAAATTGAGGAAGCAACAATCTCCCATGATGATGTTTCTTTCATAGGTGTTACCTTTGTCAATAATTTAGTTAGACTTGGGGTTACTTTCAAAGTCATTGTTGCTTTTGGCATGGCCAATGGTTGGGGCATGGGGAGCTCTATTTGGGTTAAAATTTTCTTGGGAACTAAGAGCTTATTGAAAATAAAAACTATGATAAAATTCTCAAAATGGACTACCTTAGGAGTCCTTATTAGTTTAGGAGAAAATATAATAGAATCAACACTAGTACTAATAGAATTGGATGATATAACCATAGTGATTACTGAGGATAAACTTATAGCTAGGATTCCTACATTAAGAAATGAAGAAGTAATGGAAGAGACTACCTCATCAATTTTTTGACTTTGCTCTTGTGTGAGGCCAACTAAGGTGTCTTCCACTTCATGCTTGCCCAGACTCAAAGCTTTGGCTTTTTCTAGCTCTTCTTCTTCATCATCTAGTTGTGCAATGCCCATTTCCTGGTGTTCTTCCTCAAAAGGATAATCATCCAAAGTTATTACTTGTTCAGTTTATTCTTCTTCTTCTTCAAGTTTCATTATGGGCTCTGCATCCTTTTCCTCCTCCTTAGTAGTTTCCTCTATAATAGAGAGACCAAGTGATGGCCTATCTTCTAGTGTTTTATCTTGGGAGGGACTAGGAGAGTCCTTATGATTCCTTTGATAGGTGTATATGGGTAGAATAGAATGTGAATGCTATGTTATAGGGGTTGTATGAATAACTATGGTAGGAAGTGAAAGGCACAAAACTTGCCTAAGGAAACTTAGGAGAGTCTAGGGAAATTAGAATGGAAGTGAAAACCATTTGCATGAATTCAAAAAGACTTAATTGGATAAATTTAGTAAGGGGAGGCAAAGGATTCATTATAAAACTGCTCTTCCATTGTTCAGTTGAAGAAATGACTGACATGTCGCTTGTAGTAGTTGTGCCTGAAACCTATACATATGAAGCTATTGAAGTAGAAGAGACTTGAGGACCAAGAAGTCCTCCCAAAATCTCCCTCCTAATTTGAGTATTGGATTCTTTTTGACTACCAGATTAATTTTGTTATTCCTTTGTAGGCTCTATTAAAGGGGAGGAAGGTTAATCCTAAGACTGAGATTCATGTGGTTGAGATGGAGGCCATTGATGACTCCATGCATTTTTTGCCTCTTCTTTTATTACCTCACAATTGTATTTTAAGGCTTGGGAAAGTATCATAGACATTGATTTATCTTTCATATTTGTCCATACCTTTGAATCATCCAAGGCATATAATAAGATATGATCATGATCATATGTCTAGTGATCATATGATACACACACTTTCTTATTTTCCTAAATGTATTTGAGATACCCCCTTATTTTCCTCCCAAGGTCCAATTCCTTAAAAGGCGTAAGTTGTAAGCTATAATATGTTCTGGCTTTACTAGCTTGAATAAAATGTGACTTGATCACATATTGATGTTTACCAATGCTTAGAGGAGTCTTGAAGTAATAGGCTTAATTCCTTTGACCTAATTCCTCATCAATGCTATTAAATACCTAATATGTTATTTCTTATTCTGATATAATGTGTGAAACATGATGTGGCAATAGTAGAAGAGCATTCTAGTGCCTTCTAATTGGATGATAATTACATCTAGGTATAACCAATAATATCCCATTTTGCTTAGGCTCCTTATCATGTTTTCTGATAATCTAGGCATCATGGTGCTCTGCATTTCTTGATATATATGAGGATAGACTTCATTACATATCCATCTAATTTCATTCATATATCTGTGAATGACATGAAAGAAAGATCTTCTTTGACCCTATTTTCTAAATATTCATCTAAGGGCTGCCACACCTAACCATAGGGCTTGTAAACTATGGCCATCACTATGTCCAAAATTTAGGATATTATATAAAAATTTCCATCCATATACCTTTAATCAGGGTAGAGGAGTTGTGATTTTAACTGTGCACTTATAATCTCTCTAAGTGTCACCAATTGGTTATATGTTAGGGGTATATCTAATAATAAAATCCATTCAACCTGAACATATGCAATACTTGGGAAACCATATAATATATTTAAAAGGGACATGGATATTGTAATTCCATGCCTAAATTTAATAATGCAATTGGAGGAGATAGGCCCTTTGAGATTCAACCTCTGACCTTTTGCAATTCATTACTTTAACTTTCCATATATTATGTTATGTTCAAGCCAAACATTAGCCGAGACTTGATTGTATATAGTCTTAGGAAAGAGAATCCTAAGGTATCTCTTGAATGTCCTACTTGAAATATAAGAAGAGGCACTCTTGAATTTCTTAACATGCATGCTATCTCTAAAAATGGTTCCATTAATAAATAAAACTTTTAGGAGGTCAATACATAGCATTACCTCAAGTTTGGATAACACCTAGTGAATCCCTTGATGTTTGATTGGTCGTAAATCATCTATGTATTGCTTATATTATAGAGAGAGTTCATATTTAGTATAATATGACTAGATGAATTCCACCTATTCCTAGAGCCTTGAGTAATGTGGAAAATTGAAATTTAGGGCACTCTTCTAAAATACCATATATTTATATTTTATCAATATCATAAATGAGTATGGGTAGGGGACTGAGGGATTACCCTATTTCCAATAATAGGTCATTTTTATCCTTTAGTAACTATAATTCTTCTGATGTCTCGAATAGTTTGTTTAGCGCTTACTATTTGAAGAAAAGTAGGGTTTATTTAGCATTGGGAAGCTCAAAAATACACTCATTTGATTGAAAGAGTAATGGCAAAGTGAATTTTCCTTATCACATATTTTGTATATATATTTTGTATGCATAAGTATTGAATGTATTCATGTGCCTTCAATACAGATAACAAACTTTTGATTTAATGATGATTTCAATTTGAATGTGCCAGTCAGCTTTGGTAGGTACACTTACTTGCCAAATGAAATCATTTGTTAATTCTTTGTGACTAGTTATAAGTTTTGAGATAGTTATCAGTCATTCATTGACTTGATTATTAACTTCCCCTTTATATTTTATACATGCCTTCCTCAGATAGTGCCACTTGTTAGGTCCTTGTTAAATCAACTCTTTAAATCCATTCACTATGTTGGGTAGGTCTCGTAGTGGTGAGTTAATATGACCAAACCATATGGAATGATCTCAGGCACTTAAAAAGCACATAAGCTCAAACCATTGGATTGATTCCACCTTTAAACCACCAAATAAATTCCTATGGCTATGGGTTACCATGATCAAGATACATGGAATAATCTTGTAACCCACAAAATTTGGGATCTTGAAACCATTGGATTGATTCCACCTTTCAACCACCAAAGAACTTCTCGTGGTCATGGGTTACTATGATCAAGACATATGGAATGATCTTAAAACCCCATAAACTCAAGATCTTAGAACCATTAGAATGCAATCCAAAGAACCACTTACTCTTCCCATGGATGTAAATTATCATGAATGTGTCAATTGCTCAAAACCTCAAAGACTCAAGAACTCAGAACCATTAACACATGAGAACATGAAACTATTAAAATTGACAGTAAATAGATGAAGTCTCTATGTTTCTATTTTAATAAGAATATGCCACATAGTGAGTTTGTGGAGCTTGGGAGCTCACGAGACTTAAAGTTTTAATAACACAAAAATCTTACAAACTTCCATAGCTTTGAGGGACATGAGAGTGATGTGTGTCACAACTGTGTGGAACCGAATAGTATGGGCTTGATTGGATAAAATTAATGATCCCTGAATTTTAATCATGTGATCTAAAATATACAAACTAGGATGTAGAAAGATTAATCTCATTATCTCACAAATCATAACATCGATATTGAAATAAAATGTATGAAACTCCAAGGTTTGAAATACCTTAAGATACTAGTTTAAGCTTGGATTTTCACAATTTGAACTTGGGAAATGCTATATTTTTTGGAAATAAACCTAGATGGAAAATACATGACAACCTAATCATAAATCTTTAAGCTAATAGCTTTCCAAATAAAGGTTTTACAATAATGGGTCCCTATTTTAAAATTTTAAAATGGGGTGTGTGTGTTAGGGCATAAAATTAAGTATATTCTAACCCTAGATCTTTCTTTTTGATAGATAGAATTTGCATCATTACTTGGTTAATGAATGTGTATCTCCTTTTTTGAATTCTTCCTATAATTAAACTTAGTGTGGATATAAGATTATTCAAACTTGCCATTTATACACCTCAGGTAGCATAAACCATCATTTTATTACCATGGATACTTTCCCATTTTTTATATGTTTTTAACCCTTCCCCATTACTTACATTATTTGATTGTGATATTGACTTACATAAAAAGATACCTATCTAGAGCTATTTCATTGTGTTGATTGCCTAAAGGATTTGAAACCCTTTCTATTGAAATTATGTTTTATGTGCTCCTCTATCAAGGTTTGTAGATCTATTTGGTCATATCTTGATACATTAAGTATCAATGGGATCTCTTTTATTTACCTTTTCTAGTTTGGATCTTTATATAGGATAGTTGCAGGTCAATACTAGCTCATTGTATACATTATGGGGGAAATGATGTGAAGCTAATTATTTCATTCACCTCTTCAATGACTGTGTCAAATAGATCGACCTTGTTCTATTTCATTTTTCTTCGAACAAACTATATCAAACATATCGATATAGATCAATCGTAATTTTTGTCTATAGGAAACTATATCTAATATCTCGACATAATTTATCTCTATAATTTTCTCAATATATTTTATTGACAAGCATGACACATTTTTATACCTAGATCTATTTTCCCTTCATCCAAATATATTAGACCACTCGATATAGTTTGATTTATCCATATTTCCAACCAACTATATTGAATTAGTCGATATAGTTATGTCTCAAATTCATTTTTCAGCCAACTACATCCATTTACTCTATCTAGTTCTATGCAACTTTTATTTTCAGTAAAAATACATTGATCTATATTATTTATTTTTAAAATGCATTGATTTTTAATCAACTATATCAACCTATTTGACTTAGTTCAGTTATTCAAATTACTATCGTAAAATTGTATTGAACATCTCGATCTAATAATATATCTCTACTTAAAATTTTATTTACACACATTGTATCGATCTAATCGATATAGTTATGTATTGTGTGTACAACTACATTAGCCAACACTGATAAACTTATGTTTGTTTTAATTTTCAAACACTAGCAAACCAAATTAACTTTTTCATTTTAGAAATTAATCACACTTTTCACTTCAATTTGATTAGTTGTTTATTTAAATTCACTAAATGTTGTAAATTAGTTTTCAATATTTATTTTTGAAATTTATTCTCTATTTGTTTGGATTTCCCTGGATGTTGTGTTTCGATAATTTTTAAAATATTTAGATACTATCATGAAGATATACATGATTTTTTATTTAAAACACTTGTCTATTATTTATAGACATCATGGCATGAAGGGGTTCCACAATACTCATATCCATAGTGTAGATATAAACATAGATTTTAGTTTCATCATGCCTCATGGTATATCAAAAACACTAAGGATTTCAATTTTATTGAACTTTTAGGAAGCCATCCATTTGTATGATTCTGTAGTGCACCAGTTATCATTTAGAACCAAGAAGTTAATCTCACTTTACTCTCAAAATCAAGTTTAGTGGGCTATGGGCATGGTACTTCCTCCATAGTCAGTGCTCTGAAACATTGGGCTAACACTATCTAATGGATGAGTTAGTATCTATGAATCCTACAAATTAGTTAAATCCTTTAGTATATCTACCTAATCTTTTTTTGGATAAATATTTAACAAAAATAAATAGATTATAATTTACTAATTGTTATTTTATTTTATATTTTAGACTACATCGACCAATATTTATAAATTTATGTGTTGTAACTATCTTGATGTAGTCTATTTCCTGTTACATTCAATATTATCTAAATAACCTAGAGCGATTAACTAGATAAAGTTTGTTTCTCTCCTCCCATCTAATTAATTGAATCGAACAGATCAATACAATTCACTTTCATATTATATCTCAAATTTTACACTAGACTACATCATACTAATTAATACACTCTATATCAAAAACATTATATTTAACAAACTACATCAAACTGTTCAATATAGTTTTAACTCCTCTATTTTATTGAGTTGGCTGATACAATTAATTTTTCTATATTTTATCTTACTTGGCTAGCCCAATTCAGTTTCCATTTCAACCTTCCATCATGTGGTAAATGTTTGATTACTGAGAATAGATAACACAACATGACATGAAAGATTTGACTAAATCTCACAAAATTCCTAAATCTCATTTTAATGTTATTGATAACCAAGATAAAATTAATATTAACATGACTACTAGGACCACAACTTAAAATTCACTCCCTATTACTCAACCTGTTGATCATTTTAACTATCCTCCACAAATGATTATTATCTAGGATGAGAGTGACCTTGAATATAACACAAAAATGATCCTCTTGATCAATGAAAACCCTTAATATAGGGGAAATAATCCCATGATGATCTATAACCTCATGATGGGACCCCACATAGGATGTTCCCCATCACACATACTAATTATACAAGATTTGAGACAAGGCAATACATGACTTCTTCCCTTCATTATTATTCTACCATACCTAGTATAACCACTACTATAGAAGGTATTTCCTCTAGTGGGCTTACTCAAAATTCCATATTAATGATCATGTCAATGCCACCACTGGTACGTTTGAAACTAGATCTAGTAGTCAACAAGCTCTCAAAACTAATCAAATCTTCTTACAAGGCATGTATCAAATGGCTACCTTCCAAACTAATAATGCCAATAAAATGATGAAAATCTAAAATCAACTATTGTAATTGAAAATTCATCCTCAAAAACCTCAATGGGAAGAGTAAACTTATTCCTCAGCCCCTTATTCTTAATAAAGTATCAAACATATTCAAAATGAATCATTAATTCCTCAAAATGAACATCTTCAAATAGACATATGTGGTATCACTCCTAATATTACCTAAAATGTATCTAATGATCATGCATTACATTTTAAATCTTTTGGTAACATTTACAAAGATTGGATTTAGCTAAATACCTTCACTACTATCAAACTTGTAGCCATTTTTTTTTAAGTGATGCCCTTGATTGGTATAATCAACTTAAGTATAATACTATAACTAGTTTATAAGACTTAGTTAATGCCCTTGGTTTAGAAGTTTCAAACTAATGATCTTCTTGAAAATAGTTTAGTACATTTCATTAATTATAAATAGGTAGATTATAAAAATGCCGAAACATTCATTAAATATTATAAATCTTTATCTAACAAATCTAAACATAACATGTTTGAAGACAAACTCTTCCATTCATTCATTAATGCTCTTCATCCTAACCTCCAATATAGAGTTAAGACTCTCTCTCCAAGTTTTTTCAAGGAATCCCTTGATCAAGCTAAATGCTAAGATTTCATCATAAGACATTTTGAGCCTTCCTAACCTACGTCATAAATTCATATGATTATGAGATCTAAAAATGACCATGCTACCAATGATGGTATTATTGATAATTATGATTCTATACATGCTATTCATTTTATTCTACCCAATGAATCTAACATGGTGACTCTTTCCAAACCTCTCATGGAAACTCCCTTCTATCCTCCTCCCTATCCATAATCATACGTAAACAATGTTGACATTCATAAAACTCTTTCCCTAGTGGAAATATAAAAACATAAACCTAAACCTTCATTAAGAGGACTTGACCCTACTCACCCTACAAAACATTGGTATGATCCACAAAAGTTTTGTTGGTATCACACAATTTGGGTACATTATCATGAAACATGTAGACAACTTAGTAAATTTGATCTTGAGTTTCTCCTTGGTCCTAATTTTGATCATGAAACCATGATTCATGAACATCAAAAATCCTATGGCAAGGTAGATAAAGCCCATGATTTTAAATTTAATCATGATGCTCTCAATCAGGGTAATGCTCACCTTGCCATTTATAAAGACCCACTTCCAAATCATCAATATACTACTACTCAACCTCCTTCCTCCAATGTTATGAAATATTCAACTGATCCTAACTCAATAACTAATGATGAAAATGTGGTCAACCTAAACAACATGAGGTGTGTAGTATCTTACATTGATCCTTATCCACATAATACTTATAACAAATTCCCACTTACTAAATTATTCAAGACACATATTCAACTCATTTAATGGATTTTGAGTATACAGAAGTTACTAAAAACTCATGTTATGTGACTACGTAGACCATATTTTGGTAGTCACCCATATCATCACCCATTCAAACAATATTGCCACATTGATATAACCTATAAGCCATTTCCAAATTATCTCAGCTAACCTGATATAGTCTATTCAATTTCATCCTTATATTTTTATTGCATCATCCAATCCAATAAACTTAGATAGATATAAACCATTTGTATCAACCATCTCAATATGATCATTAATTATTAGATACAAACCAACTACATTGGCCAACCTGATAAAATTAACTAGATTTGAACCAACTACATCAACCATCTAAATACAATCAATAATTCCTAAATCTAAACTAACTACATCAACCATCTTGATATAATAAACTATTTTCAGATTTGACTCAAGTACATCCCTTAGCTTGAATCACTTTATTTATGTTCCTAATTGCTTTACTAATGCATTGAATAGTTTGATGTAGGTGATTTCTAAATCTCCTTTACAAAAAATACATTGAAAAACTTGATGGAGTTTGATCCCCTTGGCCAAACTACATCGATAATATAAAACAACATAGTTCTATCTTTACTTAATTTAAGTGTACTTCAACCCCTTCTTCAATTTAATTGCTTCAATATTACATACTTTTGTCTCAATCCAGTTCAAATCCCTCAAGATATGATGAATGGGACCTCATCGTATAACTCTCTTGACTCCACTCAATTTCATTTTATTGAGATCATGAAGACTTAGTCTCATCATCATAATAAATTGATACAACTTTTATTTGAAATGAATATCCCCTAACCTCCATATATAGGGAAAGAAGCCACTTTTTCTATGTTTGAGGTTAGTATTCCCCAAAAATGTGAAGAGTTATCCATTTATGTTGATGAAAATTTGGATACCTCTATTTCACTTAAGTTTCCTATGCTTATATGATTCCCAACAAAATATGATACTCCTCTATTCATTAGTTTTCAAGTAGGTGATAATCAAGTTAAACATGCCTTGATGATGAAGGGTTAAGCATTTGTGTTACCTCCCTTGACTTAATTAAGGCTCTTGGATACTATGAATGTGACCTAAAATATACCCAAAGCATGTTTCAAAAATATGATTGAAGATAATTTCATCCTCTTGGTTGTGTTTTACTCCACATCATGGTCTCTCTCATTATAGTTCAACTTAAATTCATGGTTTTTAACTTTCTACTATCATAGAATATTTTACTTGGAATACCCTATACACATCGCATACGAGTCATTGCCTCTTCTACATGTCAATGTATCAATTTTCCTCATAATGATGCTATATACAATATTAAAGGAGATAAAAAACCTTATAATTTTGAATAATTCCAAGAATGTGGTGTCTTTAAAATTCATACCCTTGAACCTTTGCCTATCATTCCATTTTATAAATATCAACGATTCAACTATCCCATCACTTCTAACTTAGGTTACAATGGACACCTGACACTTATGGGAAACATACCTCCTAACCTATTATATTAGATAATGATGAGCTTAATGAGATCAATGTTAATATAAAAACCTTGGATCTACATTCTATTATTATCATTCAACTACCTCCTTCTTTATGACTTTGTTCCTGTTAGAAGTTAGTTGAGGAAATTATTGTTTCATTGGTCATGCCTAAACAATCAAATTCTCATTCTTCCTTAACTGATAGATTAATTCATGCCTTCCATATCAATCTTCGTACACTTGATTATGATGACGTATATTCTATAGATGACCCATTATTATTTGGTTATGCTTAAGATAGGGATGTATTATTTCACCATTATCGATCTTTTTTAAAACATTCTTATAAGTCTAACTCACCTTTACATTATATACATTTAGTACATGTAGTTCCTTCTCTTACTAATTCACCTGATATTAGTTATTATGTTTATGTTCACATGTTTAAGATGGAATAGGTACTATCTTCTTCCCATTCTAATCTAGTAACTTTTAAGCCTCTTTTGATTATGATCCTTGATCATGCCATGATGGAACCATACTATTTTGTTATATTTTATGATCCTTCAAGCAACCTTACCCACTCAATGTCAGACAAATTACTATGACCCATGCTAAGGCTATCTATTATTGATGTAGAGCCTACTCAAGAACATACTCATATATGGATAGATCTTAATGATCTATTTGATGAACCATTTCCCATGTTGAAGCTTGACTCTCCACCTAAACAATATGAAAATGAGCCTCGAAAGATAGATGGTCATTGAGATAGGCATTTTTAGTGTACTATATATTCTTCTCCCGAGCATCTCCTCCTAGGCACAATTGTTTTCATGGAAAAAATACACATACTTCCACACACTATTGACAACTTTGAAAATACATTGATGTGTTTCATCCTAAAATAGCACAACCTTATATTGATAAGAGTCTACCACCTCCTACGATTTTTATATAGTATATCCTGAATCATTGGGAAGTTTATTTCATTTGGCATCAATGTGCTACACATCATTCAAATAGATGTATAATACTCTAGTAACATTTCCACAATTTTCCATGGATTACAACTTCACCTTCACATCAATGTTATAATGATCATTCTTGGATGAAGGCTCACCTTTATTATTGACCTATACATCCTTACAGATGAAAGGGCCACACACCAGTGCAAGTTGCTTGCATTGATGATTACTCGCATGAGGAATCACACCCTCCTCTTTATTATTGTGCTCATAATTTATCCATAAATATTGTGCATCAAGAAGTCCTCAAATGAATCTATGTGAAAATAGATAAGACTATGATCTAAGCTAGATTCTCTTTAAAATAGGACTTATTTGATGTTATTGATGATGAATGTTGAGATATATATCAACATTTGTGAGTACATATTTGTGTCATATCATATTATTCTTCACATTATCATTGGATTGGATTTGATATTTACATTTCGTTATAAGAATTTGCGATGCCTTATTATTTATATCTTGCTTGTATTATGGTTTTTTTCATTTCATCACTTTATTTTTCCACATTTACTTTACATTTATGGCATCTTGTGTACACCATTGTTTGCTTGATTTGATACATAATTTTGTCCTTTTTTTAACATTATAACTTGGGTAACATCATTGGGTATTATTTATTATGCGTTGATTTTTTATTTTTGTGATACTTTCAATAATCATTTATATTCCCCCTCCCTTGGGATGATTAATAATTTCATCAATACTCTATTATATCTTTTTTAGATTAGTACAACTTCTAGATGACTTTGATACCATAACATAGCCCATGCCACATTCATAATACTAATTTACACATTTATGATAAACTAAAAGTATGCCCACCATTTTACCACTTATTCCACTAAAAAATCTTCTATGATCCCATATTAACATTAGTTTAACTCATTTTAGACACACATAGGTCAATTTTGAGACCACAAACTTAGTTGTCGGCATGTCTAGGAATTTTTATACAACATTGTCTCTTGGTACTCTTCTCTAATGAGAAAGTGTAAGCACTTTGGTGTTCATCACTTAATTCAATGTGATTGGTTTTATGAATCTTTATGGAGGAGAAATACAAAAATCCATAAAAATAAAAAAATTGTATCATAAAATAAACAAAAGGCAATGTTCAAAAGGCAAATGAAATATCAGAATTCAGATCACACCAAAAAATGTGATCTTCATTTGGAGCATATCCTATCCTAGTTGAATCTCAAAATCCATAGTTTATCTCATGATATATTTGAGGTTCAATGGGATGTGGTACTCTAATAGACTTGGATATAAGGTCTCATTAATCATATAATATCTAGTGCCACCTACTTTCTTACACAAATACCCAATCTTTGCAGTAGATCGATGACTCTATAAGGGTTATGAAGAATGGGGAACATGTTATTGGAAGGTAGGACCATTTTAATTTTCATGCATAGATCCTTCATGAATTTATCTACGTACTTCACTTGTTAGCCCAAGTTTTGTGTTTAATATTCAGAGTGTCTTAGGTCCTTGATGTCAACAATTTTTAACACTTACATACTTGTTTAATGTGTCTCATTATTACTAAGGATATCCACATCACCCATGTGGCACCTCACACTCTTTATATACATCATACTATCCCTAATATTCCTCTTTATGCTATCAATTTTAGTTGATCTCATACTTTGATCAAATTTCCTACTTACACCTTTTGGTTTGCCTTTTATGAGTTGTAATGTAAGACCCTAGATAAGATCAAGCCTTCTTCACAAATACCTACCTTATCACACCCATGGGATTGGTTTTTGAGTTGTAGTATAATACCCTCTATCTTTCCTCATAAACACCATTACACCATTTTTTCATACCATATAATTACCATCATTCATGTGTCATTAGGTGGTCATAATTTATACATTGCATACTATCACAAACACTAAGATTGAGTCATCATTTGTTAGAGATTCCTATTTTTAATTTATCATGATTGAATCCAAAAGATTATCTCACATTTTAGGCTTTATTCATTTATCACTTTCTTACATATCCTTATTTGTATATTTAATTTTTGTTCTCAACTTGCCATTCATTAATTTCATCTGCTCACAATGTTTCACATATCTTATCTATTGTGGTGTGTTTTACATTAATTCTACCATTTACTTTTTTTTTTCAAACTTTTTTTACTAATTTTTTTTCATTTTTTCATTATTTTTTACCATGAATTTACTTAGATTTGTTATAAAACAATAAAACCTACATCGTACATTTTCCCATAACATAAGAAATAACAAAACACATGATAGAAATAAAATACATCCATAGATAACATCCATGTGTCATACTTAAACACATCTATATCTATATATGGATCAAAATTTTGTACATAATGATATAATATAATAAAATATTATAACTATAGCTGGTGTCCACCCTACCCATCCAATGGAGGATGCGATATGCTACCCATAATCCCATATTGTTCTCTCTGTTGGTTCTGGTATGGATACTACATCCTTGACTATAACCACTAGACCTACCCCTATAGATTATCCACCTAGGCTTGTAATCTTGAAAAATGGCTAGTTGTGTCTAGATGAGTGAAAATCTTATAACCCAACACCTACCATGCTTGAAACTCTACTTGGACTACTCCCAATGGTGATGCATCTTGAGATCCATGTAAGAATCACCATATCTCCTGGGTATCCACCTTGAATACTCTAAACCAACTAAAATATCCTAAGGCTAATGATGTAAAGTGTCTCCCAACCGAGTAGTAACATGTTGTGGTAGCATGCCATCTAAAATATCGTGGTGGGAAGTCTCCACTATGATCCTTCATCGAGACTCCTTTGTAGTAGCATCTACAAACAACAAACCAAATTAACATAAGATCTTATATTTAATCCAAACATCATATAATAATTCCTATCTAACATATATACCAAATTAAAATGCATTAATAATCATAACACACTTTACTCACCTACGATATCACCATCTAATTGACTACCCGACACCTCCTCAATGTCATGGCCCTAAGGAGGCATATAGCCTTTGTACTGCCTTGGTTGGATGATAAGAGCATGTCATACCCTATTATGTATTTTTCATACTATAGTTTAGTTCAACACTATTTGAGCCATAGGATATACCTACTACAACTAAAATAATAATTGTGGTTGTGTCTATGATTGACTTCACACCTATTGATGCGTTCAAAGACATGTTGGTGGTTTTACATATACCTCATATTGATATTGATTAATTATCAATACATAAACTCATGTAAAATGCTCTCCTCACTACTGCTTCAACTACTATATCACGTCCCTAGGATGTTGAGGCCATATAATTAGTACCTCAACAAATACCCATCTTCCTCTCACACCATGTCATTCCCTGCATGATGAGCCCAATATGCTAGGACCATAAGAGGATCTATTAGGTTTGGTAGCCCAAACTGACCTTTTACATAATAACATAATTGAGGCTCTATCCAATATGGGTGGTTCCCTATGATACTCACTCATGCCTATGCATGCACAATAGATGTCCATGTTGTCTAGGCATCCACAATTCCCACATATGGCTACCAAATGATCTACCCATGTTAGACTATTTGTAATGTTGACACATGGGCAATAGGCCACATAGTGTGATCTTGTGTCCACCTTCATACTCATGGGAGGGCATCTTCTATGGTATAGGGTAACCCTTCTGGTATATACATAGGTAAAGACTCATAAATAAAACTCCCTAATAAAATAACATGCCCATAATATATGGGCCTCTCAATAAAATACTATAAAAATCATGCACTAACTACACCCAAATCACCAAACCTAAATCATACAATATGTCATGATCTAACATAGATCAACACATGTATTTAATATCAAATGGAGCTCTCCCATCCGACTTATAACATATCACTCAAGTTTTCATAAGTCCAATAATCACCTTCTAGATAGATAGAATGGTTGAAACATATACATCAAATAAATTAACATGCAAACCTTGCTCATCATATCTATCTGAGTATGTATCCCACATAATTAAGACATTCTTCTTGTCAAAGGAATCTATAGTATTATACACCACTGGTGTGCCTATAATAGGTAGCCCCAAGATAACATGGACATCCTCCAAGGTGATCATCACCTTAATGGTATCCCCATCTACCATCCACTGAAAAGTATTAGTTAGTCTCTCCCATGATCCTAAGAACATGGTGACAAAATATACACTCAATGGAATTTGACACATCCCTATGATCCCATTGAATCTAAGTGCGGTCAAAGAAACTCAACTAACTATAGATAGTCACTCTAATAGATTTGGTAACCACGTAACATCCAAAAGTTTGTAAAGTCTCTATAAAATGTCAAATAACAAAACATAAATCAGGGCTCTATCTAAAAACTGAAATACAGTAAACATAAAAGCAGTACAATCTCTTGTTATTTTCAAATTAACTACTTCATCGACCATGTACCTTACTAGATCAACCATCTTATTTTATATACTATATCAACCAGGAACCTTACTAAATCATCCATATATAATTCATCATTATATTGGCCATGAACTATTGTATTACTTTTTCGCTATACTACATCAGCCTGCACACATGCCATCGGCCATCTCCTAAAACTATTATATGCCTTTAGCCTATGTTTAACTACATCGATTAAGCTAACTTTGGATGCCATTGATTGCTCTATCAATTTTCTACTATATCAACCATGTCCTATGGCACTAGATAGAACTAGTTCAATCATATCAACTAACTTAGATAGTATCGACCATCTTAAATTATCCTCATTTTTCAACTATATTAGCCTAGTCGATGTCATTTAGACTATGTGATGATTTTCATTAGGTTATAATAAATTCTCTTGACCTACATTTTGAATTTCATCCCCTACTTATTTCTTGTCCTATTTTTATATTTATACTTATGCTTGTTGGGTAAAATTCCACTACACATATTTTCACCGAGGAGTAATTTTCCTAATCTAGTTCATTTTTATCCAAAATGCTAAAAATAAATAAATTAATTCATCTTGTACCTATAAGACATTGGGCCCAACTGCAATGCATCCACCATCTCATCCTCCTCGTGTGTGGGTCATCATATCTCACTTTTCTAGATTTATATATACAAAGCTCTGGTTACCAAAAATAACAAATATGCAAATGAATATTTATTTACCTTTTATAGTAATATTTTCAAAAAAATTGGCCTATAGTTATCTATCAAGAAATTATGTGTTTTGATCATATATTTATTTCTGTAAGTCCTTTTCACAAATTGAAAGAATATTTATAATATTTTAAAGGTAGATAATTTTTTAGTGCTAAAATAATATTTTTGCAAAAAAACCAAATTTTTTCTTATTTTTGAGGTCCACCTCTTACTCTACACACTGGACGTCTATCATCATCTACTACAAATGCAATGCATTTTCAATTGTAATAAGATAAGTGAAGGTATATATTTATATTTTATTTACTTTCACTTATTTTCCAATTTTTACTACATTTAGATGACTCAATTATTACATTATTATGTTATTTACCAGAGCACCATTCAATGTTACACTTTGGTGACATGTGATGAGACTTAGGTGGGGTATATGTAGTCATATAATATTTTCAAACATTATCATTTAATGATGTTTTATCTTTTGCAAAAATCTGTCAATTTTCTATCTCTTTGAGTGCACACCTTAAAGAGTGCACTAGGAAAGGTGTGGGAATAACAATGGTGTTTTGTGAGAGACATTATTTCTTATTTACTAGCCCTACATCCATTTTAGCTTCCTTAAATTTGATCATCTAAGTTATCTCCTTCCATCATGCACCCTGTAACTATATTAAGACCTATATTTTCATATATGTCTTCCCATTCATTTTAGTTTTATCTATTATCTATCCTGTCCAAAGACATTAATTAGTTTAAAGTAGTTCTAAATGTTTCGACACATATTTCCTTATAAGTCATCCTAGATGACTATTTCAAGGTTTGTTAGCCTACTTCAGATTAAATTTTGTTGGATAATAGCATCAACTAAATATATGGGATGGATTAGGATTATTCACCACTATAAATACAAGTTACCATTTCAATTGAATAAAAAGGAACATTCATTTTCAATTGCTATTGCTCGCACTTTTTCCCTAAGTCTACATTTGTAGGAATTATTGCTTAGATCTTATCTTAGATGGAAAGCTTATCTTGTGGAGTCTTGGATGAAATATGAGGAGTCCTTTTATCCTAGATTTTGATTTTGATTTTGAGATCCTTACAACTAAATCATTTTTTTCAAAGCACCATTGGCCAAGGGTGAGATTGAGGCTAGACAAGTCTTGTTCAAGGTAAGTATATTTTAATGTTAGCTCTTTATTTTTAATAGATAGAAGTTGCAAAATTACTTGGTTAATATACATGTATCTCTTTTTTTAAATTATCTCTATATTTGAACTTAGTGTGGCTATAAGATTATTCAAACTTTCTATTTATCCACCTTAAGTATCCTAGACCCCCATTTGCCTACCATGGCTCCTTTCCCATTTTTATATGTTTATAACCCTTCCCCATTATCTACATTGCTTAATTATGATATTTACTTACATAACAAGAGACCTAACTAGACCTATTTCATTGTGTTGATTGCCTAGAGGCTTTGAAACCCTTTCTATTGACATTGTGTTGTAGGTGATCCTTTTGCTAGGTTTGTGGATCCATTGTGTTGTACGTGTATCTCTTTTTTTGAATTCTCTCTATATTTGAACTTAGTGTGTCTATAGGATTATTCAAACTTTCCATTTATCCACCTTAAGTATCCTAGACCCCCATTTTCCTACCATGGCTCCTTGCCCATTTTTATATGTTTATAACCCTTCCCCATTACCTACCTTGATTAATTGTGATATTTACTTACATAACAAGAGACCTAACTAGACCTATTTCATTGTTTTGATTGCCTAGAGGCTTTGAAACCCTTTCTATTGACATTGTATTGTAGGTGATCCTTTTGCTAGGTTTGTGGATCCATTTGGTCATATCATGATTCATTAAGTATCAATAGTCTCTCATTGATTTACCTTCTCCGAGTTTGGATCTTTAGATAGGATAGTTGCAAGTCAATCTTACTTCATTGCATACACAAATCACCCAAGCAAGAGATGCTGAAAATGGTTCACATCAGTCATGTGCATTTTAAAATTTCATATAAATCCATCTAAACAAGAATTATAAACATATGTGTGTGTTTTTTTTAATTTTGAAAGTGACACAAAGCTCACGTAAATATAACAAAATTTATAATATTTTAATATAAATAATTTTTGTAACTTATTTTTTAATAGTTAGGGGGCAAAAATGAGGCATAAATGTCACACAAAAGTGTTTTTGTGTGGTGCACATGTGGCACAATAGTCATGTAAATGTGGTGTAAATATCACATAGCTAAAAATTACTACTTTCTTCATTTTTGCATCACTTTGGGATACAAAAATTGATGCAAATTCCTCAAAGTTTCATTGTGAAAATTTTAAAAAGAATCAATTTCTAACATGAATTTGACCCTATTTGTGGTGTTAATTTCACTTTGTGTAGTAGTGGTAGTGTCAAAGTTTTAATGAGAATGACTCTTTAGGATCTAAGCATGTGGAATGAAGGCAGTAAATATTAATATAAATACCCTTTTTTATATATCTCTTGGAGAGATCAAGAGCATCCAATGGAAAACAATGCAGAGGTGGCCTATCAAAATTAATATCAAATAAGGTGATGCAGAGAGGAGGCTCTTGCATACCAACATGGATGATAATAAAATGATTTAGGTTATGCAGTTACATAATTAGCATTGAAATTGTTATGCACATTTTTAGTATGTATCGTTAGGGAGTAGTGTTAAATCTTTCAATCATTTTCAATATTATCATTATGTAGTAATACTATAGTTTAACATAGATGTAATTATTTTATATGAATATTTATAAAAATAATTTAATTCAATTTTATAAAAATAACTAAAAAATGTGTTTTTAACTATTCTTTTGGATTTAATTTATATGTTATTGACACAACAATTATGATAAGACTATTTTTCAATTTCTCTCATTATTTTCAATATTAGAAAAATGTATTGAAATTTTCAAATCTATAATATTTTATAAATTAATTTAATTGTAACAATACTTTTTTCAATTTCTCCTATTATTTTTAATATTAAAAAAATATATTAAATATTTCAAATCTATAATATTTTGTAAATTAATTTAATGATAACAATACCTACTTCTTCCACACTAAATAATAATAGTTTTGGCTTCATAAACACAATGGAGGAGTCAATTATACTAATTGTGACTTCATAAATATAATGAACTTATTTGTGGATTGATCTTAACTTTCATATCTATTAAATTAAGTTTAAGCCTTAGCTATTATCTATGCTTTAACTATATATATAGATTTTTATTGTGCATGTGTTTAAATAATTTTAAAATAATTTTTATAAACTACTAATAAATAAATAAATCCACTGTATCTAAAATTATCAATTTTTTTAAATCAAATTAGAAATATGTATTTTTATATATAAAAATATGATTTGATATACAAGATAATTAACTCTTATGAATAATGTAAGGTGGTGATTATTTTATTTTATTACAAATAAAAAAAGGATTTTTAAAGTGCCCAACCCTTTTATAAAGTTAGTGAGTAAAAAAGACATTAAAATCAAACCATCTAGAATAATTAAAAAGATAGAACTAAAAAAATCTCAACAGAAAGACACCGTCAATTAAAACTTACATTGCACAGTAAACAGACCCAAAAAAAAAAAAAAAAATCTCATTTTTTCGTAAATACTTTATATGTGCTTATGTTATTTCTTACCCTTAATTCTTATTCTCCTTACATTTACCTTTGACCTAAAATATACAACTCTTTCTAATTTTAGATTTTGAATGACCCTCTTCTTTTTTTATTGTTCTATCTTTAAGCTTTGTAATGTTCGTTGTACAATTTTTAATTATAATTTTACTTAAGTATATCATTTTACTATTGTTTTCTTTAACTGAATTTTTAACAATTTTTTTATTTTATCAAATATTAAATATTTGAAAATATTTTTTATTATTAAAATGCTTTACATTATATTAAATAATCAAAATATAATATAAAAAGCTATAAAATAAGATGATCGAATAAATTATGGCCCAAATTTTATTAAAAAAATATCGACTCAAAATATTAAAAATAACCATTCAAAATATGGTGAAAATAACTCCAAATAACCAACCAGATATTAAAATATCTTTTTAACTATATTTTTCTTATAAACTATTAAGAAAAGAAAGTCATGTTTAAAAATAAAAGTACACAAAATTAAAAAAAATCACTAAAAATCGAACATGCGTTGTATTCCGTGAAGATTATTTCTATGTTTCATATTAGTCATATGAAACGGTTGTTATTTTAAGAGAAAATATTGCTTAAAAAGATAATGGTAAGAATTTTTTCATTGATGAATATAAATACTATATGAAAAATAGTTCAAGAAGGTTAGTGAAAAGCCTCTTTGTTTATTGTACACTCTATTTATATAATATGTTCGTGTAGCCCTTGAAATGTCTATTTATAATGTTCTATTGTAATCAATTACATTTTTATATATAAAAGTTTTGCTATAAAATAGAAGTTTGCAATTTTAAATGTAAAATTATTCAATTTATATAAAGAATAAATTTTTTAAATATATTTATCTGAAATAAGTTGGAAGATATCAATCTTAAGGTTATTATATTAGATTTTTAACATATAGTATTGATTAATAATTTTCTTTTTTTAATCAATTGATAACGACTGAAATAAATTTAATTAATTATTATGCTATGTTAAAAAATATTTTTTTATAGAAAATAAAGGTGCTCCAAACTCTATTGTATGGCTAGAAAATTATAAATTTTTAATTGGCTTCACCAAAAATAAGAAGAAAAAAAAATCTTTCGAATGACAGTCAAATGGACATAAAACTTAAAGTTGACATTTGCTTGCGACGATCAAATAAATATAAATTTTAAGATAGAACATGAATGCATTGAATTCCACCACATTGCCATTGTATAACACCTATCAACATAGATGTTATGCAATTTAATCTATATATTAATATCCACCAAAGGTCAAGATCGGCTCATGTGATTCAAAAAGCTACAATATAAATAAGATAAGGATAACACAATAATACATTGCAAATAATACAAAAGAGAAAATACATATAAAATGAGTAAGTAGAAAACAAAATTCTAACAAAATAAGAAACCATAAATACAATAAAAGAGGCGGTTCTTGCAAGTGAAATGAACCTTGTTACTCTAAAGAAATAGTTTTGATACTCAAAGTGGTGAAGAAGTGCATATGGATGCGAGACCATGTGAACCAAAAAGTTTTTGATGTCTCGTTGGTCTAACATATAAGTTTAGAAGATAAACATAGGGCCTCTTCCTACTGATGATGTCAGATGGTTAGATGCATGATGTAATTATATTGGTTCATGCCTCCTTAGGGATTTATGTTTGAGAAGTCAATTGTGAATGTTGAACATCTCGTGGAGGAATATGGCTAAACATCCTTGATCTTTATAAGCCATGAATGTATAGAGAGAGAAAGGAGATTATTTGAAGATGCAAAAGAATGATCCCCTTATCTCATAATAAGGAGATCATCTAAATAAAAATAGTCCTCAATCTCATTCTCCAAAGAGAAAATATAACAAATATGATTCCCCTAAATATTAAAAATACGATGCTTCTAAAGGATGTGGTGGTCTATCTCAATGTAATGTTGATGAGATAAAATCTGAACTATGCAAGAATAACCCTTAGGCTGTAAGCTAACTATAGTTATGTTTACTGTAAGGGTTGGATGAATGCATCACTAAAGTGAATATATAATTTTAATTAGTGTTTACGTTTTTGAGGTGAGTGCTTCTTTGAGTTGAGACCATTGTCATGTACCTAGACCTATATGATATTATAATGTATATGGGTTAATGGAGATGATAAACTATGATACACATCCCCCTTGGTTAGTTATATGAGTAGTGTGTAAGATTAATGAAATAAAGTAACTTATGGAATTAATTATATTAGGAAATGAGTCAACCTATATAGGGATTAAGAGTTTAGCCATCCATTATTAATAATATAGGTCTCTATAAGGGATGTGATATCATTGTAAGGGGCTTTCAAGTAAGTTGTGAGTATTTTATTCAAAGTATAATTGTGGAGTCATTCCTTTCTAAAATAGTATTGTATGGTGTATCCTTGCGTTAAGGGTTATCATTCGACTCTAACTATATTTTATAATTGGACATCTTTACCCACCAATTTTTTTGTTGATCTCCATTACATTTATGAATATTTACATGATTATATGTAAGGTTCTTACTTGAAGGATATGGTAATGTGTCTCAATGTAATGCTGGTGAGATAAAACTCTGAGTTGAGCAAGGATAACCCTTTAGCTAAAAGGTAAATATAGTTTTGTGTACTTATAGGTTGGATGAACCCATTACTAAAGTGAAGATATAATTCTATGTAGTGTTGAAGTTTTTTGGTGAGTGGCTCTTTAGGTTTAGACCATGTATATTAGATGCAAGATCTATAAATATCAATACAAATTTCATTGTATATCTCTCTCTTAAAGAGATAAGGAGAATCCATTGGGAAGCTATGTGTGGATGGTCTATCAATATCAAGATTAATGAGGTAAAGTAAGGAGGAGGATCTTGCATACCAAAATGAATCAACCCCATGGTTTTCTTGATCCTTAGAGGATTTGAGAACAATGTATGTATACCAAAGGTGGCTAGTCTAGGAGTTACCCAATTGTACAAGTATATGAATCATTGCTACCACATGAAATATCACTGAAACAATGATTGGTGATATGCCAAATTATGCAAGGATGATGGTGTGAGTAATTGATCTCTTGTAATGAATATGTTTGGATAACATTGTGAAAATCACTCTCTCTATTCAATTTTGGTCTTCAACTCGAAGGTATGGCCCCCAAACCTCACAACCATATAATAAAGTAGATGTGATCAGTACGTGAAAAAGGTGGATTGTCATTTAAATATCCTACAACTGAAGCTAAAAATAATGCTTTTCAAGGGTTTTGAGAGTTGCATATTCCTTATTTAGTTTGGAATCTACAATTTGAGTCAAGATAAATCATGGTCTAAAGAAGAGGACATCCAAATATACATATAAATAAACTACCTCAACCCTATCACCTTTGTAAGTAATAATGGCCTATCTTGTTTTATTTATAGAGATATTAAAAGCTATGAATTTTCCATACCTAAATTAATGTGAAGCCCAAAAGTGTCATAAAAGGAGGCTAAGATACTAAATTATTTATGGATATTTCTCATTGAATGAGACATAAAAATAATGTCATATGCAAATATGATAATTGTAACAGAGACTCTTAAGAGTAATAAACCATATGTTTCATCCAATATATCTAAATAATTTCTTCTAGCTCATCAATGTAGAATCCAAATAGTGTAGGAGAGAGTGGGAAACCTTGTTTAACACCTATGGGTATCATAAACTAAAATGATCCTTGTTTTAAGTAAGTTCATGTATTTCTCATTGAATTGGTGATCAAAATGGGTGATAGTAGATTTATATGATTGATTGGGAAAAGGATAAACAAGAGAGAAAATAAGTAGGACATGAAAAGACACAATAAGATGGTGTGTGAGGGATGTGTAGAGGATACCTAAAAGCCTTGCATTTCTTATAAAAGAGACATGTTAACAAAAATGTAAACTAAACCATAAGATTTTATAGGAAAAGGGAAGCATGTAGGGCCATTCGCATGTGGTAAAGACTAGTGCCATTGAGGTTGACCAAGTCATGGGAATATACCAAGTTAACCAAGTTTTTTCCATAAGGAGTGACTATTATATCTAACAAAGTTCAATTTAAATAATTACCTTAGTATTTCATTATTTGAGTCATCATGGATTTGAATAGAGGTCATGCCCTCTACATTGCATACAAATAATTTTTGCATTTAAGTCTCGTATAAGAATAACATCCCCAAGAGACATGGAATTTATTATTTTAGGTTTTAAGTTTGTAAAGGGAGAGCTGCCAAAATCTATAATCACATAAGGTAATGAGGTTTGATAAAAATAACATGCACAAAAAAAGTTACTATAAGGAGGTTGCCTTCTTAAGGATACCCATAGGAACCTAGCATGGATGTTTGATCCTTCAAGGAAGATAAATGGGTTTAGGTAATATTTGTAAAGACATGCTATCCCACTAGAACCTCTCGAGCCAAGATGGATTTTTGGTCTATTCATTGATAACTAGGAGTATCCTTAGAGTATAGGGATTGGCTTCTCATCTAACTCATATATGTCCATAAAATCATGTTTAATTTGTGAATCAAGTTCTTTTAAGAGCCAAGTGAGAAGAAGAACAAGCCACCACAATTCCATATGATCATCGAGAGCACAAACCTAGGACTCAAAATCTAGCATCATGAGGAGGAAAATGTGGGGTGCCATGGTTTGGACCACCCTAGAGGTGAGCATCTCGAATCTAAACTCTCCCACTTTACATCACAACCCATATTTAATTACTATTAAAATAATATATTGACATGTCAAATGAGTGTTTATCTTGTTGTTAACACTCCTTTTCATAAATTTTATTAGTATACCAAACTAATACATATATATTAACATCTATTTAAAAAAAATAAAGAGATATTAATCTCAAGGCCCTTATCTTGGATTTTTAACATAATCTAATTATTAATAAATTATTTATCCTCTTCTAAAATTTATAATCAATATAACCACACCAATGTATTAATATTAAAAAAATATATATAAAAAGGGCTCCAAACTCCACTGTATAGGCAAGGTATTACAATTTTTTGATTGACTTCTTTAAGAAAAAGGGAAAACCCTCTATGTGAAAACCAAATAGACATCAAATATAAGGTCAAAATTAAAAGTGAACACACTTATCGACATTACAACCAACCTTGACCATCCTCATATGCCACTATGAAATGCCTCTTAGCGTACTTGTTTTTCTTGATTTCTGCTCATTTATTAATTTTGGAATAAGATAAAAAAAACTAGTAATAAGGGTATGGTAGAAATACCTGGTTGGTGATGCACGTGTTATCCAGATGAAGATGGATAAATCCTCTTTGGATAGAAAGGAATAACCTACAAATTAAAAATCACTAACAAAATGGGTTGTTATCAAGATAATTGATTGGACTACCTAGCGTGAACTAGATCCAAGAAATATACGCTTGCTAAGAGACTACCAATCCACTCTTGATAAAAATCAAGTTGGAAATGATAAAGTAATGTATTTACATAAAGTAATTGAAATGAAATACAAGAAGGAAGTATAATGCTTGTTAAATAAAATGACTAAATATAGCAAAAATGGGTCAATCCTTATGCTAAAGTGGGTACAGTCAGGTTCAAAAAATCAAAAAAGGGTTTGTGAATAGGTAGGGACATAGAAAGTTAGGTTTGGATGGGGTTAAGGGGCTGAAAATAACTTTTTATTTTTTTCCACAATGACCATTGATGGTTGGTTGAACCATCGACGATTGGGTTGACCATCGATGGTTGGGGGTGACCATCGATGGTTGTGCTAACCGGTGGTGGTTGCTTGTGGATTTTTAAAGGTATTCACAAAAGAGTTTTAGAATAGGTAATTCATTAGATAATGGTTCTATTAAGGATTTGGTGGAGAGGAAATAGGGTGTAGATAGGTTTGATAAGGTCAAGAAGATTAGAAATCCAAAATAACAAATACAAAGTAGAATATACCTATAGCTTACTAGATGGTTGATAGTTGAAGGCTAGAGAAATTTTACCAGAGTAACAATACTTTGGCCTCAAAAGCAAATTCAATAGAGGTTCAGGTGTCCTTTGTTTTTGTTGAATTAATAAAGGAAGATTAGATATTGGAGAGATTGAATACCTATGTGCAAGAATATTTGATAGCTTGAACATGGAAACCTTTCACCTCCTACTCTCCTCCTTTTATAGGCAAAGAGAGATGGAGGATGGAAGGTTCCATAGAGGGTGAGGTTTTTGACCATGATGCTTGGAAGTTTGTTAGCACTACATAAGGTGAACATATTAAATTATGTCTCGTTATCTTGCACATAGTTGGTGATGTGTTAAGAAGGTGAGGACCTAACCTTTGACGTTGAGGATAACCATTGATGGTTAAATTGACCATCGATGGTTGAGTGTTCAAGGGTAAAAGGGTTAAATTAAGTTAAAAGGGGTTGGTTAAAATGTTAATTTAGTAGGTTGATGAGTTATCTAACTAGGTGGTCAACTAGACTCAAGGTCTAATAGGGGTCCTAAGGTGTTTCAATAACTAGAACTATCATGTGTAGTTTTCTAATGTCTATATTTTTCCCCTTTTTATTATATAACTTTGAACTAACAAGCTACAAAGAAAAAACAAAATTTTGTTCAAAGGTTTGATTACCATAAGTATAGGAGGAGGTGTTCTCCCTCAAACTAAAAGTCAATGAGGTGAAACTAAAATCAAGTCAGGGTTTGTTAAGCGGTATATGGTGATTCACAAGGTTGGTGACAAAAGGGGTTAGGCATTTGAAATGTAAATATACATCTAAAATGTGACTAAATGCGATAGTCAAGATCATGCAAAGACTAAAGTTGCCAATGTTGGTAAAAAATAAGGTCAGTTCTAGAAGTACAAGTGATAGGGTAACCAGTACACATCATTGGTCATAGTTGATTAGGTGACTCTATAAGTCTTCTAGATAGGGTTAGTGTTGTCATAGGTATTCAAGGTAGGAAGTGCTACCTTGAAAACATAAATGGTATGGTCATGCACTAGGTGGTGCAAATTTGAATGGTCAACATGGCAAGGTTGGTTGATGCAGTCAAAAAGACCAATGCAAGGTCATCACAAAACACGTGAATAGTTTAGGTTAAAAAATGGCCAACATCAAGGTGGATGTGGTCTAATGGTTACAGAGAAGGGTAATCTATAAAAGTTAAAGTTTTATTGTAGTGGAGATTAGGTGATCTCTAAAATGTTGGCATTTAGGTATAAGTGCCTAAAATGAAAAAGTGTGGGACCCTAATCATCGATGATCAGGGGTTCCCAAGGTTGACCATCGATGATTAGGAGGAAACCCTAAAAATCCATGGATAAAAAGTGAAAAATAAAAATCATTTTCATTTTTGACAAGTTCAACCTTCATGCTTTGTGCTCTAGTGATTTGGTTGATTTGTCACCTTATTGGGAGATTTGTTTGACTAAGTGTGTAGTTGAGATGTCATTTGTTGATTGGTTAAGCATGTGTGTTAAGGTGATCAATGGGGACCAACGATGTAGGGTAGATGAGGGCATGGCCGAGTAGTAGGACATGGGCTTTGACCTTGACAATGATTGAGGAATGAGGTAGGGGTGTATTAAGTTTGTATATTAGTTGATTTTATTATTTATGAAGTTGAATTTGGGTAATTTGTGATTGTTTGAAAATTGAGTTTGGGGTTTTTTCCCCTAGTTTAGGTTATGGGTGAAATTGGAAAATGGAGTGGATGAAATTTTGTTTTGAAAGAGGGTTTAGGTTGGGGGTGGATTGTAGAATATTTGTAAGTAGTTTGGTTTATCATTTTTTTTATTTTGGTGTTGTTTTGAGGTAAGTAGGGTTGAGGGTTTTTCCATCAATGATCACACACAGTATCTGTCAATGGTTCAACCCAACCATTGACAGTTAGCCTGACTATTAGAGGTTAAAAATGAAGGGAAAAAGGGGGTTACAGGATCATCAATGGTTTATGACAACCATCAATGGTTGAATGTTTTGTGGAAGGTTTGTTTGAAAGGTGTAGATGAAGATTTGTTTAAAAGTTTTTTTTTAAAATGGCATGGGTGGATTAAAATATTAAGTGTAAGTTTAGGATAGGTGATGTTCAAGTAGGATGGAAATATTAGAATGGTTGCTAAGTAGATTTAGGTATTAGTTTGGTAGGTTTAGGAAATATGCTAAAATTTGTGCAGATAAAGGTAGATGAAATTTGTTTGATTACTAGAGGTAATGGTGTAGATGTAATAGGTTTGAAAGATTCGAGTATAGGTTGATAAATGAGGTTGATTTGGAAATGAGCAATGGTGACATATGATAACTTTGGTTTTGTAGGAACATGACTAGATATAGATGAGGGATCGAGTCCATAGGATTTTTTTGGAGATTCATGATGGGATGACTAGGGATAAGTGGAGGCACATGGAAGAGGTCAGCCTAGGAGCCATGGTTTACTATCAACACCTGCCACAAGATGAAACTATGATCATGGCCCTCATGAGAGATGGGACCCAGCCATGAACACATTTTTATTGTTGACAAAAGAGATGAGTATCTTACTAGAGGATGTGCATAATATTACATGACTACTCATTCGAGGGGAGATGATTTACCACATTGAAAGTGAGGATAGGGATTATTATATGGAGCTGTTATATGGTGAGGATTGAGTCCATGCCAGGTGGCATTCCAATGGCTTTAGGTATAATCCATTGTACTAGAGGGCTCTAGGGGGACAATGTTTGATGACTATGATGATGGTGGTGGTGACTTATTTTGCATTTCCTAATTTGAGTAGTGGTCAATTTCCCAATCTATGACTGAGAGTGTTGGTAGAAATGCTACTAGGCAAGACAATGTTTGGGTGGGCTCTTATTTTTTTATTTCAAATTTATAGGGATCTATGGGGATTATGAGCTCATTGGTGATATGGATCAGTGTCAGGTTTATGTTCCATTGCTAGGCATATGAGAAAATTAGGGTGTTAAGGCCATTGGGGATACCATGGGTTGGATACACCTAGGTACACTTCATAGTCAGTTTTCTCTGATGGAGGGGAGACTATGCAGTGATAAGGGTTGGTGGTGGTGTTAGAGACATTGACTGGTTTAGAGATGTCTTGGAGCGTCTAGTTATAGGTGATGTGGTGTGGAGGCCATATGTGGGTTGGCCTAGGTGGGCCCTCTAAAACTATCACACTCTATCTTTATAGATCTAGAGATGGATATATGGGAGGAGAGAGGGGGAAATCGAGCTTATTCCATTTAATAGAGTTTGGAGGTAGTATAGACTTGTGCAAGGGATTTTGGCTCCTCAAAGGTATAGGAGAGAGGATGTATAGTTCCTACTTTCGAAGCTGTAGCCACAAGATATAGTGCTAGATCATGAGGAGTTACCAGCTAGGGCAATGATAAATGATGCAAGTTTTGTTGATAGATATGTGACATGGTTTCAAGCCTTATATGTAGTAGCCAATTTTAGATGGGATGTTGGAGGCTGATAAACCATGGATGTGGATCCAGTAGGGGCACTGGTATAGGGTGGTGGTCAAGATGGATAGGTAGTGGCAGCACTGGCAATGACATAGGCCTAAATTGTAGGTTTATAAGGATAGGTGGCCACATTACAGGGCTAGATTGTCAATTTACAAGGCCAGGTTACCACTTTGACTAGGGAGAGATATCAGGCTCATATCTCCCTAGGTTTAGTGACTCAAGAGAGGGATACACTAAGGTAGAGGGTAGGAGTCATGGAAACACTAGTAGGAGGACCACTAGATACCATCTCAATGATGCAATACTTAGCCATTGTTGAGGAGTTGAGATACTATGAGGTGATAGTGCTAGCACAGTGTCTAATTGGAGCCCTGATAGGGTGAATATAGAGCCAATTTAGCAAGTCATTCAACTATTATAACTCTAGGGTAGTGGGACTCTATAGTGAGTGGTCATATAGGTACCCCATGAGGATCAACACCAAATGGTAGTATAAGAGTAGGAGGGGCCAATGGTAGTGGTATCCCAAGGGCATGACATATGTTTTGATACATTGTATGTACATGATTTTGATAATAGCCTACGTGTCGATGATGCAAGATGTATATGAGAGAGATTTTATGCATTGTTACATGTATCAATGATTTGATAGACATGATGTATATGATGATGTTTGTGATGATATATGATGTATGTTCATGGTTTATGGTTCATATACTGATGTGGATATTTATGTCCATGGCTACAGTTCATGGTTATGGTGTTCTAGTTTTGCTCAAGGATGTGATGTTTATGGATATGTTTTGATGCTCATGATCATTGATGTTGTTTATGCAATGGCATTTGATGTGATGATATTTGATTATGTGATGTGATGATAATCATGGAGTATTTGGTATGATGCTCATGGATTATGTATGTTTGTTTGTGTTTTACAATGTTATACGATGGCACATAAAGTTAGTTAGATAACAAACTAAATGTGGGAAAATTGATAAGAACCAATGAGACATATGTCTACATGAATTAATAATGAAAATATAAGAAAAGAAACATGATGCCTTTTCATTGATAAGGATAAAAGAAAACCTGAAGTTAGATCAACTGAGGGAACGTAAGCCTTTTGAATGCTTCACATTAGCATGCTTAGATTGATAAAAAGGTGTCTTGATCACATTGTGTCAAGTAAGTTCATAATCCCCTGATTTATAGATAATATAAAGGGGAGGTAGGTAACAGGAATATAAAGGAAATGGGTGATAGGTAGGGTAACCTTGTATGGCTTAGTTTACCCCTTCTTTAGGTGACCTAAGAACCACACTAGACAAGTCCATGTCTTGATGCTAGGTGTAGATTGATCGATGCAGGAAGTATACTAGTGCTAGATATAAAAGCTAATTGTAGTTTTCTTGGGATAGCTGATTTTGATATAGGGTCTTTGTTTATTGATTTTATTTTTGATATGTTGTGAAGTTGATTGATGCGGGAAGCTTCAAATGATTTATTTTGACAAATTTGGCTTAGCCATCCTTTAAGGGAGTGGCCTAAATTTGGATTTGTTTATTTTGGTAGTTGTCCTTCAAGGGAACAACCTATCTTTTAAGCACTTTAGAGGATTTTGGGGCAGCTATCCTTTAAGGGAGCAATCTACAATGCTAGAAATATGTAACCCAAAATAATATTTTGGTATCCCAAATTGTTTTGATGCAAGGTTTTTAGACATGGACAAGACTAATTAGGCTTATAGGTTTATATTTATGAGGGAAAAACTTTTTTTAATCACAAAGAGGTTAATGGTAGGTGAAAAGAACAGTTTGAGGAATAATGACCATGGGATTCCATTATGTTAGAGATGAAAAGTATCCATAAGAACCATGCCATGGGTAGAGCCGTGGTACCCATATTTAGGATTAGGCTATGATTGTGATGGTTAATCACATGGTTCTATGTCGTAATCGGTTGTCCTCAAAGGGAGAGGGATAGGTGAATGAAGGTGAAAATCTCATAAATCAAGGGATGAGCTTAAGTTAGACAAAAAAGTGAGTTCAATCCTTATTTTAACAAAAGAATGGATGAAAATGCAAAGCATTGAGAGGCTCAGGCTTTGGTTTGACTTTGAGAGAGGACAAATGATAAGATCATGATCCATACTTATGGGTTATGATGTAGGGTCCAAGCCAATTGAAAGCAAAATTGCCTCTTTTTATTTTCTTCATGTTAGTGACATGCTAATTTTCCTTTAGGATGAGGTCTCTGATATTGAATTCTCGCTCTTTGAGGCATTTGTTATAGGCATTCTTGATTCATTCTTGATAGACATGAAGATGGTTAAGCATTGTGAGGTGATGTTTGTTAAGTAGTTCAAGTCATGCTAGTCATTCTTGATGATAGTCACTCTAAAAAATAATCTCTTGTAAAGATATGTGAAGAGAGGGAATTTGGACTTTGAGAGGAAAAACTACCTCTACTCTGAAGACTAGAGAGAAATGGGTAACACTCGTAGAGGTTTGAATGCTAGTGCGATAGGCCCATAAAGTAAAGGGGATGTGCAAGTGCCAATTCTGACCTGAAGCACTGACTAATTTGGTCAACATTTTGTTAAGGGTTTTGTTAGATGATTTTGCCTATCCATTTACTTGTGGATGGTAAGGCAAGGAAAAGCTTAACTTAATGCCAAATGCATCACAAAGACCTTAGACTTTCTTATTCTTAAAATATTTGCCATTATCAGTGATGATTTTATAGGGAACACCAAAATAATAGATGATATGGTGGTTGATGAAGTCGATAATTTTTTTGGCTTTAGTAGAGTGAGAGGAATGGTTTCCACCTGCTTGGTGAAATATTTAGTGGTAGTAATGATGGATCGGTGACATTGTGATGAATGAGGATTGATTATGCAATGAGATCTAGGCCCCATTATGAAAATAGGCAAAAGTCTTTAGATACTTGGAGGCTATGGGAAAGTGTGTGGTGTAAATTAGCATGTTGCTGACATTGGACACACTTCTTAACATAATCACAACAATCTTGGTTGAGGGTGGGCCAATAGTAGCCAAAGTGAAGGATACATTTAGCGATAGCTAGGCCACTAAAGTGTCCTCTATAGATCCTGTCATGTGTTTCCTTGATAGCATGGGAAGCTTCACGACTATGTATACAATAGAGAAGGAGGTTATCGAATCACATTTATAATGGATTTCCCCTATTATGGTGGACAAGAGGTACTCTAAACAAAGGATCTTTAGGCATTCTGAGAGAGGTTGGGAGGAATGATATTAAGGTTGAGTAATCAAAAGTTTATTCATACCAAATATTTGATAGATATGTGTCTACATTACAAATGGTGTCATAACGGATATAATATGGGGTGATAAAATGATGGATGGTAACAAAGAGTTTAGAGTTAGAAGGTTGAGATGGGATTTGGGAAGAAAGGGAAGCCATTGTATCCACAAACTTATTGGTAGATCATGAAACTGATTGGATAAGGTAATGATCGAATGATGCTAAGAGTACATCTATGAGTTATTTTTACTTTAACAATACAAAATTATTACATTGGTAAAATATGTTAACCTAATTGACCAAAAGTTTGGAATTGTCAAACACTGATTGTCTTGGTTCCTAAGGCTAGAGCAGTTTGGAAACCTATGACTAGGGCTTTGTACTCAACCACATTATTGGTGAATTCAAAGTCAAGTTTAAAGGAAAGAGGAAGAGGTTCACCATTGATGGGAATGAGAATAATCTATCACCCCCACAACATTGGCATTTGGAGCCATCGAAGAAAATGGTTATTTGGTAGGTGGGGTCCTATTGAGAAAGAGTCGTGATGGACTCATCTAGAAATGTAAGAGGAAGAGGTTAGTTATTGAGTAGAGGAGCATCAACCAATTTATCTGTAATCACTTGCCCTTTAATTGAATTTTTATAGAGAAACTCAAGATCAAACTCAGCTAAAATCATGAGCCACTTAGCCATATGCTAGTTTTGGTATGGTTTAGACTGCATGTTCTTGAGTGGGTCAGTGTTAGTGATGATGTAGAATTTATGATTAAGAAGGTAGTGGTGATTCTTTGAAGATATGAAGATGAGGGTGAAGCAAAGCTTCTTAAGATGTGTATAGTGAGTTTCATACTCTATAAGTGTTTGAATTGTGTAGTAAATAGCTTGCTCTTTGTTTTGTTTGTCATGGTGAGTAAACATTGCCTTGAGGGAATGGTCAGTGGTAGAAATATAAAGGTAAAAGGGTTGAACCTTTTTAGGAGGGGTAAATATAGGTGAAGAAAGAAGGTATTATTTGAGTGAATCAAAGGGTTATTGGTAGGCTTTAGTCCACTTACAATATTTTTTCTTCAAGAGATGGTGAAAAGGTTGACATCTATTCGATAATTGAGAGATGAAACATCAGATCGATTGGAGCTTCCCCTAAAAGTTGCAAAGTTGTTTAAGGTGGGTTGGAGGTGGCATTTCCAAAATTGATCTAACTTTGGTAGGTTCTACATTGATTCCTTGAAGGAAGATAATAAAACCAAGGAGCTTTATGGAAAGAACCCCAAAAATACATTTCTTTGGTTGAGTCTGACATGGAAGTGGATAAGGTGTTAGAAGATGATTGTGAGAACAACTAGGTGATCCTTGTGATGTTTATATTTTGAAAGGAGATTGTCCACATAGTCCTCTATGATTTTATAGATTAGATCATGAAAGATGTAGGTCATCACATGCTATAGGTTTCTCCAACATTATTCAAACCAAATGGCATGACGCTATAACATAAGGTTCCCCATGAGGTGATAAAGGAGGTTTTATGTTGATCTTTGTGAGAAATGAAGATTTGATTATATCTTGATAAACCATCCATGAGAGATAACATCTCGTGTCCAGCTATAAGATCAATAAGTTGGTCAATACTAGGCAAAGGGAAGTCATCCTTTAGGCAATCAAGTTTGAGGTCATGAAAGTTGATACAAAGGCAAAGTCCCCTTGTGGGTTTGGTAATGGGAGCAATGTTAGAAACCATTGAGGTTAATCGATGGGTTGGATGAATTAGACAAATAAGAGGTGATGAAGTTTCTCTTTGACTAGAAGGGAAATGTGAGGCTACATCCTATGAAGCTTTTACCAACAGGCTTAGTGTTAGGATGAGTGAAAATGTTATGAAGAGTGATAGAAGGGTTGATTATGAGAATATCCTAATAAGACCAATCAAATGTTATGCTTTGATTGTAAAGGAAGGAAGGGTAATTCTATTGTTTTACAAAATTCAAGGATTGTTCGATCTTGATGTTGTGAGGGTTATCCTGAGTACCCAAGTTGACATCAATGGTAGATTTTTTCAACATGGTTTGGTTCTCATGAGGATGAGATGTATGTATAGAAGAATCTCCCACACCAATATAGGTGAGAATGGAATCATTGACTTGATGTTGGATGGGATTGATGGCAGGAGAATCATTTTACCATTTCAAGATGAATGAGAGGAAGAGTTTTAGTTTGGCCATATTTTTGATAGGTTAGGGGGCCCAAACTAATGGTATTAATTAAAAAAAAGTTATAAGGAATGATTTAAAAATCCTCAGACTTCAAAGGAGATGGGGTTGGTGAGGATGGAACATCCTCATTGATGGTGGTGATGAGTTTTGGTGAGGTGGGTTCTTTTGGTGGTATGAACCCAATGCCAAATAACTCATGAGTTTTTTTAATTTTAATTATGGGTAGTTCATGAGGTCTCTATTTGTAAAGGCCAAGGCCAAACCCATTCCAAACACAGTTGTGAAGATATGCTTTAGAAAATGTGGGTTTATTGAGATAAGAAAAGTCAGAGGTAAATAGTCAGATATGGGGGGTGGTAGAAGAAGTAAGAAGTGGATGGTCAAGTCCCCCATAGATGAAATTGGTTTGATGATTGGGTGGCCCAAAAGGGATGATGGTTTCAATGTTAGGGTCATAACTAGGGTCATGATCAAGGTTCCCATACTCTTAAGGAGTAGGTAAAGCATCCAAGGCTAGAAGGCATTACTCCCCAAGTTAGATATGTTAGAATGTGGGTTCCAAGGGGTCCTCTACAAAGATCTATGAAGAAGGGATGGCTGAGCTTGTTGCTTCATCAACTATAGGGGTGGAGTTATTTGGTAGTTAGTGGTGAGGTGGATGGATTAAGAAGAAGAACATCATTGAGTCAGTATGCCATATTTCAGGATGCAAAGGGACTAAGTTCAGCTGGTATGGTGATGACATGACCTTCATGCTCAAATTTGATGTAATGATGCAAAGTGGAGGGGACACAATCCATGGCACAGATCCAAGGGTGTCCAAGTAAAATATTGTATTGGAACTCACCCTTTATAATGTAAAAGAGTTTTGGAATGGTGTGAGGTCCCAAATGAATATGGAGAACAAATGTGCCCAAGGTAGTTGCCATAGTATCATTGAAAGAGTGAAGAATTATTGCAATTTTAGACATGATGTTCTTTGGAAACTCAAGTTGGTTATAGGCATGGAAGGAGATAATGTTGATACTAGCCCCTCCATCAATCATCACCCTTTTGATGTGTGTTTGGTTGATGTATGTCATGATAAAGAGGGGAGGATTAGGATCCTCAAGATGTACAAAAGGTATTTATAAATCCTTAAAAGTGCCTAGGGTGGAAAGGTGAAGGGATCCGACAAAGGCTACAAGGGGTTGAGGATCTTTGGTTTGAACCTCTATAGATTTTAGAATCTCTATCAATGTTTGACAGTGAGGAGGTGAGGTGTTGATTACTTCATTTAAGCTCATCTTCACCAATGTTTGGTGAAGTTATTTCAACACTACACACTTAATGGATTCAAAAGGGTTGGAAGGAGATGCACTCAAGATAGATACTTTGGGTTTAGGTAATGGTGAAGGTTTTTGGGTTATATTGGAAGGTTAAGGGTTGGAAGGGTATGTCCATATAATAGACACTTTAGTCTTTCCCTTATCTTTCTATTTCACTTAAGACTGGGTAACCATATGAATGGTGTGGATAAGAGGAAGTATTGGTTGGGTTGGTAAGGGGCTCATAGGAGGTTCATTTAATAACAAATCATCCTCATCCCATAGTCTATGGCCTAGTGTTTGGGGAGCTTTGTAGTTCTTTGTATCATGTCTTAGTGTCCTATGGTATAGGAAAATCAAATTATCATTGAACCATGCTGGTTTAAGATGTGAAGGGTTGAAAGGTTTCATGGGTGGTAAGGTTAAAGAAGAGGTTTGAAACAACCTTTATAGAATGGTCAAATAAGATTCGATCAAAGGTATTGAGGGTGTTGGGTTTTTGGTTTTGGGAGTGGGAGCCTTCTTGGGATTAGTCTTTACCATGGAAATTGGAGAAGGTTGAATGGTTTTGGTAGGTGGTTTCATTTGGGATTGTTTGGTTATGGTTGGTTTGGGGGTGGAAGATTTAGAGGTGAAGGGCGAAGTTTTGGTGATAGGTGGGAAGGTAGAGGTAGATAGGTTAGTTAAGAATGATGGGGATTTTGTTGTTTTGGTAGACATAAGTGTAGGTAGAGTAAAAGGAGAAGGTTTACTAGCCAAAGAATAGGTAATGGGGATAGCAGAGGGATGGGGTCCTAAAATTTAAGGTAGAGAAGGGGGTGGTATGGGTCTAGTTCAAGATGGTTTGGGTGGTTCCACCTTTTTGATAGGTTTAGTCAAAGATTTATTTGGTGGACTTGATGAGGTTAATTCCAAATTCAAAGATGGATGAGCCAAGCTAAGGGTAAGAAGTATTCCTAGATTCTTGATGGGTTTGGTCAAAGAGGTGTAGGGTGATTTAACAATTTTAGATTGAGGTGGGTTAGATGTTTCCCCTATGGTTTTGGAGGAAGAAGTATCTAATGATGGGGTTGAGGTAATGATGGGTTTGAGGGTAGATGTAAGTGAGGTTAAAGGTTCTTGTTTATTTTGGTAAGATAGCCCAAGATAGTGCCAAAAGGTGGCCCTATCTAGATTGGGTTGAGAGGTAAAATCTGGAGTTTAAACCAATCTAGAAAAAGGTTTATAGATGGGTTTGATTCCTCAATCATTGGTTTCAAATATCAAGCCCATAGGTTGAGGTGAGGGAATAGTTTCTTCACCTTTGTCTTGGGTGGAAGGTTCGATGGTTGAGGAAGATGGTGTCTTTATGGAAAGAATAAAGGAAACGATCTCTTCCTTTGGAGTGGTTTCCAAAGGAGGAGTGTTTGGTTCTATGGTAGGTAAGGAGGGTGTGGTTTGTTCAAATGTAAAATGGGGGGTGGTTACTTCCCTTGTTTGGATGTCCAAAGGAAAGAGTAGTGATTCCACCACTTCCATAAGTGGATTGGAAGAAGAATTAGTTGAAACAATGGTTGGCGTAATGGTGGCCTCCTATGGTATTTATTTCAAAGGAGAGGTGGGTAAGTCAATGGTCTAATCAATTGAAAGAGAGGGGGTTTCTTCCTTTGTTTGGATGTCCAAAGGAATAGAAGAAGATTCCATCACTTTAATAAGTGAGGTGGAAGAAGAGGTAGTTGAGGTAATATTTTGCTCAATGGTGGGTTCATTAATAAGGACAATGACCATGTGCACCTCACGAGCATGAGATGATTTTAGTTGGTTGTTATCATGGTTGGTGGAAGGTGCATGGTTATGAAAAGGTTTCCAAAAGATGTCTAATGATTGATTTCGAAGTGCATTAGGATTATCTAATGCAAGTTCACCCTTGTCAATCATGTTTTGGATAATAATTTTAAAGGTATTACACCTACTAATGTCATGTCCAATAACGTGATGGAAGGCACATAGATCATTTTAATTATATCATCCAGGCGTGGGGTGAGAAGCATCAAATTATTGGGATGGTTTGATAGGAGGAAGTTGGATGAGATTAGATTTAAGTAGTTTATCCAAAACTGAAGCATATGACTCCCCTATGAGAGTATATTGTCTTGGAGTGGTTTGGTTTTGGTTGTGATTTTATTGGTTTGATGGGTTAGAAGAATTGGTTTGATTAGGTTGGTTGATAATTGGAGGTGGAGTGGATAATCATGTTTGTAGTTGCCTTTGTCTTGGTGTTGGGATGGTTGGATGGCTTAGTGGTTTTGGTTGAAGAAGGGTCATTGGATTTAAAGCTAAAATTCTTGTTTCTCAGTTTCAATTTCCTTTCATCAATGGCTCCAATTTCAATTTTATGTGCCATGGTAAATGCCTCATCAAAGGTTCTAAAAGTTTGAACATGAAGAGTTGGAGCAATATGTTTGACACAACCTCAAGAAAAGAGTTCAATTAGTTCAGGTTGGGGTAGTGAGAAATAAAGTTGGTTAATGAGACATTTGCATCTAGCTACGCAATTGGCAATTAATTCATCATCAAATTGCCTAATGGAGTAAAGGTCAATAATGGAAACTTGTTTAGATATGTTGATTGAAAAGTGATCTAAAATTTTTTGGGCTAATTGAGGAAAGGAGAAGATAGAGTGCTTGGTGAGAGCACTATACCAATCTAAGGCTGGTCCAGATAAGGACACGAGGAAGGTACGAAGAAGAAGAGCATCATCATATGCAATCAAATATCAAGAATGATAGAATTCTCTTAAATATTATTGGGGGTCCTCCTTGCTTTAAAACTTGGAAAACTTAGGTAGTTCCCATTGAGGAGGATAAGGTCGGATTGGAATGGATGGGTGAATGGGTTCATTGTAGATTTGATCATAAGATAATAAGCTATGAGCTCTAGAAATAGATGATTAAAGATTGGGCATTTTATCCATCACCATCTTAACTAAATATGTTTGAGGTTGGGGAGCTCCATAATTGGGTAGTAGGTTTGGTTGAGGTTAGGTGGCTACTATGTATGTATAAGAAGTGGAAGGTTGAGAAGATGCCATATATTGTTATGTGGTCATAGAAGGTTGGGATGATACCCCATATTGGTATGTGGGCACAAAAGGTTGGGTAGAAGGTGGTATGTATCCTTATGGATTGGTAACATATTGGTAGGATGTCATGGGTCTTTGTTGAGGGATGGACAAAAGTTGGTTTGGAGGTATGGTTTAAGTGGTAGGTTGAGGTTGGGTGGTGACTTTAGTGCTAATAGGTGGAAGGGTAAGAGGTATGGGAAGTAGCAAATTTTGAAGAAGGGTAGAGATGGCTTGGTTGGTGGTGATAAGAAGAATGGTGGAAATAGGGGTAGAAGATATCCCCATGGTAGGTGGGGTATATGTAACAAGAGGTAAGGTTTCCCCTACATTAGAGGTGTTGGTTGGTGTAGGAGGAGTTTGGTTATAGGTTGGAATGTTGGATTGGGTTTTAGTGGTGGTAGTGGATGGGATATTAATAGAAGAAGAGGCTTGGATGATCAACGGGTGGGTAGAAGTAACACCAACCATAAGAGGGGGAAGCATACCAAAGGGTAGATCCATGGGAGGAACCAAAGTAGTAGAGGTGCGGTGAGATAAGGTGTTAAAGTAGTATTGGAGGGCTACGGGGTTGTTATCAAGAAATATGGAAAAATCTGCATCACCCTCAACAACTATTCAAGGCATGGTAGGAGGGGGAGAATGAGGAGAACCCTCGACATCTGAAGTATACTCCATAGAGGAGGAAGAGGAAGAGGAAGGTGGTCTTTGGTTGGTTTGATTTATCAACTCCTATCTAATAAAGACCATGTGAGAAAATAGGAAAGGAATGATGAAACTCACACATCAAACAAAAAGCAAGCAAAAGAAAAGAACTCAAGGCAATCCAAACATACACTAAAAGTGCATTTAAAGTTAGGAATTTTTTATATCAATTTTGGCTTATGCCTTAGAAAGTGTGAAGAAGAAATTTGGCTTGTAGATCAGGTATTAAAGAGAAAATATAAGGTTGGTTTTAGGCTGTGTTTAGGTGTTCAAAAGAGAAATTTGTATTGATCTTCAGTACGTGGCTTGGTATTGGGGCTTACCCCCTCACTTCACACACCACAACGATAAGGGTGTTGGGTGCTTAGCCATGATATACTAAATTTTAGAGTTTATACTCAACTAGAGAGCTAAGTTGGTTCTCCCTTTGGCAATGACCTCCAAATAAGATTGCTAAGAAAGGGTAAGATTTACTGTTAGGTGATGAAATCCTAGTCGTGATGGAGAATCAAGAATAACAAACAGATCTGATTCCACTTGTTAGGATCTTGCTCCTCAATAAGAGCATAATATGATTACCTTGTATTAGCAATTAAACATGCAGAATTAACCAGAAGCAATAAGTAACTAGAATTCACAAATGACACAGAATATGAGAGACAACACAAACTGTATTAATACTCATCCAAAAAGAAAATACAATAAAGAAGATGTCACTTCTTCTTCCACCTCTCAGAGGCTTCCCACACCTCAAGGGCTCCCAGTAATTCTCAGTCAAGAGTTCACTCTCCTACCAAAAATGGTCCCAACACACAACTCAAACATAGAATTGGTGTTCACCTCCAACCAATCAGTAATAACCCTGCCAGTACACAAGTACTCAAAGTACTTCAAGTAGATCTCCCATAAGCTTACAACAACCTGCAACTCAAATGATCTTACTTACCATGTAGATCTTCTCCATGAACTTGCAACAACCTACAATTCAAATGATCTTACACTTGGAAGGATCTTCCTTGCCTTCCTCTATTTGCTCATCTGTGGAATTAGAAGGAGCTACACTTGCTCAACTCTAACTAGCACACTGGCTATCTATCACACTTTACAATACATGCCAATGGGTCTATGAATAGATCCCACACTTAAATAATAACTTAGACTTCTAATTTACAATAATTAGACTCGCAACTCAAGACCAAAAATAGCCTTTTACATGCAAACACTTGGTTCAACGAACTAACTGTTCATGCAATGAACAGTTCTGGAACCGCATAGGCAACCGACGTCGGTCCTTGTTTGCTTGGAGTTGACCGATGTCAGCCAAATCCTGTTGATGTCGGTTGCCCTTCTGCACTGTAGATGACCGACATCGGTTACACTGCCGACGCCGGTATCCCTGGAACTCAGCAACCTCCTCCATGTCTGCATAGTTGAAGCTTTTAGCTCCACAACCTAACAATCTCCCACTTGGAGATAAATAACTGCAACTTTACCTGTACCTTTACATCATCTAGTTTGTTCCCTTGGCTTTGTATCCCTCTTCAAAATCACTCTTGAAGACCAACCACCACAAATCCTGTGGTGCACCTCCTATCATCCAAATCACCTGCCACATTTGTATCTACAAACCCATGTAGAAAATAACTTGACCCTACATAGCATGTGCACCTATTGTTGATCTCTCTCAGATACCTGAGAATCCACTGAACTGCCCTCCAGTGCTTCTTTCCTAGATTGGCTCCAAACTTTCTGACAACACCCACTGCTTGGGCAAACTCAGGTCTAGTACATACCATGCACTTAACCTCATTATGTGAATCAAGACACTGTTCATAAAACTGTCCAACCATCGGCATGCTAATCAGTTTCACACAATCATATGAAGACAAAGTCAACCTGTGACCTTCCATGTCCCTAGAACACACTCATGCCAAAGAATCTTGCTGCTCCCAGATTCCTCATGACACACCTCTGAACTAGCTTTACCTTTAGTTCATCAACTCCCTATATATGTAACCCTACAACAAGCACACAATACAGTAACAGGATAATGTAGCTAATATTATCCAACCTAGTAAAGAGAAACATAATGGTCAAACCTCTATTGTCCTGCAGCTTACACAAGACCATATACCCTGGCCTTCTGTCTCACGTGTCCATTCCCGCTCTTCTTTATCCTGAACATCCATTCGTCTCTCAGTGCTTTCTTCCAGCTGCCAACTCCACCAAAAACTCCCGTTTGGTTCTTCTCTAAGGAATCACATCCTTCATCCATGCCAAGCTCCCACTGTTTCCTGGATCTACCTGCTCTGCTTCTTTAATAACTTCCTGGTTCTTGACCATCAGTGAGCAACAAGTAGTGTAAAGAAGGAAAATGATGAATTTGAGACTTACTTACCCTTTAAGTCCTCCATATGGGCGCTTGAGACTCCTTGACAGCTTTTTGTCCGCCCAAAATCCGTCTCAGTGACTGATGCCGATCACATCTCAGTCTGCATCCGATCGATGTCAGTTCCATGCGACTGCCTCATCACCGACGTCGATTCCCCTTGACCGATGCCAGTTTTTATTTTTCCTGAGTCACTGATGTCAGGCTGCACATAGTCGATGTCGGTCCCTTTCTGGATGTCGATGCTAGTTTTCTAACCGACGTCGGTCTTTGTGTTTTACTTGTGAGTGATGACCTTTACCCGCGAGCTCCTTTTGGATCAAACCCTTGTCCATATCAACCTTGCTCTGCTCAAAATTCTTCAACCCCCTGCATTGATCTCTGTCCGTCATCTTCTCCTTGAAAACCAAGGATTTCCTGTTCTTGTCACAAACATCAGATTTCTCAAGAAACGTCACTTTCTTCTTCTGCATACAGAAATCTCGATCCATGCTTTTCAAATCCGAAAGCATACCCTTTGACTCAAGAACATGCATCCCCTTCTTATTCATGTGACCAAGCCTATTAAGCCACATCTTCGTATCTACAATTGAAGTAGATAAACCAGAAAGAGAATTAGTAATACAAGTAGATAGATAAAGTGTACCTACTTTCTTACCTCTTGCTACAACAAGTGCACCCTTGGTAACCTTCCAAGAGTCCACTGTGAGAGTTACTATGCAACCCTCATCACCCAACTTTCTAATAGAAATCAAATTTCGCTTCAGGATTGGGATATGCATGACCTCCTTCAACACCCATGTGTTCCCTGTCTGCAATTTCAGCTTCACTTTCCCTTTGCCAACCATCTGACAAGGCTTACCATCCCCTAAATAAATTTCTCCAAAGTTTCCCTGGACATACTCATGAAAAAATTCCCTATTTGGGGATGCATGAAAAGAGGCACCAAAATCTAAAACCCAAGATTCTACTTTATCTAAGGAACATACCAGAGCATCCTGTGCAACAAAATCTGTAACATCTGCTTCTTCATGTCCTTCATGCTGATCTTCACCCAACCAACAATCTCTCTTTAAGTGCCCTTACTTTCCACATTTCTAGCAGGTTATTCTGCCATACCTGGATTTGGATCTTTTGCCTATCTTGGACCTTGATCTCCCATGCTCGATCTTCTCTCTTTGCCTTCCCCTGCTTTCCACACTCAAAGCATTCCCTGATGATTCACCTGTGCTTTTCCTGCGAATTTCTTCATTCAAGATTACACTCACAACATCATCCACTTTTAATATTTTTGAAGCAGACGCAGTGTTACTAACTGCCATTACCAAACTCTCTCAACTTTCAGCTAATGAGCATAAGATTAAGAGAGCCTTAATTTCATCATAAAAAACAATATTGACTGAATTTAACTGGTTTACCAAACCATGGAAATCACTAAGATGACTATGAACAGATCCACCTTCCAACATTTACAAATTAAATAATTGCTTCATAAGAAATACCTTATTCGAAGCTGAGGGTTTTTCATATAAATTTGCCAAAGATTCCATCAACTCTATCATTGTCTTAGCCTGAGATAAGTTGGAAATCACAGATGATGCAAGGCTCAACCTTATAGATCCCAGATCCTTTCGATCAAGAACCTCCCATTCTTCATCCCTCATATCCGTGGGCTTGCATGCAACCCCACCCAATGGTAAGTACAAATCTTTCTGATACAAATAATCTTTAATCTGCATCCTCCATAATTGATAGTTCTTGCCATTAAACTTCTCCATTCGTAGCTTACTTTCTTCTGCCATTGCTATACTCCCACTCAAACAAAAACTCCTGTGAGTAATCTGTAATCAACACACACTAACCAGATCTGAAACACTTGTTAGTAACCCAACCAAAAGCTTTGATACCAGTTGATGGGGAATCAAGAACAACAAATAGATTTGATTCCACTTGTTAGGATCTTGCTCCTCAATAAGAGCACAATATGATTACCTTGTATTAGTAATTAAACATGCGGAATTAACCAGAAGCAATAAGTAACTAGAATTCACAAATGACACAGAATATGAGAGACAACACAAACTGTATTAATACTCATCTAGAAAGAATATACAATAAAAAAGATGCCACTTCTTCTTCCACCTCTCAGAGGCTTCCCACACCTCAAGGGATCCTAGTAATTCTCAATCAAGAGTTCACTCTCCTACCAAAAACGGTCCCAACACACAACTCAAACACATAATTGGTGTTCACCTCCAACCAGTCAGTAATAACCCTGCCAGTACACAAGTACTCAAAGTACTTCAAGTAGATCTCCCATAAGCTTGCAACAACCTGCAATTCAAATGATCTTACTTACCATGTAGATCTTCTCCATGAACTTGTAACAACCTGCAATTCAAATGATCTTACACTTGGAAGGATCTTCCTTGCCTTCCTCTATTTGCTCATCTGTGGAACTAGAAGGAGCTACACTTGCTCAACTCTAACTAGCACACTGGCTATCTAACACACTTTACAATACATGCCAATGGGTCTATAAATAGATCCCACACTTAAACAATAACTTAGACTTCTAATTTACAATAATTAGACTCACAACTCAAGACCAAAAATAGCCTTTTACATGCAAACACTCGGTTCAATGAACTAACTGTTCGTGCAACGAACAGTTCTGGAATCGCACAGGTGACCGACGTCGGTCCCTGTCTGCCTGGAGTTGACCGATGTCGGCCGACTCCTGCCAATGCCGGTTGCCCTTTTGCACTGTAGATGACCGACATCGGTTACACTACCGATGCCGATATCCCTGGAACTTAGCAACCTCCTCCATGTCTGCATAGTTGAAGCTTTTAGCTCCACAACCTAACAAGTCGGGCCTTATCTTAAGTTTGTTTTGATGTGTTGATTGATTATGTGGTTTGGATAAGTGTGTGATATAAGAGTGAAACTATAATTAATTACTTTGCCTTTAAGTTACTAGATGAACTAAAATAAACAAGCAATCAATGTAATGCAAAAGTTTATTTTAAGCCCAATAGAAATTTCAGATTTTATTCAATGAACATAGAATAAAGGAAGAAAGAAAGGGCACTTAGATGATGCTAGGTCCTATTAGGCATGCCAAAATATTTCTCTTAATTTCTGCTCATTTATTAATTTTGAAAGAAGATAAGAAACTAGTAATAAGGGTATGGTAGAAATACTTGGTTAGTGATGCGCGCGTAATCCAGATGAAGAGGGAGAACTCTTCTTTAGCTAGAAAGGAATAACTTGCAAATAAGAAAGTACTAATAAAAAGGGTTGTTAGCAAGATAGTTGAGTGGGTTGCCTAGCATGAGCTAGATCCAAGAAACATACGCTTGTTAGGAGGCTATCAATCTATTGTTGATAGCAATCAAATTGGAAATGATAAAGTAAGGTATTTGAATAAAGTAACTGAAATGCAATACAAGAAGGAAGTAGAATGCTTGTTAAATAAAATGACTAAGTATAGTAAAAGCGGGTCAATCCTTATGTTAAGGTGGGTAAAGTCATGTTCAAAAAATCAAAAAAGGGTCTGTGAATAGGCAAGGACACAAAAAGTTAGGTTTGGATGGGGTTAAGGGGTTAAAAATAACTTGTTATTTTCTACCACAGTGACCATCGACGGTTGGTTGAACCGTCAGTGGTTGGGCTGACCGTCAGTAGTTGGGTAACCGTCGATGGTTGGGGGTGATCATCGACGGTTGTGCTAGCCGTTGGTGGTTGCTTATAGATTTTTGAAGGTATTTAGAAAAGAGTTGCAGAATAGGTAGGTGATAAAATAATGGTCCTGTTAAATATTTGGTGGAGAGAAAATAAGGTGTAGACCTAAGGGAAGCATAGTAGTACATCTGAAAGAATGTAAAAAAGATAAGGGAAGCATAGTAGCACATTTGAAAGAATGTAGAAGAGAAAATTAAATCTAAAAAGAATATTTAGAAAGCATCGCTTCAATAGAAAAAAATATTATAGATAAAAAAAGGAGGGCCATATATATTGAGATAAAACATGTTACAATGGAGAAATATTTTTTATACTCAAAGTGGTAAAGAAGTGTGTGATGGGTGAAAGACCATGTGAATTATAGGGTTTATGACATCTCACGAGTCTACCATTTAAACTTGGCAGGTGGCTATAAGACCTCTTTCTATTTGTAGTGAGAGATAGTAAGAGTTAAGATGTAATTACCCTGGTGTAGGTCCTCTCGAGAGACTTGTATTTAGAACGACATTGGTGAAGATCAAACATCTTTCGAAAGAAGATGCTTAAACATCTATGTTCTTCATAACTTGGGAATATTTGGAGAAAGCCATGTAAATCTTTCAACATGTAAAAGAATGCATCTGCTTATCTTTTAAAAAGAAAAGTATCTAAATATAAAATGTTCATCAATCTTATACTTAAAAGAGTAAATCTAATAAGTAGAATACTCCTAAGGGATATAGTTGTTTGTCTCAATAAAAAGTTAATGAAAGAAAACTCTAAGTTTTACAAGGAAAACTTTAAAGTTATAAGATAATTAAATTTAGTATACCCTACAATTGAATGAACCTATTAATGAAATGAAGATATAACTAAGATTAATGTGGAAGTTTTGAAGATAACGACTCTTTATATTCAAATCATATAGATTGAAGATATGTTATATAAATTTTGTAAACACGTTTTGGTTTATTTTTCTCTTACAAAAATAAAGAACATTCACTACAAAACTATACAAAAATAATTTTAAATATAAAAATCAATAAAATAAATTAATGAAAAGGTTCTCACATCACATAAATCCCAAAAACTAATATATATTTTTCCATTATTTTAATATATTTCTAATTATAAAGCCACTAATAAAATAAGTTTGGTGGTAATCATATTTTCAATTAGGTAAAGTCGTAGCTGGAATCCCAAGTTGCTTATGTAACTCAAAAACATTTAATCAATTTGTATAATATTTTGGCGTAATCTCAAACAATCTTCATTTTCATTTCATAGCTTAGAAGTCAAAATTTAGCATTCTTTGAAATGAACGTCTTCTGTATTTTGGCACGTTACGTGAAGTTGTTCGTCTTCTGGATTTTGTAAGTACAAGTTTAGAATTTTCATAAATATTGAATGATCTCTGTATTCTCCTAGCTACTAATTTGAGCAAAACACACCTTAAAAAAACAAAAACTCAAAGATTTGGTGCCTTTTTTTGGGTGGTTTTTTTTTGGTTTGTTTGGCTTGTTAAGTTGTTTTAATCTTTTAGATCGAATATATGAATCGGTCACACTTTTGTTTTAAGAACCATCTAATATTTAATATAATTTTTTATTAATAAATATGATTATATATTTCTAATTAAAAAACAGGATTTAAATTTAATGTTAGAATATTTCTTTATTTTCAAAGTTTTGGATTTTATTTTATTCAGGATTTAACATGAGGAATAATACATATGCATGGCTATCAAAACTTTAGAATAGATTTGAAACTTGTTAGCTAAAGAAAGAGGTTTAGTGATTTAAAAGGAAATCTTTTTTTTGACTCTTTGCACCACATGTGACCATAAGTCAGAAGGAGAGGTTGGAAAGGCAAAATGAATGACCAGAAACTTAAACTGAACTCCTAGTAGAATCCATTGCCATTGAAATTCCTCAAGCCAAGGAGGTTTGGGGCCCAATGACTGTCTATAACATTGGATCTTCCTCCATTGAATTCATCTACAAAATGACCATTTAAAAGTTGTCTATCGGACTGAGGGAGAGAGATACTTTTCACCAAACCCCTGGCAACATAATTAGCTAAAAGATAACTAAATCCTTCTGCTACAAGAGCATATAGGAAAGGGGATAAAGGATAGCCTTGCCTAATGGAGCGATGTTGCTCAAATTGAGAAGACTGGGTGCTATTAATAGTAATACAAGCCCCTACATCTTGAAAAAGCATATTAACAGTATAAATTTATTTTGGGCCAAACCCAAGTCCCTGTAACATGGCTAGAATGAAGGGCCACTCAATGCGATCATAGTATTTTTCAAAAATAACCTTAACAAATAGAGCCTTTTGATTAGAAATCCTAGCCCATTCCATACCTTCCCATACAACAATGACATTGTCCAGAATGAATCTGTTTTGTATGAATCCTATTCGTTCACTTCGAACAATTAAAAGGAGAATGTAATTCACCCTGAGAGACACATAATTGACAAAAATCTTATAGGATACATAGAGCAAAGTAATAGGTCTCCAGTTTATGATAATTTTTGGATCACCATACTTGGGGATGAACTTGATGTTACCTTGATTAATAAGGGTTCCCAAGGAATTGGTTAGAATAACTTCAGAATACACCTGGTGTAGATCAAGACCAACAGTGTTCCACAGGGTTTGATAAAACTCACAAGGGAAACCATCAATTCTTGGATCTTTGTCCACTATCATCTATCTAAAAACTTCACGAAGGTCACTGAGAGATAAGGGTCTATCACAAGCTATTCTTTGAGATTTGGAGACTTTACAAGGCAAACCCTAGAGACATTGAAGGAGAGCCACATCCTTTTCTAGAGAAGAAGCTTGCATTGAGAAAACACCATGGTAATGATGCACAAAGGCTTGTAAAATGTCAGGAAGTTTGGTAAGTCTTGCATTTCCTTCTTTAATAGCTTTGATTCTATTAGCATCTCTCCTAGAGCAGAGGAGGGCAAATAAATCCTTGGACACTTTATCATTAGTACCTATGAACTCTTAGTTGAGCTCCTCTAGCTTTGTGTGCTTCCTCAATTTGGAGCTTGTGTTGCCATTTTTCCACTTGAGTTTAAAGGTGGACATTAAATGGCACCTGTTCTAATTCCTGTGAGGTGCAAATAAACTCATGATTTGTAGCATTATGTAGACACCATCTAAAAATAGCTATTTGCTTGCCATAGATTTGAAGAAATGTGGAAGTGAGAGCAAGAGTCTTAGACTACCACTGATTCCAACCAGTATCTCCTTCTGGTCGAGGAACTAAGTTCCAAATTCTAACAATGTGCCCCACCATTATTTCATGTTTGATGTGGGTAGTATTTAGATAGAATTGCATGGAAGTAGGATTTACTTGAGGATAAGTCCATTCAAACTTAAAGAAAATGGAGCGATGATTTGAGAGAAAATCATTAGGAATGGTATAAACTAGCTTGTCCTTGACTAGAGCAAAATAGAAAAGATCTTGCTTAACCAATAGAGCTCTATCGAGATGCTGAAACACCCTGTCATCCTCCTGGTAGAAATTGGACCAGGTGAACCAGGAAGAGTCTAAATCCTTCCTTCGATGATGATTAGGATAAAAAACCTTGAGCTTATTATGCATATAGAACCATGATTCACTCTCACCTACACACCATCACATTGGAAGGCACCCTTATTTGTCCTCTATTGACTCCACCATGTTAAAGTCACCACAGAGGATCGAATGAGCATTCGAGAGAAAGTTGACCAACCATCTCCACATGGCTGCCCATTCTACAACATCATTGGAGGCATATAAATTGGCCATCCCAATAATGTAGTTGTTAAAACCAAAAAGGGTCCACACCACCTGATGGGTGGGATCTGAACCCCAATAAATAATATTCTAAGCGAGCTCTGGAGCCAAAAAAGGGACAACCCCACCATGTCTAGAGTCTTGAGAAATGGACCCAGGCTAGATGATTTGTGTTCCATTCTGTAGCAAGAAGCTATAAATCTTGACCTCTTGCAAACAAAGAATTTTCATGTTACTGAAAAAAATTATTCCTGGCTACATACTTACGTAGCGGATCAGTAAGACCTCAAACATTCCAAGAATACACTATCATTAGACAAGATTGAGTTGCATGCCATTCTCATCTGAGAGTCCTTATAACATAAAAAACTTGTTATACATAAGTTTGTTAGGCATGTAATCATTCATTCTAAATGACTGCCACTTATGTGTCATATATTCCTCATCTTCAGGAAATGGAGAGGGCTGCAAGAATGCCATAATACTAATTTGTAGTCTAAAGTGATAAGCTCCTGTCCTCTTCAGGGGCACTCACCCTAGGAGAGGGTTGTGACTGTAGCACTAAAGGTGTCATCCCAACCAACGAGGCCACTACATGCGGTGTATGCATAAAAGGAGGAGAAGCTTTGGTGGGTAAGGTAGATTTACTAATAGAAGTTGATGCATAATTATTATTAGTAGGTCGAAATGGCAAATTTTGTGGCCTACCACCACCTTTGGAAGAGTTGTTTTTCTTGTTGGTGACGGTACCAACCATCATTATTACCATTCTGAGCTTTGGCTTCAGATCCACCTTTTTCCTAAGAAACATGAGGCATGTAAACCATCAGAGGGTACTCCTGGATCATGTGGTCTGAGGATTGGCATCGAAAACAAGTGTTCAGGAGGTTGATATATAAAACATGCTATGAAAAATGGTTAGAGTCAATTTTTATATTAATAGAATATTTTAAATCATGGGACAAATGAAATTCCACACAAACCCTCTTTTGAGGATAAGCCATATAGAATTTAATCTGCTCATGGAAGATGAAATGTCCTATGGATTTTATGAGCTGGTCTATAAAACCCCAGAGGGTGAGTGACAAGCCAATAAATTCAACCCAGATTGGGACTTTCAATTTTACATGTTTAGAGACTTGAAAGTCTTGAGTCCAATGAGAAAACACAACCAAAGTGTTGCAGATGAACAAAGGCCCATGATTAATAATAGCTTTTCAATGTTCTGGGTTAGAAAAATGAAACAAAAAAGCCTTTTGTAAGGTTTTGGACTCCCTCAAGTTTCACACCATGGCCTTACTAGTGGTTGTGAACCCATTGCTTCAGAAGGCTCTCCATGTGGACTTGATTGATAAAATATGCAATTAAAGTAAATTTCTCAAAGAAATGACAAAATTTATCAAATTTGGGCACATACAAAATAACATTAGGAAATGGAGAGTCAAAGTCATCATCATTACCTCATGGAAGACCTTCAGGATGAATTTCCTCACCTACTTCAGGGCCATGGTTGTGCTCACTCACTCAGCTTTCTTTGCATTCATAGATGTAGAGATGAAGGTGACAGTCATTAAATAAAGGGTACCCCCTTACAGCCTAGAGGGTGAATCACCGATCAAAATCAGTAATTAATGCAAATAAAGCAATATCCTACCTAGATCTATGGTGATCGATAATGTGGTAGAGACCTAAAAGCTCATCAATGCAAAGCTGACATCTTAGGGTTTCCCTTCTTCATACCAATCAAAGAACATATTATACAAAGGGTCAATTGAGGAATGTGCTACACATGAATTTGTTTATGTTCTTATTGATTAGCCCCCAAATGGGTTTTTTTTAATATGCTATTGAGAAAAGGAAGTCATGTTAAAAAAAAATTACAAAAAATTAAAAAGTCATTAAAAATCAAACATGTGTCGTATTCCATGAATACTATTTGAGTAAAGGGAAGGGAATACATTAGATATTTCTATGTTTCATATTAGTCATATGAAATGGTTGTAATTTTAAGAGAAAATATGTTTCATAAAGTATAAATATTTTAAATATATTTATTTGAAATAAATTGAAAGATATCAATCTTAGGGTTGTTATATTAGATTTTCACATATAATATTGATTAATAATTTTATTATCTTTACTAATTTCTAATTTATTGATGACAATTGAAATAAATCTAACTAACTACTATGTCATTCTAAAAAAATGGTTTCTATGGAAAATAAGGGTGCTCCAAACTTTATTGTATGGCTAGGAAATTATAAGTTTTCAATTGGCTTCACCAAAAAGGAAAAAAAAAACTTTCGAATGAGAATCAAATGGACATCAAATTTAAGGTTGACATTTGCTTGTGACAGTCAAATAAATAAAAAATTTAAGATAAAACATAAATGTGAGTAAGTTACTGCATGGAACTCCACCACATTGCCATTTTATAACGTCTATTAGCATACATATTATACAATTTAATTTATATATTAGTATCCACTAAAGGCTAAGATCAACTCATATGATTCAAAAAAATACAATATAAATAAGATAAGGGTAACACAATAATACGCTGCAAATAATACAAAAGAGAAAATACATATAAAATGAGTAAATAGATAACAACAGTCTAACAAAATAAGATACCATGAATACAATAAAAGAGGCAGGTCTTGCAAGTGAAATGAACCTTGTTACTCTAGATAAATAGTTCTTATACTCAAAGTGGTGAAGAAGTGCATAATGGATGTGAGACCATGTGAACCAAAATGTTTGTGATGTCTCTTTGGTATAACATATAAGTTCAAAAGATAGACATAGGGCCTTTTCCTACTGATGATGTCAGATGGTTGGATGTAATTATATAGGTGCATGCCCCCTTACTGACTTATGTTTAAGACGCTGATTGTGAATGCCAAACATCTTATGGAGGAATATGGCTAAACATCCTTGGTCTTTATAAGCCATGAATATATGGAGAGAGAAAGGAGAATACTTGAAGATGCAAAAGAATGATCCCCTTATCTCATAATAAGGAGATTGTCTAAATAAAAATAGCCCTCAATCTCATACTCCAAAGAGAAAATATAACATATATGATTCTCCTAAATCTGAAAAATATGATGCTTCTAAAGGATTTGGTGGTCCATCTCAATGTAATGCTGATGAGAGAAAACTCTGAGCTACACAAGGATAACCCTTAGGCTGCAAGCTAACTATAGTTATGTTTACCGTAGGGATTGGATGAATGCATCACTTCAGTGAATATATAAGTCTAACTAGTATTTAAGTTTTTGAGGTGAGTGGCTCCTTAGGTTGAGACCATTGTCATGTACCTATATCTATATAATATTATAATGTATATGGGTTAATGGAGATGATAAACTATGGCACACATCCCCCTTGGTTAGTTATATGAGTAGCTTGTAAAATTAATTATATAGGTAATTTGTGGAATTAATTATACTGGGAGATGAGTCTGCCTATATAGGGATTAAGATTTTACCGATCCATATTAATAATATAGGTCTCTATAAGCGATGTGATATCATTGTAAGGGGATATCAAGTAAGTTGTGTATATTTTATTCAAAGTATAATTGTGGAGTTATTCCTTCCTAAAATAGTATTGTATGGTGTAGCCCTACCTTAAGGGTTATCATTCTACTCTAAATATATTTTATAATTGGGCATATACCCACCAATTTTTTTTGTTGATCTCCATTACATTTATGAATATTTACATAATTATATGCAAGGTTCATACTTAAAGTATAAGGTGGTTTGTCTTAATGTACTACTGGTGATATAAAACTCTGAGTTGAGTAAGGATAACCCTTTAGATAAAAGGTAAATATAGTTTTGTGTACATACATGTTGGATGATCCCATCACTAAAGTGAAGATATAATTCTATGCAGTGTTGAATTTCTGATGTGAGTGAATCTTTAGGTTGAGACCATGTATACTAGATGAAAGCTATATAAATATCAATACAAATTCCATTATATATCTCTCTCTTAGATAAATCATGAGAATCCATTGGGAAGCTATGTGTGGATGGTCTATCAATATCAAGATTAATGAGTCAAAGTAAGGAGGAGGATCTTGCATACTAAAATGAATCAAACCCATGGTTTTCTTGATCCTTAGAGGATTTGAGAGCAATGTATGTATACCTAAGGTGACCAATATATGAGTTACCAAATTGTACAAGTATATAAATCATTGCCACCACATGAAATATCACTGAAGCAATGATTTGTGTTATGCCAAATTATGCAAGGATGACAGTGTGAGGAATTGATCTCTTGGAATGAATATGTTTGGATAAAATTATGAAAATCACTCTTTCTATTTAGTTTTAGTCCTCAACTTGAAATTATGGCCCCCAAACCTCACAACCATATAATAATGTAGGTTTGACCAATGCATGAAAGAGGTCGATCGTCATCTAAATATCCTAAAACTAAAGCTAAAAATAATGCTTTTAAAGGGTGGTGAGAGCTACATATCCCTTATTTAGTTTGGAATCTACAATTTGAGTCAAGATAAAGCATGGTCCAAAGAAGAGAATTTTAAAATATACATATAAAGAAACTACCTCAACCCTCTCACCTTTGTAAGTAATAATAGCCTGTCTTGTTTTATTTATAGAGATATTAAAATCTATGAATTTTGCATTACCTAAATTAACCTGAAGCCTGAGAGTATCATAAAATGAGGCTAAGATATTGAATTATTTATGGATATATCTCATCGAGTGACATAAAAATAATTTCATATTCAAATAGGATAATTGTAATAGAAACTTTGAAGAGAAATAAACCATATGTTTCATTCAATATATCTAAAATAATTTCCTCTATCTCATCAATTTAGAATCCAAATAGTGTAGGAAAGAGTGAAAAACCTTGTTCAACACCAGTGGATATCATAAATTAAGAGGATACTTGTTTTAAAGAAGTTCGTGTGTTTATCATTGATCTGGTGATTAAAATGGATGATAGTAGATTTATATGATCGATTGAGAAAATGATAAGCAAGATAAAAAAATAAGTAGGACATGAAAAGAAAAAATTAGATGGTGTGTGAGGGATGTGTGGAGGATACCTAAAAGCCTTGAATTTATTATAAAAGAGACATGTTAACAAGAATGTAAACTAAAACATAAGATTTAAAACAATACAGAATTCGAGGAATTACTATTTTTAGAAACTTACTATTTCTAAATTACACTACTAAAATTGAAATTTGGGGCACTTTCATTGGGTTTTCGGGGGTCAAACTTCATTGATCAGATCTCCATGCCATATCACAATATTCTCCTCATTCTTAGCTTTCCAATGGTTCAAACAGTGAGTCAATTGGAGCTACGGTGCAAAAGTTATGGCTCCCGAAAGTTCCATCATCAATTACGGTGGAACTTTCACCCAACATGTCGCCTAAATTATTGCCCAAATCATTCCTCCCTCCTTGAAAAGCAATGGTCCCCATTGCGTCAATGTTCCCCATCAGGTGTGGTAGTTGTTTCTTGATTTGATTCTCCGTGAGCCACTCACCTTGATGGCTAAGCTGGCCCCTTTTGACCACTAGATAAAGCATAATAGAGCGTCCTCTTGTTGTCTTCATCTAGGTATCCACAATCTGATCCTCTTCCACTAGAGAAAAACTCTATGGATTAAGCTCATCAAAGTCTAGTTGTTCTGCTAAAACTGAAATGTCCAATAGAGGTGGGTGATATGGTTTCAGGAGCTCCACATTGAATATTGGATGCAGGCCAAGGTAGGCTGGTAGGTTCAACTCAAAAGCATTTCCTCCAACTCTTATGGTGATGGTGTAGGGACCATATCGCAGAGGCTGAATCTTTATGTGTGGGCCTGCAAGTCATTCCTTTTGAAGCCGCAACCAAACCTTGTCACCCACAACAAAATGGTGTGTAATCTTATGTTTGTCATGGCGTTGCTTATACTTCTGATTCATCTTCTCCAAGATGTCATGAACTTGTTGCTAGATGTGTTGCATTTGTTAAATAAACTTTGTTGATTTTGCTACCTCAGATCTTCCATGAGGTGTGTATTCCATGGTGGAAAATGGAACAACTATATCAATTGGTGCTATGGGTTGGAACCCAAAACATACTTGGAATGGACTGTGCTTGGTCGAGCTGTGTAGTGCCCGATTGTATCCATGTTGTATGAAAAGAAGTCCCTCATCCCATGTGCATGGATGTTTGGAGTGATACATCTGAATTATGTGAACAATCAAGTGGTTTACCACCTCTGTTTGACCATTAGTCTATGGATGGAAGGCTGTGGACTTCATCAACTTAGTATCCATCATCTTCCATAGAGTGGACCAGAAGATGCTCAGGAACCTGCTATCTCGATCTAAGACAATGGACTTGGGGAGACCAAAATGGATCCATACATGACTAAAATATAGTTGAGCAGTTTCCTCAATAGATATATTTTTCTTACAAGCAATCATGATAGCCATTTTTTAAAAATGATCAACCACCACAAAAATATAGTCCTTACCATGTTTTGAAGTGGGCAAACCTAAGAGAAAATCCATTGAGACAAATTCCCAAGGCCTGGTTGGTTCTGGCAATGGCATATACAATCCTTGCTTCTTATTTGTTGGCTTGACTATCACACATAGGGTGCAAGATTTGAGATATCTTTCCACATCCTTTCACATATGGGGCTAGTAGAAGTGTTTTTGAAGAACTGCCAATGTCTTTTCAATACCAAAGTGTCCATCTATCCTACTAAAGTGTGCTTCCCATATCATCTTTTGTTACTCTACAACTAGAACAAAGATGTGCCCCATATGACAGATGACATTATCTTGAAAATATAAATTAGAAACATGTTTACCTTTTTGAAGTGTTTGATATGTATCAACAAAGTAGGATCTGCGTCATATAGAGCACCCCAAGTGGGAGTCTCATGTCTGCACAAGTCAAGAACTGTTGTGAGTGCAGTAATTGGTGGGTGGCTAAGATAATCTACAACTATATTTGAGCTCCCCTTTTTATGTTTGATTATCAAGTGGAATTGCTAAAGATATGTGGCCCACTTTTGGTGCCTCTCATTTCGTAGTTTGCTTTGCGTCTGGATAAATTCCAATGGTCTGTGGTCAGTGTGGATGATCATTTATTTCCCCAAGATGTAGTATTTCCATTGTTTGTAGGCTTGCACAATGGCATAGATCTCCTTATCATATGTTGGATATTTTCTGACTATATCAGTGAAAGTTGCACTATGATATGCAACAGGATGGCCATGTTGCATGATGATAGCTCCCATGGCATATTCAGATGCATCTGTCATCAACTCAAAAGGTTGATGCAGATCTGGCAAGGAAAGAACAAGGGCTGAGCAGAGTCTATTCTTCAAATTCTCAAATTCCCTTTGTTGTATTTCACCCCACTGAAATGTAGCTTTATCTCCCCCTTTAGTCACTTGGGTTAGTGACCAAGCAACATGTGAAAATCCAAGAACAAACTTGTGGTAGAAATTTTCAAGACCCAAAAAGCTACAAAGCTCTATGAGGGTCCTTGGTGTGGGCCATTCTTGAATAACCTAAATCTTTTTTGGATCAACATGGACTCCTTCCTCATTCACAATGTACCTGAGGTACTGAATTGTTGTTATCCCAAATGTGCATTTGTCAAGATTTGCATACAACTTGTGCTCCTGAAGAGTTTGAAGCACCTTACGAACATGTTGCAAATGTTCTTCCCATGTTCTGCTATAGATGAGTATGTCATCTAAGTATACAACCACAAATGAGTTGGTGAAGGGTCATAAAATGTCATCCATCATCCTCATAAAGGTCACAGGTGCGTTAGTTAAGCCAAAAGGCATAACCAACCATTCAAAGAGCCCTTCCTTAGATTTGAATGCAATCTTCCAGACATCAGTGGGATCAATGGGAATTTGGTGATAACTAGATTTGAGATCAATTTTGGTGAAGAACTTCGCACCACGGAGCTGGTCTAGCATGTCATCAATCCTGGGGGGAGGATAACGATTCTTCACAGAGATTTTATTCAGGGCTCGATAGTCAATGCAAAGCCTCCATGTTCCATCTTTCTTCGGTGCCAAGACAATTGGGCAAGGTGAAGAGCTTGGCCTGATGTGACCCTTTTGGATCAATTCTTGAATCTATCTTTTTATCTCATCATTCTCCAAAATTGATCTATGATACACATGACTGTTAGGCAAAGGTGATCCTGGGATCAAATCGATAGAATGCTTTACCTGGTAATGCAGTGGAACTCCTGTGGGTGACTTGAATAAGTCATCGTATTCTCCTGTGATTCATCCTATCTATTTTTTGTTGTTGTGTTGATTATGTAGTCAAGACTGCAACATCGGCCTTCTTGGATTTCTATGGTTTGACCACCATGAGAACAAATTGCTTTATTTTCTCCACCAATCTCTTGCATTGCTTAGCACTGATCAAGGAGACAAATGTGGGAGGTGGTACCTCTGGTACCCTATAATGCCATGTTCCAAGAGTAAGGGTGATACTTCAGGTTTGTGATTCATAGATGCCATGTCGCTCATACATGAACAACTGACCAAGGAGTACATCACAAACATCTAGATTGACTACATCATACAAGACTTCATCTTGGAATGGTTTTATAGCATATGAAAGAAGAAACTGATGGGTGACACAGAGGTCTCTCCCTAGGCTCAACCGTCCAATATTATAGGGCTTTAGATGAGGCTTCATGGATAGATTTAGACTTTTCACAACTTTAGCAGAGATTAAATTCTTTTGACTCCCACTATCAAGAATGAAATGCAGAGGCTTACCTTTTACCCATAATTTAGAGTGAAATAATCTTTCCTTGTCATCTGGTCTTTCCTCACGGGTCTGTGATGAAGCAACGATGGTATCAGTCTCAACATCTACAATTGCTTCTTCGTCCTCTTTGACTATGGGTTGTGAATGAGGCAGAGTAGTAGATGTCGAGTATTGTGACTCAGAAAGCAGTGACTTGATGGCTCGACATTCTTCTTTGGAGTGAGTTCCAGTTTTGTGGTAATCACACCATTTTCTAGCCTTCCCCTTTTGGGATTTCTTATCTTGAAACTCCTTTTGCTTCCAATTTTGGCTTCATGTTTGACCTTCCTTATCACTTTTCCATTTTGAGGGTTGACTCTTCGTATTCTTTCTGCCATGCTTCTGTTCAATCTTCACTGTGAATTTGTATGCCTCACCAAGGGTTTCCAAATTGAAGAGTTCCATTTCCCCCCATATGTACTATTGTAGTCCATCATGATATTTGAGAGTCTTATGTTTCTCACTTTCTTGAATGCCCAATCTTGCAGATAAAGAATGAAAAGTGTTTGTGTAATCTTGAATAAATTGGTCCTTACCTTGGCGAAGTTGTTGCCACTGTATGTACAGATCATCATATGCTCTGATGGGATAGTACTCTTCTTTCACTGCTTCCACAAAATCATCCCAGGTAGGTTCGACCTCAAGGCCAATGTCATCTGTACTGAACCTCTTTTTGTACACTTCCCACTAGTTTTTCACAGGCAATGATGATTTCAAAAGAGCAAAAGTAATCTTTTCTCCATTAGTGAACTTATTTACAAAGAAGTAGGAAGACAATTGATCCAACCAATTTTCTACTGCATCAGCATTGATTTTGCCTTCAAATGTGGGAGTATCAAAATTTACTTGAACCTTGAAGGGTGTTGGGGCACTGAAAGGATGTTCCCTAGATGAGGAGCCAGGAAGTGGAGCCGCAAAGCCAGGATTTCTCATCGAAAGTGTTTGAAGAATTTGAGCAAATTGTTGTAGCATCTGCACTTGTTGCCATTGGAGGGCTTCATTCACCATTTCCTTGAAAGGATCAGATGTCTTGGTGTCATTTGCAATTTAAAGTCATTTGGAGCGAATAGGTGGAAAATTTGGAAGCTCTGTTGTTTCCTACCCAAGCTTCTTGTAGCCTGACCTCGTCCTCGAGATCATACACTCTCAAGACAAACTGCTTTGACACCACTAGTCCAAAACTCAAAATTTCTAGTTGATAAATATTTCAATAGCATAAAAAAATCATAGTAACAATGAATTCTTTGAGAAGAGATGTAGTATTACTCAAGATCGCAATACAAATATATGCTTATCTTTGGGAAGAGATGTCTGTCTTCACATTTCGGGTTACCTCTTCATTTATACACATTTTGAAAGCATGGGGAGGATGTGAAAGGTCACCAATATTGAGGGAGATTAAGTGGTTCAACTTCCAAGATTTAAAACAATACAGAATTCGAGGAATTACTATTTTTAGAAACTTACTATTTTTAGACTGCACTACTAAAATTGAAATTTGGGGCACTTCCATTGAGTTTTCAGGGTTCAAACTTCATTGAGTGAAGCTTGATTTAATCTCATGATGTTCTCCTCATCTTAGCTTTCCAACGGTTCAAATGGCGAGTCAATTGGAGCTACGGTGCAAAAGTTATGGCTCCCAGAAGTTTTGTCATCAATTGGGCTGGAACTGTCACCCGAATTGTCACCTAAATTGTTGCCCAGATCAATACCTAAAAGCCTTGAATTTTTTATAAAAGAGACATGTTAACAAGAATGTAAACTAAAACATAAGACTTTCTAAGAAAATGGAAGCATGTAGGGCCATTCGCATGCATAAAAGACTAGTACCATTGAGGATGACCAAGTCATTGGAATCTACCAAGTTAACCAATTGTTTTCCGTAAGGAGTGACTATTATATCTAACAAAGTTCAATGTAAATAATTACCTTGGTATTTCACTACTTGAGTCATCATGGATTTGAATAGAGGTCACGCCGTCTACATTGCATATAACTATTTTTTGCATTTAAGTCTCATATAAGAATAACATCCCCAAGAGTCATGGAATTTATTATTTCAGGTTATAAGTTTGTAAAGGGAGAGTTGCCAAAATCTATAATCACATAATGTGATGAGGTTTGAGAAAAATAACATACACAAAAAAAATTACTATAAAGGGGTTTCCTTCTTAAAGATACCCATAGGAACCTAGCATGGATGTCTGATCCTTCAAGGAAGATAAATGGGTTTAGGTAATTTGTAAAGACATGCTATCCCACTAGAACCTCTCGAGCCAAGATGGATTTTTGGTCTATGCATTGATAACCAAGAGTATCTTGAGAACATAGGGATTGGATTCTCATCTAAATCATCTATTTCCATTAATAAAATCATGTTTAATTTGTGAATCAAGTCTTTTAAAGAGCCAAGTGAGAAGAAGAGAGAGCCACCAAAATTTCACATGATTACCAAGAGCAGAAATCTAGGACTCAAAATCTATCATCACAAAGAGGAAGACGTGGGGTGCCATGGTTTGGACCACCCTGGAGGGGAGCATCTCAAATCCAAACTCTCCCACTTTGCATCACAACCCATTTTTAATTAATATTAAAAGAATATATTGACATGTCAAACAAGTGTTTATCTTGTTGTTAACACTCATTTTCATAAATTTTGTTGGTATACCAATTAATACATATATACCAAATACATCTATCTAAAAAAAATTGAGAGATATTAATCTCAAGGCCCTTGTCTTGGATTTTTAACATAGTGCACTTATTAATAAATTCTTTACCTTCTTTTAAAATTTCTCACTTATTGGTGACAAAGCATGTCAATCTAACTACATCAATGTATTAAGCTTAAAAAAAAATTAAAAAGAGGGCTCCAAAATCCACCGTATGGGGAAGATATTATAATTTTTCGATTAACTTCTCTATGAAAAAAGAAAAAAACTCTATGTGACAACCAAATGGATATCAAACATATGGTTGAAATTAAAAGTGAACACACTTATGGACATTACAGCCAACCTTGACCTTCCTCAGATGTCATTGTAAAATGGTTCTTAATGTATTCTAAGCTTTTCCTTCGTAATTGATCAATACTCTATAACTATTTTCAAAACTTAGCCCAATGAAAAGGATACAATTACCAAGAATACAAAATATTAGATATCATCGTGAGAATAAATGGTTAATAATTATTCAAAATTTATTCTTTAGTCTATTTTTTATTTAATTGAATATATATATATATATATATATATATATATATATATATATATATATATATATATATATATATAAACTTTCATTAAAAGTTAAGATTACTTTATAGGATTGAAAAAAGTACAATGTAAAAAAGATAAGGGAAACATAATAGCACATCCTAAAGAACATAAAAGAGAAAATTAAATCTAAAAAGAATATTTAAAAAACACCACTCCAATAGAAAAAAATATTATAGATAAAGAAAGAGGAAGGTCATATATAGTGAGATAAAACATGTTAGGATAGAGAAATATTTTTTATAATCAAAATGGTAATAAAGTGTGTAATGGGTTAGGGCCATGTGAATTATAAGGTTTGTGACATCTCCTAGGTCTACCATTTAAACTTGGCAGGTGGCTATAAGACCTCTTTCTATCTGTAGTGAGAGATAGTAAGATGTAGGATATAATTATCCTGGTGTAGCTCTTCTTGAGAAACTTATATTTAGAAAGCCGTTGGTGAAGATCAAACATCCTTCGAAAAAAGAGGTCTAAACATCTATGGTCTTCATAACTTAGGAGTATTTGGAAAGAGCCATGTAAATATTTTAAGAGGTAAAAGAATCATCCGCTTATCTCTTAAAAAGGAAAGTATCTAAAAATAAAATGTTCATCAATTTCATAGTTAAAATCTAGTAAATCTAATAAATACGATGTTTCCAAGGATATAAATGTTTGTCTCAATAAAAAGCTAATGGAAGAAAACTCTAAATTTTACAAGAATTTTTTTAAAGTTATAAGATAATTAAGTTTAGTATACCCTACAGTTGAATGAACCTATTATTAAAGTGAAGATATAACTAAGACTAGTGTAGAAGTTTTGAAGAGAATGACTTTTTAAGTTTAAATCATGTGGATTGAAGGTATGTTCTATAAAATTCGTAAAAATATATTAATTAATTTTTTTCTTACAAAAATAAAAATCATTCACTAAAAAATTATACAAAAATAATTTTAAATATAAAAATCAATAAAATAAATTAATGAAAAGGTTCTCACATCACATAAATCCCAAAAACTAATATATATTTTTTCTTTATTTTAATATATTTCTAATTATAAAGCCACTAATAAAATAAGTTTGGTGGTAATCATATTTTCAATTAGGTAAAGTCGTAGCTGGAATCCCAAGTTGCTTATGTAACTCAAAAACATTTAATCAATTTGAATAATATTTTGGCGTAATCTCAAACAATCTTCATTTTCATAGCATAGCTTAGAAGTCAAAATTTAGCATTCTTTGAAATGGCCTCCTCAATGAGCGTCTTCGAAACTTAGAATTGTTCTCCAAAATGGTTTTTTTATCGTATCTAATTTGTAAGTACGTAATGAAGTTTAGAATTTTCATAAATATTGAATGCTCTCTGTAACTAACTTGAGCGAAAAAAACTCAAACATTTGGTGCCTTTTTTATGTATTTTTGTTTGGCTTGTTTTGTTGTTTTAATACCTTTGGATCGAATATATCAACCTGCCATACTTTGTTTTAAGAACCATTCAATATACTATTTTTTTATTAACAAATATGGTCATATATTTTCAATTAAAAAAAAATGCTTTCAATATAATGTTAGAATGTTCCTTTGCTTTTAAAGTTTGGGGTTTTATTTGATCTGGGTTTAAAACTGTTTGGAATCAGCTCTCAACGATCTTAGATATCTAGAAATAATAGACAATGCCTTTTAAAAATAAAAGTCTAAAAACATTCTGATATAAAACAGTGTCACATATCTTTTCAATCCTCAATAATCTTAGACATGTAGAAACAATGGACAATTCTAAATAAACTTTGATATATGACAATGCCATATGTCTTTTAGGGTTTATGTAAAAAAAGAAACCATAAAATTTTCAATGATTAAAAGAAAACCAATAAGAGGGTAGCTATGAGAACCATTGATTTTCTCAAGGATAGTTATATAAATATTAAAGATAAAGATATGTTTCAAGAAGGAGAGTTAAAGATTATATTAAATTGGAATATGTCAAATGTAGGAAGAAATAAGATTACTAAAATGGCTTATTCCATCTTTAAGATCGGTTAAATTTAACTTTGATGGGGTTACTAAAGGCAACCTTAGAAAAATAAGTGGAGGTATAATAAGCGATAGTAAAGGAAATATGATGGTAGCTTATGTAGGGAGTTTGGGTATCCAAACCAATCATATCATTAAAGCATTAGTGGTCTTTTGGGGGATTTAGATAGTAAAATAACTCAACATCACCTATTTGATCATAGAAGGAGACTCTTTGAATATAATCAATTGCCTTAACATGAAACATGATTTGAGCTTGACTATTAAGAATATTGTGGAGGAAGTTATTAATATTATTCAATCCTTCCAAGAGATGATCACAAATCATTTATATAGAGAAGGAAGCCAAATTGCTGATTAGTTTTTCAATAGAGGAGTCTCAATACATAACTTTGTTAATTGGTATAATGAACGAGACCTTCCTTATGACGTGTGCCAAAAAATTGAATTGGAATCAGTCATATAAGATGGTGGGGGTAATATCTGTTATTTTAATCATGTTAAATATTCAACATACAGATATCCCTATTATTTTTAAGAATAGAATTCTCTCAAGAGTTGGGAATGATTTAAGGTAGAACACCCCTATTTTCAATCATACCATCACTCATTTCAATGATAATGGTAATCAGTGCGAGAAGATTGGCATTCATTCCAAAGCGGATGTAAGAACTTGTAATCTCATGATTTACAATGATTTCACTCAAGCGAGATTTTATTAATTTGAGGCTAGAGGATAGCCATGTATTTGATATTGGTAAGTGTTTTTTAATACTTTTTAAATTTAAAAACACAAATTTCATTGATTTTCAAAATAGTTTTTTTTTTAATCAATTCTTCAAAAAAAAAAGCTTTTAAAATTAATTTAAACCTTTTTCAAATAAAAAAATATTTTTTTCCGTTTTCAAACCAATTAAAATCAAAGGTTTAAATTTAAGTTTTTATGCAAAATTCTTTCTTCTATAGAAAATTTTGATATAAAAAATAAGCATCTGTGTATTAATTTGTTTTAATGCTCTAAATTACAAAAAAGTTGTTTATTAATTTTAAGGCAAATTTTTGACAATTAATCAAAGAGATATTAACAAGGCACTTTGAGAATTTTTGTGGAATTACATTTACAAGTTAATTGATAATTTTGTGCAAGTTCATTTTTTGAGTTATTGGTTATTTTAGAAATTGCAAGTAAGTTATTATTACATTATTATCCTTTATACCTTAACTTTAAATGCTTTACAATACTCTTTTATTGATAAAATTATGTCTATATAAAATCTTCTAGTGACACATTAAATGATAAATTTGCATCTTTTGTACATACTAATAGTTCTAATATTGACACTAGCCTTCATAATGTTGATGAATCTCTTTGTCCTTCTCAAACACCTAAAACTTCTTTAAACACTCATGGATTAAAAATCATGCACAATGTTGGGCCCCCATTTTGTAACTTTCCTAGTGGATTGTGTCAACTCAGCGCATCTCGATGCATGATAGACATTGCAAATGATTTCCCTTTTTAAACCATTAGCACTAGATGAATGAATCTTTGATGATCTTGTACCAGTTGGCAGGCAATTGCTTAGCACCTAGATTTGAAGGAGAATCTCTTAAGTGATTGCACATGGCAGTTGGAGAGTGTAGGTGTCAGAGTAGTGAAGTTGATGGCATAACAACCTCTAGCAACAGATCAACATCTGGCATACACCCATCCAACCTAGTAAGAAGATAATCCTTTGCCTATATAAAGGAGCTTAAACCTGAAGAAGGGAGGAGGAGATTAATGGTATCAAATCTCTACTAAAATTAGGAGCCACCATTAGTATTTTGTAACCAATATCAACTATGTTAACAAATCTAAATGTATAACCCAAGCTCGCTTGTGAGCCGTTGGACCTAAGTAGATTCTAGGATGAGCCTAGGCTTTGTTTATAAAATCTAAACTTTGTATTAACAACATTGAAGCTAATAAAATGGAGTTGCTTATCATATTTATTGTTGATTCTTTCCTTACAAATTAGCATTGTTGTATGTTGATAGCTTAGTTTTATGGGAATAATGTTATAATTTCTAGTGGTATAATGTATTATGATGCAAAGGTCCTTCACAAGTCATTAATGGTGTCACTGTGCCATATAGAGACTTCAACATACCCATGAAATAGACTAAGTGTTGAAACAGACATGTGCTAAGGCCTTAAGACCCATGCCTAGAGTACTAACTCAAAGAATGAGTACTTTAACATAAGCCACCCCCTTGACTTGGCTAAGTGCTTGAATGGCCCCTAACTCATTATCCCCATGACTTATGCCATTAAGAGTTATACTAAGCTAAGATATAACCCTACACCATGGGACTTGTGCCTTTGAATAAGCTTGCACCTCTCGACCTTACTCAAAGTAGTCAAACACTAATAGGATACCTAAACCTGTCTTGCCAATGACTAAATCCCATTGAGGCCAAGGTTGTGCCATGTTTCAACTAACCCAATACAGGGCCAATCCCTTCACTATTGCACTTCAAGTAAGCACACAAGGCTCATGCCTTGTGTGAAATTGAAGCCAGTGTAGTAGTGTGTTAAAATTTGTGTGCTACAAACCCTACTATGCTCGTGCCTAGCTATACCAAGTAGAGAATTGACTTGGCTTGATTGTTAAGCTCATGACTAAGCATAAATCTAATAAAGTTCAATTTTATACAACATTTTGGTTTTGTTGCTAGGACCTGTATTAAATTTTATTACTGTAATAGTATAACAAGATGATGCTCTGATTATTGCTCAAGACTATCGAGCACTGGGTAAAGCAAGTGTAAGATAGTTTTACATAGAGACATCTGACATGTCAAGGGTAGAAGCCAAGATAATGGGTGCAAGCCAACCAATATGATGCTCTATATGAGGTGTTCTTTTATGAACTACCTAAGCACGTGTACTGGTGGATGGTTGCCTATACCACCTCTAGAAGATGAAGATATGACCAATACCTTGAGTGGACTAAGGAGCACATAGAGAGGATTGAGATCTTAGATGATGTTTGGACACACACTGTGGGCAAGTGGTGGAGCGGTGTGTTGAATAGATACATGTTAGAATTTGTAGTGTCAACTTTATCTTGCCCTAAAGAAGTAAAGTATGAGTTCTTTCATGAACTAAGGGGTGCATTCATAAGAGGTCTCGACACTGAACTAAATAAATTATTTATGGATTATGGTATTGAAACTGTAAGGATAGAAGGCTAATATCCTTGCACATATGAACAAACACAAAAAGTCAGAAGGGGAAGTGTAGGTGAGGCATGATGGAAATGGACAAGCAACTTGACACCCGATAGCTCTAAAGATAGATCTATAACAAGTGAAGGCACAAGATGATAGAGGATCTAAAACTTGGAAGTGTCAAGAGGACCCATAGTGAGTGGGAAAGGCACGGGGAAAAATCCCTTGAATTGTAGAAACATGAGAAGAGAGGAGGAAGCAAGAGACTGAGCTCAGCAATTGGGTACATAATTTCTTAGGTTCCTACAAGATGTGACAAATGAGAATGCACCAAAAGAACCTACCCCCTTTGAACCTAAAGCACAAGATCATGTACTGAAGTCTTCACCAGAAGATAGAAGAATCATAATTGACCCTATTATCAACATTGACTTTGATAGACTTCAAGATTTGAACTGGGACTTTGTAATCAAACAAGTGATAGCTTACAAAGAATTGAACTAAAATACCATAAGACTAGTGATCACCAACCCAAAAATCTAAAACATAAGCACAAAAATTCCTATTCAAAGGATGTCAGCTATGTCGACTAGGCAACAACCCACAGGAAGTGGCTTGGTGCCACAAGTGAGCAACACTATGCTATCGAGTTTGATGGCATAACATACACTAACAGGTTCAATGCTCAACCCTACACCTAGAGGCATTAGAGGACCACCTCCAACATATAATCTAGGGGGTAAATGTTATAGACTCTAACACTACCCCCTTAGTAGATTTATTATAAAATGGTGATGCACTTGCCCAAGTATTATGGTATAGATAATGCTGTAGAGCATGTGCCTAAGTGTGAACTTTAGTGGTACACTTGGGGTATTACCAAATCAGAGTGCAAGGTGACTTAGTTCGTAACCACCTTGTTGGATCACGCCCATACCTAGTATCAAAAATTTGATTCAAACTAGGCTATGGTTGATTATGATATACTAAAGGAGGCCTTCTTGAAGGAATTTGATATTCTTGAGTTTGAGCAAGAAATCATTACAACACTCAATGAGATCAACCAAGGGATATTTGAGAGCATGTGACTATATGACACACATTTTAAAACCCTCCTTTCTAAGCTTTCATATGATATCCACCCCTCCCAACATGTGTAATGGTTTGTGGGGGGCCTTCTAGTACCTTTTATAAGAACATTATCTATGAAGACCTTTACAAACCCCAAAAAAGTGCTTGAAGCTGCATTCTAGGCTGAGGCAGTAGGTAGTTACAACACTAGGATCAACCCATTTATGGAGGCATAGATCACATCAATGGCATCCCAGTTGTAGAAGCTGATTGCTAGTTCGATGTATGACATTCACAGTGGATTGTGGTGTACTAACTATGAGATGGAGGGGCATAACAATAATAATTGTTTGCATAGAAATATCCACACATTACTTCCTATCTATGAATTTTGTCATAGGTCACATGAATCTCAAAACTATCCTCTATTACAAATGCTAGTCAAGTAAGCCCTACCAACTATTACAAGATGTGTAATTCCTATGCTCATTCAATAGTGGATTATTGAGTTATTGATGAGATGTACCAATATATGGAAAAAAGTGTGAAGTAGGCAACGACCATAGTTGGTGGGTAGGTAGGCCAAGGAAATGAAGGCTATGGCTAGTAAAATGTTGGTTATAGAAATCAGTGAGGCACACATAGGCGAGGGGGAGGATGCGATGGAGGAAGATTCCTACCATGATCATGTTACAAGTGTGGGTTGACCAAGCATTACCAGTGTGAGTACCTCATGCACCCAATGTGTGGGTATTTTCAAGGACCACATGTGGTTGAGGATTGCCCAAACTTGTATAAAAAGATGACTCAAAGTTGGCCTAGCATGGATAAGGGTGCCAACATGGTTAGGCAAAATAAAAAAGAAGAGAAATGGGCCCCCAAACCAGAACAGACTCGTAAGGAACCACTTATGGTGTAGGCCACAACTCAGAGTGGGGTCACCACTCATCTATCTATTCCACCAATAAAATAACTGCACTTGGAGTATGGCAAACCAAGCTTCACCAAGTGCATAACAGGACCTAAGCCAAGAGTTGTGCCTTACCCCAACCCAATGCGATAGAAAGATGTCCTACAATAAGCCATTAGGTGATAAAATTTTTTTAGATAAAGATCCAATTGGATAGATATCTAGAGGTGTAGGCAAGCACCTCATGTAGCAAGCAAGATAACTAAGAGGCTAAAGTCTAGGAGTTGATTGAGATCTTGTACCTCCTACAAACTGAAGGGATGCTACCCCTATTGAAAAATTTATTTTTAGAGCATGCCAACAAGAGACTAGAGGAAGAGGTCGTGCCTCAGATGATCAATGTTGCTATTCCATATATGGAGTAGGCATGTGAAATAAGGCATACTTAGAATACATAGTATGACCAAGAGTTACTAATAAATGCCACCATTGATGGATGGTCTATTTGTGAGGTCCTTATGGACATGGGCATTGAGGTTAACATTCTGACCAAAACTACTTGGGAGACAATGAGATGAACACCCTTAAAACTCTTCCCTCATATGATATTATGGCCAAAAAAACTTGAGTGCAACCTATCAAGATATTAAATGGTGCCATTGTAAATATCATGGACGTTGAGTTTTGAGCCAATTTTGAGGTAATTGAATTGGTTGAGCAAGATAATTATCCAACACTCTTAGGTAGGCCATAGTGTTATGCAAATAACATGAATATGCACTTCAAGAAGTGCTACATGAATTTTGAGAATGATAGAGAGAGGGTGGTGATCCCCTTATTAAGTGATTAAGGGCCACCATATGTGGAGAGTGCTAATCTTGAAGACGAGATCAACCATATTTATAACATCATGGCATGGGGCATCGAGAAGCTTAACCCAAGTGACCAAGGTGTGTTCTAATGGGATAATGGACAATAAACATCTAACATGGCTGACATAGCCTAAAACTGATGGGTTGAAGAGGCTTATGAAGTAACTAGCCAAAGGTACCACCTAGTGTAGACAACTACACCAAGACTAGCCAAAATGAGATTGATTAGGATTGAGTGCACTCTAAAAAAATGGTTTACCCATGCCAAAAAATAGGGAAAAGGGTATTTTAGTTGAGTAAAGGGAAGTTTGTAACACTCCAAAAATATGAGGGGAGACATCCTATAGAAACCTATGTCAATGACATTGAAGTGTGCATTCTTAAGAAAGTAGATAGAATGGGTGCACTAGTGCATACCTTAAAGAACACTGTTGTTCATTGGTGGGAAGTACAAAGACCTAGCTTGCTAACATGGCAAGATGTGAAGGCAATAATATGCACTAGGTTTAGAAAGATTAATGAGGACTTGGACATACCTACTTACTTAGGTGATTTTGACCCAATCGCACATGTGCGTGTGTGTGAAGAAACCTAGACTATTTGCGGTAAGAACATACTAAGAAGTTTGTGGGTGCATGTTTTTTATAGGACTTTGAAAACTTGGGCATGTTGTGTGATAAATTGTTAATGAAATATAACATGAGACTAGAAATTGGGAGATACTTAAGGAAAGGTTCATGCACATATTCTCCTTCTCTTCACAAAACTTAGAGCTATTGGAGCCACTACAAGTCATTCATAGGGTAATATTCTTGGACACTACCATCTTAGAAGAGTGCTTTAGAGACATGTTCAGGGAGAAAGGATTAGCACTCCCAACATTATTTGAAGAGAAGGAACTCAATAGTGACTCTAGTGATGAAGATGATGAGACCTGGAAAGAGCGTAGTTGGAAGGCTCTAATAAGAAAATAAAAACTTGTGCATCTTATAGATGATAGTGTGCATATGAAGAAGATCTGATGCATCTTTGAGTTGAAACAATTGAGGGGATAAGGCAAGTTGAATAATTTAATCAAAAGAGGAATAAACCCTACTGTGCACCACTCAAGACCACTAAAGTAGACATCAACATAGAAGGCAAGTCGAAGATTACCACTATAGGTGCTTACTAGTCTGAGGTAGAGATAACATGAATCATAGACCTCTTGAAGGAATTTTAGGGCTTGTTCCCATGTAGCTACCAGGATATGAAGGGCACCCACCCTTCCCTTGAAAAAATGAGCATCAAGTTGGTGGATGGCATGTGGTCTATCGAAAATCACCCATATAAAATGAACCCCAACCTCTACACCAAGGTAAAAATAGAGATAGATAGAATGCTGGTCATGAGCGTCATCTATCCTATCTAAAAGTTTGAATAGGTGAGCCCGATGGTCATAAGCATTAAGAAGGATGGGCACATATGGATCTACATTGAGTATCAACTTTTGAATGCCACCTGCATCACTGACCCATTCCAAACCTCATTCATTGATGAGCTTTTGGATGGCATCACAGATTGCAAAATTTATACTTTCATTGATGGGTTCTTGGGCTATCATCAGGTGCAAATCAAGGAGGACGATGAACCTAAAATAGCCTTTATGATTGAATAGGGTTTTTTTGCCTATAATGTGATGCCCTTTGGACTCAAGAATACATCAACCACATTATCTAGAGTGGTGATCACTATTTTTTAAGGACTTCATCCATAGGTTCCTCTAAGTCTATCTCGACAACTGGACCGTATATGGCCTTGTCAATGATCACTATGATAATCTGTGCCTCATGTTTGAGAGGTGTAGGTATCTCTAAATATAGTTAAACCTAAAGAAGTGCATCTTTGCAATCCCCTTTGGAACATTACTCAGGCACATCATCTAATAAGATGGTTTGCTTATTGACCCTATGAAGATAGCCCTCATAATTTAACTCCAAACTCCCTCCATGCAGAAAGACATTCACACCTTTTTAGGCCATTATGTCTACTATAAGAAGTTCATTCAGAGCTATGCAAAGATTGCAACCCTTAGACGAGCTCTTGCATAAAGATGACCCGTTCTATTTGGGTGGGGCACAAGAGGAGGCTTTTGGAACACTAAAGCTAAAGTTGGCTAGCACACTAATTCTATAATTCTTAGACTAGACTACTTTGTTTCATGTCCATGTTGATGATTCAGGGTTTGTAATTGGCACTATATTGGTATAACCAGGCGAGGGTAAGATGGACCACCCCATTTCCTTTGTAATCAGGAAATTGACACAAGCAAAAAAAATTACACCACCATTGAGTGTGAGGTGCTGGTAATGGTCTATGCCTTATAAAAATTTAGGCAATATCTATTGGTGACCCCATTCATCTTTTTCACTGACCATGAGGTACTCAAGTACCTTGTGAATAAGCCTATTTTACATGAGCGCATATGTAGATGGATAGTTCTATTCTAAGAGTTCTAGTTCTTCATTGTTGTTAAGCTTGGAAAGTAGAAGTTAGGGCTAGATCATTTATCCCGCATAGATTTTGGTGATGCGACAGTGCTGATTAAGGATGACATATCATATGCACAACTATATAGAATCTAGTGCATCTCTGAGGACTTGGCAGAAATTGTTGCTTTCCTAACATTTGGGTTTGCACCCCAGACCATGTCCAAAAGGGAGAAGAAGCAACTTGCAGTTTGTGCTTCCCCCTTCCAACTGATTAAGGGGGAGATGTATAAACTAGGTAGAGATGAAATCCTATGTCGTTGTATCCTGGAACACAAAAGGGATTCCATCTGATACTAGTATAGAAATATTATTATATGATTAAAAAAATTACTAAAAATTGCACATAAATGACTAAACATTATCATGTGACCATTAGTAGTTTATTCCCAGTCACTTATAACGTGACCAAATTGATGACTAAACCATTTTTAGTCATTTATTGGTTATTTTGATTGATCAATTTGGTAGTATATTTAGTCATTAATTTAGTCATTGATTATTATTAACTAGTCATTTATTTAGTCATAGTAGTCATTTATCTAGTCATTGTAATCATTAATTACCATCAATTAGTAGTATATTTAATTATTTTTTATTCACTAATTTTCATCTATTGGTAGTATATTTAGTCATTTATATTAACTGATTTCTATCTATTGGTAATATATTTAGTCATTTTAATCATTATTTTGCCATTCACTTTTGCATGTTGGTTGTCCCATCCAAATTCGTTTATGCTCACCTCATATGACTTAGAATTTGTTAAAATGTAGTTAATGTATGATACTTGACCAATTATGCTATGCAACGATACTACAACTCATAATAACTCGTCTTGTAAAACAAAATTTATTTCCATCTTTATACATATTTTGACCAAAATTATTATACAAAATATATATATATATATATATCTCAAAAGTATATATTACCATTTGAAACCATAAAATTTTAATCTAAAACACACACATACATATATATATATATATATATATATATATATATATATATATATATATATATATATTATACTCAATAATATATATAAATTAATTTTTAAGACTAATATAATAATAAAAAATAAATACATATAATAATAAATAAATACATACATATAATTATAAATAAATAAATAAATACATATATATTTTACAAAATATATATATTTATATATATCCCAAAAATATATATATATATATAATACTTTCAATAATATATAAATTAATTATTAAGAGCAATAAAATAAATAATGAATAAATAAATACATAGATACATATATTATGTATTTATATATAAATAAATAAATACATATAATAATAAATTAATTAATTATTTAGATTAATAAAAAATAATATATATATATATATATATATATATATATATAAACAATAAAAAAAAAAAAAATGGGGGAAGGGGAGCTCAGTTAGTCGACCGCCCTACCTCCAGTAGATTAAAAAAAGTGCCGTGGATGACCCCAAGGCTGCAGACCTAAATCGGCCCATGGACCCTACAATTTTTTTTAATTAAAGAAAAAAAAAATATAAAATAAAATAAAATCCTCAAATGCATTTTTTAATTAAATAAAAATCAAATCAAATAAATTAATAAGTTTAAAAAAATAGAATTTTATTTTTTTATTTTTATAAAACATTATATTATATATATAATTTATACGAAATTTTTATTTTAGATTATAGTGTATGTATATATATGGTTTACATATATATAAATATTTGATTTTGATAATCAAATATATATAAATTATATGAATTTATTAAAAATAAATAAAAATAAAATTTAAAGAAAGTAAGAAAATACATTTATATTGAGTTTATACATGCAAGCAATATGTTTTCATATTGGAGTGAATTATTTTGAGCTTCCTCCATAGCTCAAACTTGCAAACCTTCCGTAGCTTGAACTTGCAAACTTCGAGAAAACAAAATAAAAAATGAAAAATGGACTTGAAAAAAATAATTTTTATTTGGGTCAAATAAATTTAAGGTTTTCTAAGAAGGATTTAGATTAGTTCCTCTAATTGCAAGTGGGACCACTTGCAAATGGGAGGGAAAAAGACTTTTGACTTTAAAATTAAAATTTAAAGTTAATTAAATTTATTCTTGGTGACTTACATGAAATTAATGAATTATTTTAATTTATCTTTATAAATTAATTATTTTCTATAGACTTGTAAAAGTTAATAATTAAGTATTTAAAAAAAAATGTTGAAATATATTTTATTTAATTGTTTCATGGGTAACCCTCCTACACTAATAATTAAATGACATTGCTTTATTTAATTTTTAGTGGTAAATAATATTTAATTATTAACGGTAAATATATTTTGATTTTTATGTTAAATTTAAATTTAATTATTATTAGTTTATTAAAGTTATTTTTGGATTTAGTTATTTGAAATTATTTATTTTATTTAGATGGATAAATTTTTATAAGTTAAAATAATTAACCGTCTTGGTTGATTTTTATAAGGTGTCTTTTAATTATTTAGTTGGAAATGATAATTATTAAAGACTAATTAAATATTTTAACACAATGACACTTTAATAGTCGAATTTGTACCGTAATGCAATTATTATTAATATTTTTAAAGTAATGTAAATAATATTGAAGTATTTGGAAATAATGATTATTAATTACTTAGCATATTATTTATTAAATTGAGTTTTCAATGTCCAATTAATAAATTTATTTAGTTAGCAAAATTTTAGTAGTAAAACATAACTCGTTTGACGTAGTGGCATATAGACTTAGTCTAGTTGTGTGTATAATATAGTCTTAGTAGTATATATAATTGGGTCTCTGCATCTGTGAGCTGCATCTCTAAACACCTTTTTAATTACCTATTTTAATATCATATTGTCTAATTTTGATTTGTGTGACTAATTGTTTAGTTGTATTTTTTATTTTTTACTCGACGATCAAATTAGTCATTTATAACTATGTTGCAAAAAATTAGTAGAATTTAGTCATTTTAGTTTATCATGATTAAATGTTTTAGTCATGTAGTCATTTATTTGTCAAATTCTATTAGTGTTATGAAAAGCACATGAGGGAATCATAAGATGCCATTATGGTAGAGACGTAATGATGCACAAGATATTGTAGTCAGGTTTGTGGTGGCGAAGTCTATTCTAAGATGTAAAGGGGTGCGCTAAGGCATGCAACATATGCCAGCACACTGGGAAGCCCAACCACTAGGATGAGATGCCTCTCAACCCTATTCTTTCCTAGGTACCATTCAAGAAATGGGCTATTGATTTTTCTAGACTAATAACTCCTGCAACATGGTACACAGGTGCAAAGTATATCTTGGTGACCATTACCTATTTCACTAGGTGGGCCAAAGATGCACCAATAAAAGACTGCACAATCATGCGTTTCATTTGGAAAAACATAATAATCCAATATGGGTGCCCATTAAGTTTGAATAGAGATAGGGGCACTCATTTCATCAATGAAACGGTGCACATCTTATTAAATGAATACATGGTGGTGCACCACAAGACCACCCCATATCATCCACAAGCAAATGACACTACTGAGGCATTCGACAAAATCCTAAGAATGTGCCTGACAAAGATATACAATATTGGTCACAAGGATTGAAATGATTGTGTTTCAACAGTATTATAGGCATACTACATATCATATAAGGCCCTGAATAAATCTACACCCTTTTAATTGGTATTTGGCACTGAATCCATTTTCCCCATAGAATTCATGGCATCATCCTTATGCATTACATGGGTAGGTCGCTTGGATGATAATGAATCTTTGAGCACAAGGTTGGAAGATTTGGAGTGCTTGGATGAAAAATGTGCCCAAGCAAGATAGAGTCAACAAATCAAAAAGGTACACCAAAAGCTCTAGCATGACAAGCACACCAAGTATAAGGAGTTGATTGAAGGAGTATTAGTGCTAATCTATGACTCAAAGTACCTTAAGCACCCAAGTAAACTATAAATAAAGTGGATGGGCCCCTATATCATCCACCACATATTAGAGATAGGCACGTGTAAGTTACACACATTATCCAGAGAAATGTTCCCAGGGCATTTCAATGGCAACTGATTGAAGCCATATCAGTAGTAGGATGGTGTTTACACCATAAAGACACCAACTCATTGGTCACTAGTTGGGTGGAGTTGAGCTAACCAGAATAATGTTTGGCACAAGCTAAATGGTTTTAAATGTTGCTTGATCATTGTATAGTGTAAAGAGGCAATAAGTGGCACTTGGTAGCTACAAGGATTTACTTGATGGTATTTCATGCATAAATCCAATTGGGTCAATCAAGCACTTACATTATTTTTAAAGATGCATGAGGTGACGACACATAAGTTATAGGTGCATGAACTTCATCCCGTTCCATTGAATTCATCTTCCCTCTCATGCATAATTCTAATTGAGTGAGTTGAAAACTTGTACTGTGTAAGTGCATGAAGATAGACATCTAAGTCATGGGCATGTGGGACTCATCAGACACAAGTAAAAGATGCATAAGATCCATGTATGTAAGATGAATAGTGCAAGGCTTGTAGAGGCCCAAGAATGAACTACTCTGGTGCTTCTATGTATAATACTAGTTAGTTTATTCGAGCCCATTTGCTTTCTAAGCACCTAGGGCCAAATTCTTAAGTTTTTGGGCACAAAGAAGTTCCTAGAATTTGAATATTTTAGAATAAAAGAAGAATATACACAAGCACAAGTATAACCTTGGCATCATAGTTCAAAAGGGGTGCACCAAATGATCCTATGCTTGAAACTAGAGAACAAGTTGAAGATATTCAACAGGGTTGGGTATAAGAAAGAAAGTGAAAATGCATAATTGACAGTGTGAAAGAGAACTAGGAGAGAAGACAAGTGATGGAGGACTAACACAAGGAATTTTTATGTGGTAGGATAGGCCAAGGTAAGATGATGTGTAAAAAATTGACCAAAATAGAGAAGCGTGCTTGAAACAAGAGTGCAAATATTAAAGAAAGTAGAACCAGGGAGGTTGAATCATGCCTATGTGAGGTACTACACTTAGGTTTCCATAAGGAAGGTGAAGGTTATGATAATGGAATAAGCATAAAAGGAAATCATCTAAGATAGTTGGCGTTCATCTAGATTCAAGTGGGAAGTGATCATTTGACTTTTAACATCACTTCATCAAATTATCATTAGGGAACATTTAATGAAGTGGTGGTCAAAGCACAAAGATATGCAATTAATGCATTGATGATAGATAATTTTCAAGGATTTCATAGATTTTTCATGTTCTTTAAGAAATTGAGGTACCTATGCCATAAAGCCTAGCTTAATGATGGTAGTTGAGAAGAGAAGGGTATGAAATGGTAAATGATAAACTTTTTTAGGTTACAACATTTAAGCTAAATCAAGACTTAGAGTGAATATAAGTAAGAAACTAGAGAGACAAAGGTGAAAACCTTGTCATAGCAAGAATTTGAGCACTTCAGGAGTTTCGCATAAAATGGTAGTATACTAAAGAGGATTACATTCACAGTGAGGCCAATTTGAATAAGTGTAGAGAGATATTCATGGGGAAAATAGATAGTGGAAGTAAGAAGTTGTCACCTAGGACACCATTAACATCCAATAAAGCTTGGGAGTTGAAGGCATAGTCATCGATCCCATGACTACAGAAGTGCCGACCACTATTTGAGGCTTCAATAAGCTGTACCTATTAAGGTTCAACATAAGTAGATTTAGGATGCTAAAGAAGAAAAAATTATCGAGCTCCATGCAAGCATAGTAAGAACCCAAATGGGTTAAAATTATAGAAGAGATGATAGTTACAAAAACCAAGGCAAAGTCAGTCAAGACAGTTAGCATCGTGGAAGTTGACACTTAGGCGCTAACTAAGATGTCATATCAATTTATGTAGTTTCCTCTAGAAGTTGTGGTGGGGGAATATTGGTGCTCATTTGCACACAAATGATAAATAAAATAATATAACCACCAAACATCAAGTCACTTACAAGACTTGATGTAGGATTAGGTGGTAGACATAAGGCACAAGTTAGTGCAAGGTGATGCTCTCTTTGATGTCTCAATTTGAGATAAGCTAATAGCTTCTAGAATAACTCAAATCTATTAGTTTCCCTATTTTAGAAAGATAGAGGAACTCATACAGTTCCTACTCTCATGCATCCATAAGGATTGCATGTACTTTGTAGGTATGCACATGAATATTTAGCATAATTGATCAAGAGGATAACTCCCAGATGTTGGTAAAGAGATCCATCAAATGATAGATAATGATGAAGAAGTGAAGTGTGTAGCTCATCTCCTTAAATAATTCAAGGGGGTTTTGCATTCCCCTCAACAAGTGCGAAGACCCTAGCATGAGGGTGGTAGCATGCCTCTTAATTTCTAAATTGTGCCCAGGTAGTTGATGAATTGATGTGTTAAAGGCATACCTGAGCATCGCATATCACATGGTGTAAGGCATGTAATTCAATATTAAAAAGTTCATCATCAAAGAGTTGGTGAAAAATGCACTGGAGTGCCATAGCATGAAGGGAACCTTCATATAGGGGTCAATCCTTATATTTATTCTTATGGAAGAAATCAGGATCTTGGATGGGAATGAGGATAATCTCTGGGTGTTCTTAGAACACCATGATTCTTTAATGCAAAAATACAAAGACTTCACTAGCCCCACCTCCTTCAGTGCCAAATACAAAATGCACGTGGTGTGATGGTGTGAGAAGTATATATAGGCCTTTGGGCTAGAATGATGCATCTCCCAGGGGCTCCCACAAAGTTTGTTTAGAATGACAACTTTTGTCATAATGCAACATTATTGTTTAGTGCACCTAGCACTAGTGGATGGAAAAAAGTTTGGGTTGTTGAATATCCCCTATGCCTTCTTGGCAAATTACCTTAGAAAAGTGATATGATGGATCCCTAATGCATAACAACTAGACATCCTAGTCAAGGAATTGTATATAGAGAGGCATTTATTAAGGCACCAGTTCATCCATGCCAATGGGAAGGCCACCAAAGATGAAGAAGATGAGTCAGACCGCACCAACATAGATCCCCTCCTAATGGTTACCATTGATGACTTCATCTATAGGCTTTATTATGAGATGAAGCTAAAGAAGAAGGTAGCCTAGGAAGAAAGTATTCCACAAATCATCGATAGTCCTATCTGGATCAGTGATGATGGGACCCTAACACCATCAGAGAAGAGGAAATATCCCTAGAAGAAGAGGGGGAAAAATTGGAAGAAATAGAAGAGTACTTGAAGCTCAAGATCACCTTGAAAGATGAAGCATCCCCTTTAGGATATTTCAAGAAATGCATGAAATTTATGCCAAAGATTTACCCCAGCACAAAAAAGAAATGGAAGGCATAGATTTTGGTGCCCAAGACATTTCTCTATGACATAGAGGAGGAAGGGGAGGAAGAGAATATGGAGGAAGAGATATTCAAGAAGGGTGTTTATATCATGCTTGAGGAAGATAACTCCTCATCAAGTGAAGGGAACCCATCTTGCCACCTTAGACTAAGAGAAGAGAAGGTAGAGATGGAGGAAACTTGACCTCAATGAAGCCAAAATGTAGAGGGCATAATAGATGAAGGATAAAAAATAAGAAATGGCAAAGGTTGAGATGTTGAAAGAGGTCATTAAGATGGTTGAGGCTGAAGAGTGAAGGAAAGAGGAGGAGTGCAAGATACAAAAGATGAAGAGAAGAAGGGAAAAGGAATGAAGGAAGGATAACTAGGAGAAGAGCCCAAAGAAGTAATGCATTTAGGCATTCCAATAGAAGAAAAGTTAAAGTGTAAGTGGAGGACATGGGCCTAGACCAAGAACACATCGATGTGGTGTTGAAGTTTCACCACAGGAGAGAGACCATGCGGGCCAAAGGCCTGTCCCAAGCAGAAATCGATCAAATAGAGGCCAAGGAGATAGAGGTGAGAGAAAATAAATACAAGGTACAAATTACACAGAGGAAGGATGAAAAGGAAAAGGCCAAAAAAGAGGAATTAGAGAGAAAGGACTAAGAGGAGAAGGCAAAGAGGAAGGAAAAATAAGAAAAAGTAGCCCAAGAGGAAAGGGACAGGATGGTGAAAGAGAGAGAGAAGAAGGAGGTTTTTGCTAGCATGAAACCTAGAGGGGAAGAGGTACCAGAGAAGGTGCCTAATGCCTCCACCAAAATGATAGAGGAAGCTACATAATAGGTGCACCATAGTTTGAAAGAGGTGCCTAAAGATAAAGATGGTGATATTAGTGCCTTAGAGAAATAAGCAGAGAAGGAAAAAGACAAGGGAAAAAACCTATTAAACAACCCCCATGAGAAGAATAACATAACGATGATTCAAGTGCTAAATAAAAAGAAGTACACCAGGGGGAGAAGTCTAATGAAGAACCCTAAAAAGAAGAGGAAGAAGAATAAGGCACTAGAGGGATCACTAGTGATAGTAAAGAAGAAAAGGAGCTGAATGATGAAGAAGAGGATGAGCTGAGTAACTAGGAAAAAGTGTAGTAGGATTTCAAGGAAGATGATGGCTTTTACATGATGGAGTACATGCCCCTAAGTACTACCATGACCTTGACATGCCATCAAGTCTCTTAGGCACTAGATTGATAGATAGATGAGCCTCAATTTGAGGTTCCAATAAAAGCACTTTAGCAAGCTAAGAAGCTAGAAGAGGGGCATGACTACTGGCTTATAAATCCTTGAGACATAAACCCCATAAGATCTACAAATGCCCTTATGAAGATGGCCACGTCAGTAGAATGAAAGAACATCATCAATGATGTTTATGCCACTAGTTGGAATAAGATAACATAAGAGGCACAAGAAGAACTAAAAGCCATAAGGCTCAATATCAAACAACTGGTTGAGCACATCAAAGAAGTGGATCCATCCCTGTTGGATGGTGTTGATACTTTAGAGATGAGTGAAGTGGATAAGGTATGCATGCTAGTTGATAAAATGTTACCTTGAATGAAGCTAACACTGGAAGAACAAGATGACCCCTGTGAGGCCATAAAAAAGAGTTGAACAAAAAGCTCGATGTGGTAGAAGACCTTTTTGCCAAAATATAAGATGGCATGGAGGAAGCATATGTAATATTTTACAACTTTACCACATAAACAACAACCATTAATGTGTGTCTTAAGAAGACAAAGGAGGAAAAATATGCCTTGATCAAACACTCATTGACAGTGAGCTGGATTAAGTGTGTGCAAGTGACAACATAGGTGAATGACTTAAGTGCCAAATGGAAGACCCAAAAATAAGAATTGGAAGCTCTCTTCTGTGCCTTTCAAAAAAAGGTGAGTGAACAAGGGGATATATTAAATGGTAGGGTAAGGTGAATAAGGGAGAGGATTTAAGCCTCCAAAAAATAATTGGAAAGCATGGACATGCTCACCCTCGAGGCCATATCAATTGAAGTAGAAGGCACCATTGAATAGATCAATCTCATAATCCATGGATTTGAAAACTTCAAGGTAGAACTAGAACATGATGTGCCTAAATTTTGTGTACCAAAGGCACCGAAAAACTAGTTTGAGGTGGAATAATTCTTTTGTATGGGGTAATGTTGGGCCCCTATTTTGCAACTTACCTAGTAGACTATGCCAACTTGGTACATCTTAGTGCATGGTAGTCATTGTAAATGATTTCCATTTTGAAACCATTAGTGCCAGCTAGATGAATCTTAAGTGATCTTATGCCCACTGACAGACATTTACTTGGCACTTAGATTTGAAGGAGAATCTCTCGAGTTATTGCACATGGCATATGGAGAGCATGGGTATCAAAGTAGTGGAGCTGATAGCATAACAACCTCTAATAATAATGCAACATCTGATGTGTGCCCATCCAACCTAGAAAGAAGATGCTCCTCTACCTATATAAAGGAGCTTGAAACTAAAGAAGGGAGGAGGAAATTAATGGTGGCAAATATCTATTGAAATTGAGATCCACCAGTAGTATTTTTTAACCAACATGAACTATGTCAACAAATCTGAATGTATATCCCAAGCTCGCTCGTGATCTGCTGGGTATAAGTAGATTCTAGGATGAGCCTAGGCTCTATTTATATAATCTATACTTTATATTGACAACATTGAAGTTAATAGAATGGTGTTGCTTATCATATTGATTGTTGATTCTTTCCTTATGAGTTAACACTGTTTTATGTTGGTAGCTTAGTTTTATGGGAATAATGTTGTAGTTTCTCGTGGTATAATGTATTGTGATGCAAAGTTCCTTCACAAGTTGCTAATGACATTATTGTTCCAAAGAGAGACTTTGACATACCCATGAAATATAGTAAGTGTTGAAACTAACATGCGTTGAGGCCCTAATACTTGTGCCTAAAGTGCTAACTCAAAGAATGAGCACTTGAACATAAGCCATCCCCTTGACTTGGCTAAATTCCTGAATGACCCCTAACTTTCTATCCCCTGACTTGTACCATTAAGAGTTCTGCCCAAGTAAGATATGACCCTATACTATGGGATTTGCACCCTTGAATAGGATCATGCCTCACGACCATACTTAGAGTAGTTGAGCATCGATAGGCCTCCTAAACCCATCTTTCCAATTACTAAATCTTGTTGAGACTAAGGTTGTACCATGTTTCAACTAGCCCAATACAGGTCCAATCCCTTCACTGTTGCACTTCAAGTGAGTGCACAAGGCTTACACCTTGTGTGAAATTGATGCCAACATAGTAGTGTGTTAAATTTTGTGCACCATAGACCCTACTATGCTCATGCATAGTTTTACCAAGTAGAGAATTGACTTGGCTTGACTACTAAGCACATGACTAAGCACAAATCTAATCAAGCTCACTTTTTTACAATACACAATATGGGATATTCAAGTGATGGGTTTGGTAAGTGCACAACCAATATTCTTGAACCTCTTTTGATTAATTCAAATATAAATTCTAAAGGTATTGGATATAATGTTTTAAATACTTCTAATGAAAATTTAGAATCTTATTGTCCTTCACACTATAGGACTTATAATGCAACTTCTTTTGATTATACTACTTCTAATGCTGATGATCTAGTTAAAAATATTAAACCTTGTACATATTTTAGAAAACATGGGCATCGTATATCTAAATGTTAGAATTTGTATCCATGCAAATATTGTGGTAAATCCACTCATGACACTTTACATTGATAGAAAACAACTAAATCTCCTACCTCTAAAGGTAAAACTATTTGGATTCCTAAAAAAAAATCTTCTAAAGACTTTGTTTTTTGTTCTTATAATAATTATTCTAATGCTTTACTTATAATATATTTTCCAAGTCACACATATTTGTCTTTATTTTATTTAGCTAAATCTCTTTTATTGCATTCCTTAATTTTTATTGCACATGATATATAATTTAATTATTTTGACTAACTTATTTTTATGTAGGTTTATGTACTTTATGATGAAAGTTGTCCTTAATCTAATTGCCTTTACATCTACTTTTATTACATTATGTATGTAGATTATATTTTTGGCATATTGGTTATTTAACTCAAAATATTGGTGTTAGTTTACTTGTCTTGTATGATTTATGGATCATTAATCTTTTTTATTGGTCCTTATTCTAATGTGGATCAACCACATTATCTAAAGAATATTCTTGGAGATTCTTGGTGATCACACTTTTTTCCTTACGACTTTTGGCAGTACATTCCCTTATTCTCTCTTTCTAAATATTTTGTAATTCCCATTGAAGGAAGTTTCTATTAAGGGAGAGATCATTGTAATTTCAACTCCCTTATTTATTTGTAAAAGGTTTTCTGCACTTTTTTAACCCCAAATTAAGTTTAAGGAGGAATGTTGGAGAATTAATCTCATTTGAGTCCTTTCATAAGTCGTTAGGAGTGTGTTATGTTACCCTTTATTTAGGATAATATTTTAATCTAATTTTTTATTCATGTGTGGAGAATTTGTATTTATGTAAATTATTAATTCGCATAAATCTATATTCTATGAGGTGTCACCTCTTTATCATCCTTAAGATTTTTTTAGTTACTTTCATGTAATTCTCTCCCTCTACATTTCGCACATATCCTCCCCACTTGTAACAGGATTAGAGACATTTGGCACATATGCTGAACCTTGCACATATAACTCCTTATTCTCTCTAACTCTATTTATTGAGTTTTTCTCTTCCTCTTTTATTATTGTTTTTGATAATTCTTAGATATTTACCTTACTCTTGATCTTGTATCCTTGTGAAGCTCACTTTTGGCTTGAGGTCATTCTTCTTTCTATTGGCTTCTTCTTGCTATTTATTTAAAGTTCATTGTATATACATCTAAAATTACTTACATTTTTTAATGTCACTAATATTCCTATTAGTCGACACTAATTTCACTTATCCTATCTAATATTATTTATATCATCTAATTCTACCCTAACATCACCCCTTCTAGTCATTTATCTAATACCTCTTTCCATTATTATTTATTCATTAACCTTATTCCTACCCCACCAATTTATTAATTTTTCTAAATAATGGCTTATCCTATCCTAATCCCACTTATCTATTATTTTGGAATTTAAAATTCTCATAACTCACCTAACTAGATACTAAGACTACTCTTAGGCTCTCCTACACCCCTAATCCCTAATCACCTAACTAATCTTACCGATCCCCTAAATAGATTATAGAATTCTCTAATTATAGAATCATCTCTAACGTGGCCCTTCTTCTCTATAATCCTCTAATCTAAAGGCTTACAAGGAATTATCTCTCTCTCTCTCTCTCTCTCTCTCTCTCTCTCTCTCTCTCTCTCTCTCTCTCTTCTATTTAAACACCTCCAATCCTCCATTGAAGCTAACTAGGAATTACATGAATAGAGGAAACCACACAATCTCCATGCCAAATCTATAAATCCACTTAATCCATAAATCCATAATCATAATCATTTATCATACCATCATCATTTCAAAATTTTGAGTTTAATTTTAATAAACAATCCAATAATTTGTTTTAAAGATCTTAGAGGGAGGATAGGAGAAGCAAGGAATTGGTAAGAGTTGTCTAGTTGATTCTGATTTGATTCTATAATCTCTCCTATTGAGTGTATTGTGAATTTTGGATAAAATTCCTATGTTTTGATAGTTTTTATTCATTTTCTAAAAATTATGATCACACATTTGGAAACCACAGTGGGAAATAGGCCTCCTCTTGAACTAACATCTTCTGCCTTGAGTGTGTTTGCTTGAGATATATAGGCTAGGTTAAACAAGAATCTGGTGGGTCCAAGTTTCATAATTTTTGTTCACATTATTTTAGTATCAATATTTTTTATGATAACCTATGAATTTTCATTAAGATCAGCTTGTACTCTTATTTGTCAATTTATTGTCCTATTGATCTTCTCTGATCTACTTTGTTAGATGAGTACAAGCCTCAAATAGGCATAAGCCTTGAGACATCTTGTCAACACAGTTCACTTTCCCTTTAGGCTACCACATTCTACATGTCTATCATGTCCTTAGTAACTAAGACATTTTACAAAATCTACTTTTAGTTATATGACCATACCATGTTGCTAAATTAGGTGAAAATGAGCCAAAGCCATGAGAAGATACCTATATGACCCCCATGACCAACCATTTGAGTAAACACAAAGTGTCCATTTGACCATTGCCATTGGTAATCTGGGCCATTTTATAAATAATATTATGGGGTTTTGAACCTTAGACCTATTTCTTGTTTTTATTTTTCAACCTCCTTCTATAGTTATCACTGTCTACAAGACCATACTTATTTGAGGCATTACGATAAATAGCCCATGCACCTTGGTCAAAGCTACACCTATTTGAGGCACTCCATCAAGTAGTTCATAAGCATTGTATATACTTCCATGTTGGGAATTTTTAATTTTAATATATGTCAAAAAAAATAAGGGACTATGTAGTGAATTTTGAAGATCTATTCCTTGTAAAAACTTTAATCAACTTATCCAAGTCATTTAGGGTTGTGATCTCATCAAAGGAAAGTGTAACTATGTTTTAATTTAAAACCCATAGATTTATCTCATTCTTAAGAGATGCCTTTGAAATGGCTCTTCAACTATAATTAAGATACAACATGGAGACATTAGGGTTGAGGGAACCATAGAAATTAATGTCGCCTCTTGCATAGATTATCAACATTGCATGAGTTAGTTCATCTCCCTCTTTTTTGGCTCAGAATATTTCCTCTAACATGACACATTATGGTAATTTTTCAACTTTATCATGTCTAATAATTTATTGAAGCTTCAAAAGACATTAATATTTTTATTTGTTGAGATATTTTGTCAAATAGTTCAAGTGCCACGTGTTGGGAGGATGCTATCAAAGGTGGGAAGATCAAAGCATCAATGCACATGGTGAAATATTGTCCATATAACCACCCTTGGAAAGTCCCAATTCCATGTTGAAAATGTTTCAAATTCATCCCACTTGACCACACACTTGGCATTAAAAGCAACATCATTAGTACTCTGGGAATTTTACACAATCTTTGTTGTTAGGTTTGGAATAGTGAGCCTATTGAAACATCTCTTTTTTTGAGACATTTAGATTTTAGATATTTGGTTACATCAAATTATAAGATATAAAAATTGGTATTTTTTATTAATAAGGGAAATTAATAATATATTGACACCATAATCCATGAGCTGAGCAACATAGCTTTTGATCACTACAAGTATTTTATAACTTTCAGTCATGTCATAATAAATGTTTGCTCTAACCGATTTTATTTTGTCAAACCTATTCATTATTACCAAGAAACAATTGTGATTCAAAGAGGTCTTATTTTATTAAACAATGTTTTGATCATCAAATATGCTTAATGTCTAAAAATATATTTGAAATTTATGCATAGTATTTATCTAGTCTTAGATATCATATAGTGGGGTTCTATAATTTTAAGTCTAGTCTATTGAATAATAAAGTTAGTCTAGATTAAAAGGATTAATTTAAAGTCTAAAAGGCAAATATCATAAAATGTTGTATAAATAAGCATAAGTTGTATAGTATTTTTTTTGATAAAGGCTATAGTCATTTCAAATAATGAGTTTGCCATCATAGTTTTTAAATATTAGATTTCTTTCCTTTTTTTTTAATAATATATAAAATCATAAAATAAAGGGTAAAGTTTTATAACCTATAGGTAATAAAAATATCAAAAATAAAAAATCATAAAACTACTAAAGATATTGGTGTAGGATGTACCTTAAGGTTAACAATTGAAGTTGATACAACACGTAATTTAAAACTGCTATCAATTTTTTTGTAGGGCACCCTCAAAGACTATCAATTTGAACTACTAAATCATTTATTTGTAGAAAAATCAGTCAAAGGCCACACTAAAAACCACTAAACTATTTGTTTATAGGATGTTAGATGAAGATGTGGTATAAAATTGATTTTTATAATTTTTGTCTTCTTTGATTATCTTGCTTAAATCTTTTTGTTTCTTTGAGTGTCACCTGAGGGATACAATGGTGTATGCTCTCCTCCTTGCATCCTTGCAAAGATTCTTAGAGGATCAAAAACCACTAATAAACCCTCCCCTTTTTCTTAGGGTTAACATGATGTGGAATTGACAACCACACACTTGACATAGACTTATGGGGATAATGACTATGGATTTCACCACCACACACTAATTCACACTCTATGTTCTGGTGGAGTATAAATATTAGGGACATCTATTGTTAGAATAAGTGGTTGACCTTATACATGTCTTATATGAAGTGGATAATTTCATTCTATGGACTAGGCATTAGACATCACCCTACATGAACTTGGGCCCCATTGTACCTAACATATATCAAGGATGCCCTTAGAGATTGTTTAACCTAGCATAGGACCATCAACCATAATAAGCAACTTACTATCGAAGTCAATATCAGATCCCAAGTGACCATCATGTGAAGATGGGGTTGAGAGGGTTTGGTAGATTTCATAATGGTTTACCAACCTATAGCCTCACCCACAAAGTCATTAGATAGTGTAGTCATCATGTTACACACCCTTAAGTTTACTAATCTTAGGACTATGTTCTACTTGCTTATGTGTGTGTCATGCTAGACCAATGTTGTTTGTGAGATAAGTTAGCTTTTAACCCAAACCTATACACAGTTATCTAGGTTTTATAATATCATCATGTTGTATATCCCCATTATCTTGTACATTATAATCATCATCCCCATTTTGTACATTCTTAATCATCTTGTACATCATTATCTTGTACATCCTTAATCCTTGTACATATCCTAATCTTATTTTGTCTTGACTTATTTATCATCCTATCCTTATCTTATCAAACCTTTTCATCTCATCTAGTATTCCCCTATTTAGGAAAATCATATGTTAATTTATTGGATTTTTAGGTCATAAACTTGTCCAAATCATACATAATCAACCTTGTCCTAAACTCAATCCCATCACACAATCTTATAACCATATAACCCTGAGAAAATTGGTCTATGGATTGAGCTAGTCCTTTTGTCATCCTGGCATACCATTCTATCACTCTAGTCCACTTTTGTTTAGTCTATCAACTATCACTTGGTCAAATTTAATTCTTAGTTGATACCCTATTAGCAACCTATCACTTTTTCAGTTTCAATCTATTATCTAATCATCATCAATCTAGTTTTCTAATCACCTCTAATCCAATCATCTTACCTATTCATAACTAACACATATCCAACCATCATCTTGATAGTTTGAATCCAAGAACTAGTAAAATCCCAATCCTTTTGATATCTTGAAAATAAGGTATTATTGACAGATCGTTATCACCTATTGCACTATCAATATAAAATCTGATTATAGACTTATGTCATAATCTATTTAGTCTAAATTATCCTCATCATCACCGATCATACTAGCTTAATCATTCAGACTTAATTTTTTTAGGGACCATATTTTTATTTAATCCTTAGTCTACCTTCACATCAGCCCCCTTCATCATCCATCATCTATTAATTATCCACCCACATGTAGTTGGACCTTGTTCTCTTGGACCAATACCTATTTTCCAACAAGGATGAGATCTTTTTACGATACCTAAAAATGCATGCTTACCTACCTTCCAACCTTGATCTTATCAAGCATAAACTAATGTTCCAACCCCCATCTACACCTCACCCATATGCTATCCCATCAAGGTTAAACCCATCGTCCATTAATCATAACCATAGTCCTCACTATACAAGTGATAAAGACACCTTATTTAATGAATATATCTTGGCCAACAAGGTTGAGTTATTTTTATGGATATTAGGATAGGTGCTAGTTTCCCAATGATTCTAAACCCCTAAGCCTAAAGTCACCTCCAAAAAAATTCCCTAATCAAGCCTTATCCCCATCTAATTATCATAACAACCAATCCCATTTCAATCCCCCATCCACTAGCCCTAGTCCTAGTCATGGCCTTCTTAGTCCAAAGATCAATGTATTTCATAAATATATTATTGAAAACAAAGAGGTAGTCCTTTTGCAACTCCTTGATATTTGTTCCCAAATTCTTGAAGGCCTTGACCCCATTCAACTCACCTTACCTCAAATTAGTACCCATATATAGTTAAATCCTCTTTCTACTGGTCATAATCCTTCACCAATCCCCCATCTTACTAGAAAATGGAAGCCTCAATTTTCAACATCATCATCTCCCAATATTATGACATCATCATTTCACACTAAATCCAACACTAGAGTCAAGTACTATAACCCTCTCCTAATATCCATGGAAACCATATTTTGGAAATTGAGGTCCATAGGCATCCACTTGAAAACACTACCTTTAGTTTTATTTAAACATGTGCCCTCATGGTATCAAACATAATGATTTTTTATATATCATAAATTCACTAGGAATTCTATTAATATATGTCTCCCCTTTTAGAGATTATATCCAAAAATTAGTCAATAATGACAACATTAAAATTGAGGGAGAATCCAATGCATCCACACCTAGGAGAGTGAAAAAAGGGTATGCCAAGATTCCTTTCCTAATTACAATTAAGCTTCTTCCCTTCTCAACTAAGGTCATGATACCCATTGTATCCATCACACTACTATCCCTGATCAAACCATCCCTATGTCCTATTCATATCACATTCCCCATCTTCACAAATTCATTAAGCCTAACACATCCATTCCCAAACCCAAAGTGAAAGAGGCACTTGTGGACAATGATGATATACAAAGGGCCCTATATGTAGCTACTATAAAAAAATAATCTATTGATAACATCACCTTGTCAACATCCCTATCAAAATCAACATCAAAATGGTTAGGATCATGTTCAACACTAGCATTTGAATTATAATCCATATTAGAAGTATCACCCCTTTTAGATAATGAGAGTCATGTTGATGCCTATCTCTTTTAATATGTTTCTAATACAAATGTCAACCAGCTAGGAGGCATAACTCTTGAACTATCTTAGGATGATGAAATCATAACATAATTCTTGGATGCTTTATTAGTCGATGATCAAGTTGGATATGAATTGGCTTTAGATGTTAATTCCATAGCTAGTCTTAGTGATCATTTCATGATTATTAAGGACACTTTCTCCAATGTTGAGGTTGGGTCTCCTAGTAGCTCTTATGAGGATTATGCTACCCATTATCCCCTTAATCCAATTCTTTCACCACACATCCCCAATCATCCATCACCTCCTAACAATCCCTCCATCCCACTCTCTGAATGGGATAAATAGGGACATGCATCATTGGATTCCCCACATCATATAATATCATGTGTTAATATATGAGATTCCAAGACAATAATAAATTAATCAAGGCAAATAATCAAGTCAGTTGTGATATAAAAGTAATCAATCAAAGTCAAGAAGATATTCATAATCAACCAAGTCAAAAAGCATCACCCCTAGCATAAATATATTTGAAGTGATATATGACTATCAAAATCAAAATAATCATCTATCAAGTCTTAAGTCAAAATCCTTTAGTGAAGCCCAAAATTAGGCACCAGGGGGTAACCCAAATCAAAGTCAAGTATCTGCAAGTTAAAAATCTTTTAAGAATAGTTACAATATGGCCAAAAATCCTCCTAATATTTGGATTTAAAATCAAGAAAGTCATAAGGTCTTGGATCCCTTAATCCATGACACCAATCAAAAATTTCCCCTTCATCATATATAACCTATTGAACCCCATTAACACTCTGCTTCCAATCACATTGTCCAGGTTATGTCCATCATAACCATATCACCCATTCACATTCTACACTCCACCATTAAAATTAAGGTGTAATCCCATCCATACCACATATCACTTTACCAAGAAACATCACCTCTTATAGGGGTCATAAAGACACTTGGTTGAGACATCCAAAGGATGTTAAATCAAGAGTTAACAAATGTCACCAAGACATTCATAAATCTAGCATCGACAACATGGTCCTACCATCACACATCTCCAAAATAGGTATTAGTTAGAAGATCAAGAAAGTGCATACAATCCTGCATCTTGACCACCTCTAATAAATTAAGAATCTATAAAAAATTATAAAAAACATCATTTGTCCAATGGTGAAAACTAGTCTTTTGGCACCTTGGGCAAGTACCATGATGAAAATTGGTTTCCAATGTCAAGGTAAAATAATATATTGTTTGCATTGTACCTCAAAACTTGAGGGAAAGAACCACTTCATCTTTACCATCATATCCCATGTTCCTTGCCAACCCAATCCATGTCATAGTCCAAACATCTTTGTCCATCATGTCCATATATCCCTTATCCTTATCTGGTCTACCATTCCTTCCCGTATTAACCTTTATAAGGGTATGGAAGGTGCTTTGATAAATGTTTTGAAATCATCTTAGCATATCCTTTGATGCATAGTCAGGTAATTCTATACCTATTTCCTTATTGATGTAGTCATTTGCTATCCCTAGTTACATTCTTTAGTAACCCCATTTGTATAGTCTAAATATAAATTCCAAAAATACATAAAATTTGACATATTCCAAAAATCCATAAAATTTTAAATATTGCAAAAAACTCTAAAAATCATAAAATCTATAAAAAGCCAAAAGTATTCTAAGATGTCTTGTCTTATGCCTATTCCCCCAATTACATCCATATCCATGCCTTTCATCTTCCATAACCAAGTCATAGTCATCCATATTCCTATTGTATCTCATCCCCTATTCTGAAGTGGGGCAAATAAAGTCTATGTTAAGCCATATTTGACATAGTCTCAATTTAGCCTAACAAGTTTCTCATCTAAGATCATAACATGGTCAATCCTAAAGCTAGCCCTTGTGTTCAAATTTTCTCTAACACACAATATTTTTAATCACTATTGATCTTAATCCAAGCCCCTCATCTACTCCAAGTCTATACCTTGTCCAAGTTTCTAAACTTAGTCTAGCTCATCACTAGATCAATCATCTCATCAACTCTCAAGACAATTAGACAAGACACAATGACACTGCATCTAAATACTTATGTGAGTTAATTATATGTTCTTTGTTGTTTGCATGTCTTTTATCATTTAAATATCTGATTACCTTTTGTTCATTTGTCTATGTTTCTTTTAGTCTTGCATCATGTTTATTTTTATCTATTGGGCAATGAATGAGAATGCTATGATGACACCAAAAATTACTATGATGCTTTTAGTTGCCCTTAATGATGCAGGGTTTTCTATTTTCCCCTTGTTATGCATGATGGCACAATATCCTCTTGGTCATACTTATATCATTAGGCATATTTCTAGGTGATATATTTATCAGCTTGCTTGGACTATGATGAGCCATATTACAAAAGTTATGAATTGATCATCTACGAACTCATCATTTATCTTATCTTATATCACTTATCATAACATCTAACATTCCATATCCAATCATTTATCCTAATCCTTTATCTTCAAATCAATCATCCAAGTATACTCATCTAAACTCCTTTTATCATCACATATACATCCTCTAATACATCATCTATCATCTCTCTAGTCATCAATATCTCATCTCCTATCATTTTTCCTACTCCTCTATCCTCATGTCTAACATTTAAGTCACATCATCTATCTAAAAAATAATATGTCTACAATCATATATATTATCATCTATCATCTAGTCTTAACTACTTTTGCCTAAGGTATTTTTAGACTATATAGGCAATGCTTAGGCACATAACATGACTAAGGTCAATTCAGCCACTCTCCTTTCTTTCCCCACCATTTGTCATCACATATATCTTGTCGCTCATCATATTCTCATATTGCATTAGTCAAAATAATTGACCCATAATATAAATAATTAATCAATAAATCTATTGATCCATCACCATCTCCATACTCTTTTTCATCAATCACCTGCACCTATTGATTGGGCCTAAAACGTCACTACATTTGTATGTTATTCATCCATCATCTATTATCATTTATTGGTTAATTCATTATTTAAAGTTAATGGTTCCTCCTTTGATTGGGGCTTAACCATGACTGTAACTTTATCATCTATCATCCCCTTACATGTGTTCTTGATATAGACATCATTGCTATTAATCATATTGTGTCTTATTTATTTGATGTATTGAAATCAAATTATTCTCATGAATCTTTTGGCCACTCGATCATATCATTTCTTCTTTTTCTTTCATCATATCACTCAAATGTAGCTTTGAGCTATACCCACCATTAATATTATCAAATAATTATCTTTTCTTTAACCGAATGCTCTTCCATTATGTGTACTTACTTGGGATATGGAGACAACTCATTGCATTTATCATTTTGGTTTGTAACTCTCCATGGCATGTGTCCTTATTTGGGATATGTTGAAAGATCCTAGCATTTTATCTTGTCATCATCTGTGTCCACTCCCTGTGCATATGTATTTTATAGTGGCATCATAACTTAGTAGTTTATTGCTCAGGTTGAGTTTATTTTATTCATTGTCTATCTCACATCTCACCTCTCACATCTTGAATCCTATCCCCTTATCTATTCGTCACATACCACCCCTTGTTTCCTCTTTCGAGTGGCCATATGTCTCATTCTTTCATGGATGTCCCCTCCAGGGTGAATCATATCTACTAATATTCATCCATGAAATGGTTTTTAAGAAAGACCATTACTCCTAATTCATCCACTCTAAATGCCCTTTTAAAGAGGGGTAAAATGTATACATATAAAATTGATCACTTCATTTAACATCATTAATATTCCTATTAGTCGACACTAATTTCACTTACCCCATATAATACTAGTTATCTCATCTAAATCCTACCTAATATCACCCCTTCTAGTCATTTATCTAATACCCCTTTCCATTATTTTTCATTCACCAAACTTATTCCTACCCCACCAATCTATTAATTCTTCTAAATCATGGCTTATCCTATCCTAATACCACTTATGCATTATTTGAGACTTTAAAATTCTCATGGCTCACCTACCCATCTACTAAGCCTACTCTTAGGCTCTCCTACAACCCTAATCCCTAATCACTTACCTAATCCCAATCTTAATCACTTAACTAATATTAATTATCCCCTAAAAGGATTCTAGAATTCTCCAATTCTAGAATCCTCTCTAACATGGCCCTTCTTCTCTATAGGCCTCTATTTTAGAGGTTTATAAGGAATTTTTAATTCATTTTTAAATCCTCCCTATCTCTTATATTTAAACACCTCTAATTATCCATTAAAGCTAACTAAGAACTACATGAATAGAGTAAGCCATACAATCTTCATGCCAAATCCATGAATCCACATAAACCATGAATCCTTAATCATAATCATTGATCATACCATCATCATGTCAAAATTTTGAGTCTAATTGCAATCAACAATCCAACAATTCAGTTTGAAGATCTTGGAGGGAGGATAGGAGAAACAAAGAATTGGTAAGAGTTGTCTAGTTGATTATGATTTTCTTCCATAATCTCTCCTATTGAGTGTATTATGAATTTTGGGTAAAATTCTTATTTTTTTGTAGTTTTTATTCAATTTCTCAAAATTACAATCACACACATTGATTACAAGGATTTTTAATATAATGTGGGGTTTTTCTTCATTTGATGGTTTCCCTACTTGTCAACTCTTATCTCTCTTTACGTGGTTGATTCACTCTTGAGATAACATTTTTTACTTTTACAATCTTTAAGGTATTCAATGTTATTTATATTTTGATCTTTAGAAATATTTTTTCATAATGCTTTTAACATCTTGCTCAAATCATTGCCATTTTTATGGGAGAGGTATTTATAACTTATGGGCATGTATTTCTACTACCACATCCTTAAAATTATCTCTAGATCTCGTGATATTTAAGATACACCTCCAAAACTTACATCACTACCTCTCTATAATATTATAATTTATTGATTAGGCTTATATTATTATTTTTCACACATTATTTAACTTAGTTAAAAGTAATTACTTATTTTTTTAATAATGCATTTGTAATCCATTTATCCATATTACATTGAGATGAACCCTCATTACCTTGAATTATTCTTACAGTTTCATATTTTTGGTGTAATTGGGTTGTATCTTACAAAGTATTAGGATAAAATATATGAACTTATCTATATTATTTTCTAGGTTTAATTCCCTTAAATGTTATTGGATCTAGTTTCCCTAACTTATTTGTGTTTAATTCCAAACCATAGGTTAATTTATCTAATTTTTTTCCAAACCATAATTTTATTATATGGTATGTATGTTTCATGTTTGATCTCAATTTATGCCACCAAACTTGATTACATATATGCATATAACTAGGAGGAGTGATAGGATTAATTGAGAACCTATTGATTTTATTGAAATTTATTTGGTTAATTTTAGATCAAGCTTGAGTAAAAATAGAATCTAAAAACACACTTAGTTTTGCTCAAATAATGGTATGTGTTGGTGTTAAAATATACATATACATATACATATACATATACATATATATGTATACACAAATACACACACACACACACACACACACACACACATATATATATTGGGTTCATAGTCACAACATCATAATGGGAAACCTCAATACTTTTAACTAATGGAACCTCTAAATAATTCCAATTTTATTCTAATTTAACACTAATATTATTTTTTTATGGTGAAAAGGGTGATAGGAAAGAATCCTAAAAGTAAAATATAATAATGGAGGTGCCCTAAAGTAGATGATCCCCTACCATTCCAAGGAATAAAAGCACATAATAAATGATAAAAACAAGGATTAATACCAAATATCCCAACAAGGTGCAAAAGGTAACTAGTTTAACACTTAAATCAAATTAAACATCCACAAATAATTGTGATGAATAATATAGGGAAACCAAAACATATATTTTTTAATTCTTCATAATTCACATAATTTATAATATATTTATAGTATAATCTAATATCAAAATGACAAGAAAATGCTTGAGCCATGAATACCCAATACACTTGAAAAACTCCATGGACCAAAGAACCCCAAAAATAGAGAGGCTCTCTCCATTTATTTAAAATTAAGACAAAGAGAAAAAATGTTTCCTTTGAATTTATAATCAGATTCCCTTGATTCTAGCCCAAGTTCAATGGAAAAAACTTCCCTCTTGAACATGTGTAGAATTTATTTGGTGCGTCATAAATGTATTATTTCCCCATCATATCCATTTTCATTTCCATCCTCATCACCCATCAACATGTCATCTATAAGAAATATCTCATTATTTTACTAATTTTAGATTGGGCAGTCATAAAATAGTGCAATTTTTTATAATCAGATTAAGTAAAATATAGAAATAATATACAAATATGAATTGAAATTGATAACCTAGACATTTCACTTAGAATATATGAAAATAAAAAATTATGAAGGTATAAGTATATTATATTATTTTGATATTATGTCACTCATAGAAGGTGCACTTGTGTCTAAAAATATTTTATAATGCTTCATCACTACTCAAATCATAAAGTAGTATTTGAAAGCCTATTGGACACTATCAGTAAATTATGACATCTACTGTAACTAATACTATCTAGGCTCTACCAAAATTATCTCTATATTTTGTGTAGGTATATAAATCTTGAGACCCATGTGTTTGTGGCTATAGATGCTTATTGTGTGTGTTATCTCTTGTGGTCATGTGCACTAACCTTTGTTCTCCTTCTCATTTTTATAAACCCTAGTTTTTATTTAGACCATAAGATGAGCCTTGAATAAAGGGTTAGTATTTTGTTTTGGATAACCCCAACCACTCCTGATGGAATGGTTGAATGTTATCTAAGTTTTAATACTCTAAAGAAGGATTAAATTTCACATATCTCTCTCACTTATGTGTGTATGTGAAACATAATTATTAATATAGAATGCAATGTAATGTTTGGATTTAGACACATGGAACCATGAAACATTTATTTTCACATGTATTTAAAATAAGCCACAAGACTACTCCTTTGATGGATTTTTAGACATGTATGCCTCTATAATAATTTATTAAAAGAGTGCCAATTGATTCCTCAAGTTTAGTAGGACTTGTCAAGGTAATGGCCATGTGATTATTAACTTAGGAATTATTTTTATTTATGGATGAATATTTTTTATTTCCAACCACATGTAGATACTAAAATATAGTCTTAAGCACTTTTTAATGACACACTTGACACACATTTACCACACATGACTTGAACACATAAATAAAGTCCTAACTCACCATCCTTTTACACTTGCAAGCTATATTATGAACCAATTCTTCCATTTTGATGTTATATACCTAAAATATCCTAATTTACTATTTATAACTTGATAAATATATTTTACACACATTGTTAAACTCTTAGTTCAGTTTAGATGTACATAGGCTAGTTTTGCTAGTTATGGTCATTATTGATATTTAATAAAGAACTACACTGGTATTAACTAACCCACTCACATCAATATATAGTTTATAAAATCAAACCCATAGTTAGGATTAGCCCTTAATCCTAGTCTATTGGTGCATGAGGAATTATTAAATTAGATCCATATATAAATAAATCAATGTCTCATTCAAAATGGACTTGACATTTATTTATTATATATCTATACACTACTATAAATTGAGAAAAATAATTTTTAATAATTTTATTAACTATCACTAGGATAATTCACAAGATAAGTCTAAATTACTCAAAATACAAGTCAATGCAAACATTCAAGTACCAAATCTAATCATTATCTACATACACATAGTGAAGGAACATAATTGCATAATCACACTAGGTGGAAGAACTACATGTTGCTTGATTTCCCTCCTTGGAGTATTAGATTTGTAAGTAATAGTAAATCATCAGGTGCAGTGATTGGGATCAGTTTATAATATTACACTTCCCCCATTTTTATAGGTTTTAATTCCTCACAAACACATCTAGGGTTTCAAAGTAAAAGAAGCTGATTTATGGATCTATGTGCATCATGAAGGTTTGTGATCACAAACAAAAAATAATCAAAGAGAAAACATAAATTAAGAAAAGATAGTTATATGGGGTTAGACAATCACTATTCCTTGATTTTTTTTAGGTTAGTACCAACCAATAGGTCAATATTGACTGATGATATTGACTCTATCTTGTGGAACTGACCTAATGTAGACAATGAATTAGTTTCAAAACTAAATGAACCATATGCATTTTTACCTCTAATTTCACTTCCAAAATATAGTCACAATATGAAATTCAACCAAAAAATCTAAGTATCATGATCTATTTAGTAATTTATATATTTATCATATACCATTATAATATTAAAAATATCAACTATTGAGGAATGTTACAAAGATGAATATTGTAGAGGACCTTTAAGAATTTGAATTCCTATTTAGGTAGGAAACATAAAATGATCATGTTTATAGTACCCAATCATAGGATGGATCCAAATATGCACTTCTTGAGGTCACCACAACCCCATATGATTTCTCTCATGGGACTCACCAATCTTTTGGCTTGCTGGACAATATTCTAAAAGTGTCAGGTGCAACCCCAAATCTTGTAGATAATGTGACTCCTATCCAAAATAAGCTAGACTCCCATGGATTAAAACCATCATGGGATAACATGGTCAAAGGTTTAGATCTGGTGGGCTAGGCCTACTCAGGTCCCCATATTTTCCCAAAAATAGCTGACAATAAAATCTTCATCCATGTCTCAGACCCCGTGGTAGAACAAGCCGATGTGGAGCTCACCAAATATATTATTTCTAAGGTCAATGGATACCACCCAAACATTTATGATTTTTATAAATGGTCCAAAAAAATATGAAAACCCAAAGGCCACTTGGAGGTGGTTTCTCTAGCTAGGGATTTCTTCCTAATTAACTTCTCTCTTTAGAAAGACTACATAGGGCTCTCTCTAAAGGCCCTTGGTTTATGGGAACGACAAGTGTCATATTAAAAATATGGAAGGCTAGGTTGAGCCTCAGTAAAATAGCCATGAATGATGTTCTCATGTGGGTACACCTTCCTAAACTCTTTCTAGAATACTGGCATCTAAAGGTCATTAATGGGATTTCTAGGGCCCTAGGCCAACCCATTAAAATTTACTAGTTACTATCTCCTATTGGAGAATGGTCACTAATCATGTCCGCATCTTCATATTGGCCAATAAATCCCTCCTCTAAAAAATAAAAATCAAGTCAAAATATGGTTTTTGGGTTTAGAACATCGTCTATGAAAATAATGTAATCATTTACCCATGGTGTGATGTTCTAAGTCACATGCTTTGGGATTACCCAAAAAAGGCAAGGATTTAGTAGAATATTCTCATCAAAGGATCAGAGTGGATGAAAAAAAGATGGATTCATGGATGGTATGACCACTTAGGATTGGTTTCCCTTTATCCTTCTCAAATACTCCCCTTGCTGATAATTTCAAAGTTTCTCCCTCTGTCATCCTCAAAAAGGACTCTGTAGCTGCCTCCAATCAAATAATAAAAAATGAAGTGCCAAAGCTAGATTCAAGGTCAAAAAACCATCTCAAGGGTGGCTCCCCTTGACCCCTCTTGGATGTTTCTCCCTCTAGTAGTTTCAAAGGTACTTTTTTCTCTAACTCTTTCACTCCTCTTCTTTTGCTTTCTGGCTCTAAACTAGTGTGTGAGTTGGGTCTCCTATAGATACCCCCCTGACCCCTTCCCTCACTTATATCCCAGGCCTTCCTCTCCCATTCCCTCCTTGTACCCTCTCCTTCCTATCAACCCTTGTTCCCCCTCCCACTCCTTGACATCCCTTCCCCCCCTACCCACTTCCTAGGTTGTGTCCTCTCTAATGTGTGTATCCCCTCCTTTGGCCTTTCTCCCCCCTTAGCCTATAACCCTTTCCCCACCCTTGAGCTCTAGACCTCTCCCTCCTCCCCTTGCTTCCCTCTCAGGGAGCCCCATCCCATTCATTTTCCCCTCTACATAACCTTCCCCTCCACCCTCCTCTTCCCTGCCTTTCCCTCCTTTTCCTACCTCCCTTTCCTGGAAGAGTCCTCTCTTTATTAGCCCAGACATCTCCCACCCCCTCCCCTTTCTCACATTCCCTGATGCTTGGTAAAGAAGTGGGGTAATGTTCTGAATCTATCTCTCCCTCTTGGGACCTCCCCTTGGATGATGGGTTTACAACTTGTTCAAAAAATACAATAAAAAAAATGCCAATATTGGCATTACTCTTAAACGTATGGGTATATCTGCAAAAATGATTACAAGGAATCTATAAACTGCAAAAGAGATTGCTAAAGTCTCTTAGAAAAATCTTAAGGTCTAATGCGATAAGAAATGAAAGTTTTCTCATGGAATTTTTGGGGCCTAAATAACCTAAAGAAATAAAGGACCCTCTATAATACCATTAAAAGGGCCAATCCTTCTATTCTACTCATTCAAGAAACAAAAATGTCTGATTCTATCCTCAAAGCCAATGTGGTACAAATCTAGAAAAATGCCCAAGCCCTTTCCTTGGAGTTCCCAGGCACTTCAGGTGGCTTGGAAATCTTTCAAAACCTAGATGATCTAAGAAGTGACCTTTTCTAGAAATCTAATATCCAAATATCAATCTTATTCACTGATCTCACTAGTAATGAAAAATGGATTATAACCAATGCATATGTTCCTAACTCAAAACCAGTCAAGAATCTTTTATGGAAAGCATTATCAAAATTTTGAAAGACTTTTCCTAATTGGAATTGGAATGTGGTAGGTGACCTCAATATTCCCCTCACTCTTGAAGATAAAAAAGGTAGACTCATTGACATCATGGATAACATGCTGGAGTTTAACAACTTCATTGATAATGTGAGGTTAGTGGATGTGGAACTTAATGGAATTCTCTTCACATGGTTCAATTTAAGATTGGGAGAGAATATAATACAAATCCACCTTGACAAAATTTTGACCTCTTTTAAATTAGGACATTCTCTTTTCTGCTTAAGAATGGGTCTAACCACAACCGCTTGGTTTTTGAAGATGACAAAATCTCCAAACCCAAATATAGCCCCATAAAATTAAAAAACATGTGGCATCATTACCCCAATTTCATGGACTTACTAAAATATTGGTGGAAAGAACCCATCCTGGGCTTTGCCATGTTCATCCTCACAAAAAACTCAACTTCCTTAAAACCAAATTAAAAATATGGAACAAAGAAGTGTTTGGGGATATTTTCTATAGAAAAAGGCCCTCAAATTGGAAATTTTAATTATTGAAGAGATTAGTTCCACTAGGTATTATAATGACCTCATGGCCTCAAAGGAAAAATACCTCATGTGTCAATTTCATAACGTAGAAGCTAAAGAGGATCCTGTATAGAAGCAAAATCCTAGATGCTTATGGCTAAAGAAGGGTGACATGAACACAATTTTTTTTCACCATTCAACATCAAGACTCAAAAACATCAACAAAATCTTCCAACTTAAATTTAAGAACCTTCTCTCAGATGATGGAACTCCAGAGGATTCTCTAGTCTCTTCTACTCTCTCAAATTTTGACAAAGTTTTCTCAGCTACTGATAATGCTTCCCTCATCAAGATTCCCTTAAACAAGGAAATTAAAATTGGATTCTTCCACATGAAAGGGTTCAAGGCACCTAGACCTAATGGCTTCCTACATTTTTTCTTCCATAAGTTCTTGGACATTATACACCTAGAAGTCAAAGAAGTTGCTAGAGAATTTTTTCATTCTAAGTCTATTCTCAAAGAAATAAATAACACATTTCTGGTTCTAATCCCAAAATAACAAGGAAACACTAACATTCAAGACTTCTAGCCTATTAGCCTTTGTAATACCACCTACAAAATCTACTCCTCTATTTGGTAAAATTCATGCAATCTCTTCTTGATAAAGTCATTGGGGAGCAACCGGGGGATTTTATGATAGGCAAAAAAATCATAGATGACATTGTCATAACTCACAAATCCATGCATTCCATTTTTAAATCCTCAAGATAGGGCATGCTACCGAAACTAGATATGTCAAAAGCTTATGACCATGTTTCTTGGCATTTCCTGATGTAGATTATGGAAAATCTGGGGCTGAATCATGATACTAGGAAAATTACCTAGAAATGCATTACCACTCATAAGTTTTATATTATTTTAAATGGTGTCCTAAAAGGCTTCTTTTTTTGCTTCAAGAAGCTTGAGATAGGGAGAATCCATCTCTCCCTACCTCTTTATCATTTTAGTAGAAACCTTGGGAAGAAGCTTGAGGAGAGCCTACACTTAGGGCCTTATAAAAGGTATCTCGGTGGCCCAAAATACAAGTCTTATCACTCATCAATAGTTTTATGATGATATTATTATCCTAGGGGACACTTTTGTGGAGGAAGATAAACATATAAAATGCATCTTAAATAACTATGACAAGGTGACCAACCAATGTATCAACTTTCAAAAGAGCTCCCTATTCTTTATTAATACCCCCTACATCAAAAAAGAATCACCAAAATTCTATACTGTCAAGTGGGTAAACTGATGGCAAGCCACTTAGGCATCCCTCTATTTAAAGGGAAAATGGACTCTTAACTTTGGAACACCCTATTCATTGTATCCAAAGGAAATTAGTGGGCTGGAAAGGACACCTTCTTAGTCAGGTAGGGAAATACCATCTCCTTTATGCTTCAATCTAGATCATTATAGTATACCAAATGTCTATTTTTAGAATGCCATCCAATATTACCTCTAAGATTGAACAAATCCAAAAAAACTTCCTATAGAGAGGAACTAAAGAAAGATTTAGATTCAATCTTATTATGTGGGATAAAGTTTGTCTTACAAAAGCTAATAGAGGTCTTGGCCTAAGAATCACTAAATCCATGAACAGAGCCCTATTGACAAAAATGGGTTGGTGCCTCATGAAGGAGAATGGGGAATGGGTAAGAACCATAAAGGATAAATACCTAGAATGAGTGGAAGAGGATGAATTCTTGTGGGAAGAAGGCCCCACTGATGTTTCCACCTTTTATAAATCCATAACAAACTATAAAGATCTTTTGAAGAAATGCATCATATAGAAAATTGGTAATGGTGAGAAAATTGACTTCTCAGAAAACACCTGGTTATCTCATACCCCCTCTCCACTCAAGGGATTTAGGATGGGTGGTATAGATAGTTTAAGTAGAGATGGGGCTCTAAGATCAAAGCTTATTAAGAAATTAAAGATAGAACAAAGTGCTGAAAAGTCCTTCCTAGTGATGATCTACCACTGGAAGAATCTCAAGCTATTCAAAATCTTAACCTAACATTAAGATAGGTCCACATCCCATCATTCCAAAAGGAAGATAATTTTATTTGGTGGGATAAAGAAAATGGATCCTACTCAGTGGCCTTGAGTCATGCTACCAATCTCAATTTGGAAAGTGAATGGAGCCTATGGAAAAACTTTTGGGTTAAGCATCTGACTCCCAAAGTTAATTTATTTTTTTGGCTTGTGGCATAGAATAAAATTTTGATAGTGGATAAATTAGCCAAAAGGGGGTTGATTTTCCCCAATAGATGCCCAATTTGTTGAAGTGTGGAATATTTTATTCACCATCTTTTCCTCGAATCCCCTTTCAGGTTGACTCTATTTAATGGCTTACTAAATCAACTTAACATGGCCTGGGTCAAACCAAAAAATGTCCTAGATCTCATTATGTAATGGAATTCCCTTGAGAATATCCCTTCCCTAGTCTTCCTTTGGCATCTTGCCCTCCCTCATTGGTTCTGGTGTGTATGGAAATTTTTTAATGGTCTTTTTCTGAACAAAATATATTAGCTAAAAGGCATCTTCCCCCACCTCTTCAAGACTATTTTAGAACACTAGAAAGCTTTTACACCTAAAGACAAATATCCTACCCCCAAACCTTACTTATTCTCAAAAATTTGGACATCCAATAAGTTTTATGCTCTCCCTCAAAATATTTAATCCACAAGCACACTAAATGGAAGGCTCCTCCAAAAGGTTGGGTGAAACTAAATTTTGATGGCACCTCTAAGGATAACCTGGGTCCTACAAGGTGTGGAGGTATTATAAGGAATTAAAAAGGGGAGATGTTGGTTACATATATGATTCCCATGGGAACCCAAACAAACCACCTAACCAAGGCCAAGGTAGCCCTCTAGGGTATACAGTTGGCATCAACATCAACCATAATAGAAAGTGACTTTGTGGTGGCTTAGAATAAGTAGAAAGTGACCATATGTGTCATCACTATCAATGTTATAGAGGAATTCATTATAAAAATAACTAGAATGTCATGTGCCAATACCAAGGATTTCAAAGATCATTAAAAAAAAGAGTCGCTATAACATTTTTTAGAATAAATGACTTTGTGTAGATGGTTAAAAAAGGTTTTCCATGAGTTGATATTCCATGATATTGGCCTGACATTTATCTGTAAATTATGTGGTACATGAAACTTGAAAGTAAATATACACTTATATTTTCCCACCATTTTTTACTAAATCACTTCATTGGATACAAAATTAGTCTACCCTACTTTCTGCTAAAGTCCCTTAAGAGTACCATCCTACTACACCAAGTGAATGACACAAATCCCATACTTCACCAAGGATTGATTCTCCTTTTGGTTAAGCATGTCTAAGCCCTTTATGGCCAAGATGTCCCCCCTAAGGGTTCTTTCTCTAGGGAGGATTCCTTGGTGGAGGATCCCATCAAGGGATCCCACCCACCCTATGATCACACCCCCTAAGATAGTTTATCAAAGTCCCCTATTGATGATCTCCCCCTTAAACTATTTATCCCCAAACCAAAACCTATTTATATATAAATGGTTACCCCTATGAAGATAGACTGGAAAAGGAAAGCCATTGTGATGGATGCACTGGAAAAGAATGAACTATATCTAGATAACTTTAACTCAAAGGTTCAATAATTAGCGTTGGGTCTGGCCAAACTCATTCAAAAAAGAATTCACTTCATAGACAAGCCTAAGCCATAGTTTAGGCCTTTGTCCTATCTGCCCAACCCACTCAATCCCTTACATTTCAATCACCAAAGGTTTTGAAATCCCCCCTTAGGGTTCTCCTAAGGGGGTCCCCCTAAGCAGTTCCCCATGCAGGATAATGGAAAAAGTGCCTTAGAATGATCTTCCCTAGTGAAACAAATGAAGGCCCAAGGAAATACACTCAGGCAAAAGTTTCAAATGAAAAATAGATCATTTCAGTGAAGGACACTGTAGATGTTGAAGAACCTTAGGAGGGAATTTACTCCTAATTCTATTCTGGTTTCCTATTTTTTATTTTCATTTTAAGTATGGTAACTTTTTGTTTTTTAGTTTCTCAGCCCTATTGATGGCCTATTAAAACTTTTGCATTTTAGTTTAGTGGTTCTAGGTCCTTGTAAAACCTAGATTTTACCTCATCAAATAAAAAAATAGCAAAAAAATCAATCTTAATATTTTACATTTAGATACATCCTTAAATTCCATATCTAAATTATATTTCAAAGTTCTATCTTAAATAGATTAATCTAACTCAACAATCCAAATTAATGTAAAACATATTGGTGATCCTACACATATATCAAGTAATGAAAAAACCTATGTTTTTCCTTATGATTTCATCCTTATAGGGATTCAAAATTTGGGCTTATTTCTTAATCATCTATTGTTTTTTTAATTTTATGGGGTATCCTTAATTTGACATTATGGGGTTTTTATGATTTATATGCACAAATCACTTCACAACCCTCACCATTATCTTATCTATTATTATACTACTCTTTCCACCTCTCATCAAGATGGTGATATCTATTTTCCCTCCATGGAGGTTCATGCTACTATTTAACCATTTTAGTTTAAGTGTTCATAAACTAATGGAATTAAACTTTTGAAATATAAATATTGATATGTACCAATCCAATATTAAAATACAACATGATATAAAAATTCATAGAGATTAGAAACTTTCTAAAAATATTAAAAATTTCTAGGGATACATAAGCCTCCATAAAATAAAATAAATTCTAACTGTGCAGGTCTATTGTAAGTGTAAACTATGTAAAAAGACTTGAAAAAAAGTGGTGTTAGAAAATAATAATTCATAGTCTACTAGGAAAAGTTTGAAAAAGGTAGATAGGGGTGCACTGTGGTCTTGTCTAAATACTATGACCATGATTCTTAATTTTCAAATATGGGTCTGTGCAATTACCCTCAAGGGTTGGCTAGTGAACTCTATGTTTTGTGTTGTCACAACCCTGTAAAATAGAAAACCCTAGATCTTACCCATGCATTAGATATAAATTAGATAAAAAATGGGGGATAAAAATGGGTAGTGAGGTTGGATGAGATATTATAAGAAACCCCACATAATTTAGTGTTGCCTACATAGTTTAAATGGGCCTCAAGAAAATGTAGTTCTCCCTCCTAAAGTGATTATGTGATTTGTGATTATGCAATTAGAATGACTATAACTAGAATATTGAATGAAATTATTAATAGTAGATCCCCTTGATTTAAATTAAATAATATTTAGACTTGGCTTATGACTATTAAAATGTTGTAGAGTTTAAATAGGAAGAAGTAGTGCTCTTTTGCTTAGTTTATAGTGCAATTGCCAGAGAGATCTATTAAGAGTATAATGAGTGGCCTTGGTGTTTTTTATATGAAATATTTATAATAATTTCACTCAAAAAATTTATCAAACATGTAAGAGAGTCACTATGAAAATTTTTAATTCAAAAAAACTACTATCGAAGCACGAGAGATAAGACCACACTAGGGGACAAGGTAGTAGTGCAACCTTATCTGACTAGTGTCAACTTGTTCAATAAGACCAAAGACTATTGGAACAAGTCTAATAAGATATATTGGTTTGAATAAGGATGTTTATATGGTATTTTTAGTAATTAAAATATAATGAAGGCTTTATTATATATTAAGAATTAATGAAATGATGAATATACCAAGTAAGGCCAAGGATATCAAGAATTAACATTGTCAAGCAGATAATGATTAATTTTATTTGTCTAAATTTGCACTCAATTTATTAGAGTGATGAAAAAAGTGAAATTAATAGAGTAAATTAGATTTATAAAACTAATTATGTATACACACTTTGTCTTTGGATGTGAAACTTTATTGTGTAAGATGCCTTAATATAATAAACCTACAGTAATGCCACTAAAATTAATATTTTTATCATAATTAAAATTTAAAATTTGAAATTTGTTATTTTTAATTTGAAAAGAGAGAAAGGAAAGTATACATATGAAAATAATATGTAATCTATCTACCTTATAACTTAGATATGGTGAAGTGCATGCCCCCCATTGGTACATTTGGAGAAGTGTTGAACTATGATAAATTGAGATTGATCAAATCTAAATTTAAATACCATTGAATGTTCTTGAGTTGGAAATATTTTATGATTCAAATTTAATTTGAAATTATAGAGTAATATTTAAAAATATTTGAAGGGATGGAACCACTAAATGTGGCTTGATACATATTAAAAAGTGCAATCATATAAATTGATTGTTACTAGACTCTAATGTGGCCTACTTGAAACATTGAGATGAATCACATTGTTGTAGCTGGATATAGATTCTATTTGAAACTTGAGAATTTTGAAAATGCAATAGTAGAAACATAGGAATTAATTAATATCATGCTCCTTGTATATATATTGTATTCAAGTGGTATTTTGGTCCTATAAATGAATCTTTGAAGATTTGAAACTTTTAGTTTTTCCCACTTTTGAAACATTTTGAAACTTCTTCAACTTTGCAACTTGTAACTTTTGAAATTATTTTAAATTTATAATTTTAAATTATGGTTATGAGTGCACATGCATACCACATGCCCCCAAATATGAAAATATGGAATCACATTTCCAATTGAAAATTGTATATTTCCATAAAAATTAAATGTCATTCATAAGGTTTTAATGTTATAAGTAATCCCATTTTGATGCCCCCATTTTGAGATCGGAGATGTAGCCTACAAGTCACTTATCTCAAAATAAAGCATATGTGAAAGATATATCACTTTGGATAATTGTAATTGATTACATTCATATTATTGAATATAGAATTGAAATTTCACATGAAGAAAGTGTTAAAAATATATATAATTGAAGCATAGAAGTGAGGTGTGCAAGATATGCATCATTACATGGAAGTAAATATAGAGTATATAAGTGATGCATGACATGAATCATGGCACCATATTAAAATAGATAGAATTCATGATATTATTCATATAACCATAGTAAAAAACAATGGATAAGTAAGCAACACTATATAATTTTTCATAATATGTCACATATAGAGCCCAAAGGGATACATACAAGGGACATGTAAGTGTCACAAAACACACAAATATCATGATGATGTTGTACAATCAATAATTTGAAATACAAGGCCAAGGGTCACACACAAAATAATCAATCAAAATCCTATCTTATCATGTAGGGAAGTCATAATGCAAAACAAAACATGTAGCAAATGAGACTAGTATATATCCATCATATGTATGAATGTGAATATTAGAAAGTAGTATATTTCATGTAATATATGTGTAAATTATGAGTGATTTAATAATAAATTTATATTATATGTATCTCAACATGATAAAGAGTTGTGGATAAAGATAATTTATTAAAGTGTTTGTGGAGAATGTAGAGATTCCCCAAACTTAGTAAGGCTAGTGGGTAATAAGGGAAGACTGAAATCAAAGAATAACGTGAAAGTATGTCTTGTATCAAAATCAATACATTGTGAAAAGAATTGCATATTGAAATATGAAATATTAAATCTAATTAACATATAATATAGAACACGTGAAAGTAAGCTAGTAATTTTTTTTCAAATATGTGAATGCTAAAATATATTTGGAATAGAGGTGCTAAAAAATAAGGTTTTGAAAATAGAGGAAGTAGGGTGGATTTGAAAAATCCTTAATAAGGTGCAAAAGCATAGTAGAAAAGGAAAGAATGCAAGAAATGTGCCCCCAATGTGTATAAAATTTTGAGTCATAAAAATATAACATTAATGATTAATATATATGGAAATGTACATGATCCTCAAATTCAGAAAGGGTCTAAATGTGCTCATGTAAAAAATAGCAATATGAAATCATGTAAGTGCATAGGGTGTAAGATATGCAATGTAAGCAAGTGAAGTGCTATAGAGATAAGTGTTTTGGATTGTTAAAATTGACTTTTAAATATAGAGGGTAATTTCCCAAAGTTAAAATCAAAACCAAGAGTTAGAGGAATGCATGGATAAGGTGTAGAACAATTAATAGTGAAATATAGGCAAAAAGTGCAAGTAAGTAATCAAGGGACTTAGTCCAACTAGTATGCTAGGAAGAATTTGGAATCTCTATCCAACTAGGATCTCATCAGGAGGATGAACCGTAGTATCCCAAACTAAATTAAATGAAGGAAAGGCTTATTGTGAAGAATAAGTGCTATTTTTAGATGCCTTTGAATATGAATAGGAGCCATATTCTATAATATAACCCCTTGAATCACTATTTATATGCTCATGTAAACTTATATCCTCTTGTATATGATAATAATATGTAGTAACATGTACTTTCACATGTGGTGGCTCTTTTTGAATAACTCAATTTGCTTTAGGATATGGAGGCCTCTTTATATGTACTAATTTATGTTTAGGAAGATGTACCATGCTCTATGGAAATATTGAATATGTTCATATGTAACTGAATCATGCACATAAGTATATGGAGAAATTGATTTTGTAATATGATCATGCTCATTAATAGATGAATAAACTATATTATGATTTCAAATATGTATATCATGATCTTGAATAGTTCTATGGATTATTTCAATACCATGTTGCTAAATAATTATACTAGGTAACTACTCAATAGAATAAAAAAACATCATTTATTCTAAAGGATATTCATATTGGATTCCTTGAATTTTGAAAACTTGATTTTCATGAATGTATTTGAAAAATTGATGCACTATAGAAGGTATTTATCTAGTATTTTGTATCTAGGGGCATCCTAGTAACACATTAAAGATCATTTTACTTGTTATAATTAAGAATGGAGTAGGCACTATGAGATGTCCTACTTGTAAAGGAAACACTCTATGCCTAAGAGTATCTTGTGTATGTCCATCAAATGCTTTAAAAATTCTATACATATCCTATAAATCTTGTTTTATATAACTGAGAGAATGAATGAGTGTTATGGTGCACACATTTTCAATCGATCCATTATATGTCATGACACTATGGATGGATTGCTTGTTAACATATGCTCAAATAAAAAGTACATGTATATCTAAATCTTAAACAACAACTTCAAAGTCATAAAATGTGATAATAGGATATGATGCTTATTTTATTTCAATTTTATCAAGTGGATGTCTATATGTAGAAGGAGGAGGATGAGCATTGTATGCATAATGAAATTCAAAATTATCCTTGTTTTCTGCTTCATGATTTTGAAATGGATACTTATATATTTTGAGTTTTACATTATCATTTGATTATGGCTTAACCTCTTTAATAGGTGTACCAATATATGTGATATTTTCATCAATGGGATCTTGGATCTTATGCTTATGTTTGAAACATTGATTTTTAGAATGCCAAATACATCTATGATAGTAACAATATACATTTCCATTAAAAGTTCTAGATTTAGATCTAGACATATCTATCTCCATTAGTGGAAAAAGTGACTACATTTCATTCTAGGATCTTTTACAAAAAAACATGAGGAGATGATGGTAACTTTGAAAATTTCCTCCTTTGTGGAGCTTATAATTGAAGCTTTTATGGTGGTTGTGATATAACATTAATTATAAATTTTGATTAATTATTGATTTTAGTTATTTTGCTCTTATATTTTTCTTGCTTTAAAAATTTAAATTTGAATTCAAAGGAAAATTTGAAACACAATCAAGATTTTTCAAATAAAAGAACTTGACTTTATGCTCTTTGATTATATGGCATAGTTCATCAAAGGATTTAGACTTATCAAACATAATGGACTCTTTAGGAGGAGAGAACAAGGTTTGTGTAAAAATATATTGAAGCTCATTATCAAACATTTGATTTGTGTTTTTGGAAAACATAGTCTTGTACTTTAGCACATACTCATTCATTGTTTCATGAGACCCTTATTTGAGCTTTGTAATTTGAGCATATAATAATGTTTCACCAATGTTGATAGAAAATTGTGTCAATTTTTTTTCTAAAGGAATGAAATAATTTACTTATTGAAGAGGAAAGTAATATAACTATTCAAGATCATATTATTTAAGATTTATTAGAAAAATCTTTGTCAACAATTTATCATTATCTACAAAATCTAGACAGGCTTCATGGAAGGTACACAAATGCTATTTAGGTTCACCTTTTACTTACTAAAGAGGAAGCTTAGGAGCCACAAATCGAACTCATAATGGATAATATGAAATTTTGGGTTCCAAAGGGTTATGTAACAAGTAACATGAGTCCATGAAAGGGATATCATGAGAAATGGATTGCTTAATGTGGGCCAACATAGCTTGTAATAGAAGGTTGGTATGCTCTAGATTAACATTTGAATAGGTAATGGGAAGAGTGTAGGTAGCATGAGTAAGCATAGTCATGGATATATTTTTGATACCAAGTGATGTTCCCAAACTAAGAGATGGTGATATAGATGTAGAAAATAGAACAGATACAATAGTGGAAGTAACAATATTGGGAATAGGGGATTTGACAACCTGAAAAGGAAATTCTTATGGTACATATGTGGTTAACTTAGATTTATGCTCAGGATTTGTAGATAAAATAAGACTAATGAGATTATTCACCTTAATAGGGTTCTATTTAATACCTTGAATTTTTTTAGATAATTCCTTTGTCTAATTTTGACATACTCCATTAATCTCATTAGGGTCAATATGAGTGACACATTCATTATCATAGGATTATCTATTAATTTAATTATTAGTTTAAATATGAACCTCATTTGTAGGGGCCCAATGAATTTGAAAAATAACATTTTGAGAGTAAATATATTTACTTGTCATTGTATAAGAAATCAAGGGAAGCTACATATGTGAAATATAAATACCACTTAATATAACACTACACCTTAGAAGCATACAATATAATATAAATCATTAGTGCTAATAACTGTAAATACACTACAATGAGAATCAAGTAATGCTAATGATTACGAATATAATACAAGAAAAAACCAAGGTATAAATGTGATATATGAAAGGGTTTGAATGATTTATAAGCTCTCAAATATATTTGGTCATTTTTTATATTAATGTTAGCCCAATGTTTATGAGAACTAACTACAAAGGTAAAACCATGCCTATAGCCCACTAACGTAGGTTATAGGGTAAAATCAAAGTAAATTCCATAGGTAATATGCCCCTGTTAAGTGCACCATAAATCAAATGGTTAAAAGAGGCTTCCTATGGTATAAACAAGGGACCCTAGGTGTTTTTGATGAAACATTAGGTATGTGGAAACTAAGCTCCATGTTTAGTGTTGTACTATGACTATGCATATTAGGGTAAACCCCTTACACCATGATGTCTATAGATAGAAATTATGTAGCCTTTCAAAATAATCATTAATTAGTTTCAAACCTATCAAAACATAGTTTATAAAAAAAGCAAAATCAAATGAAAAATAAAGTGATAAATAAAAATTAGATGATTTTTGTTTTTAGAAAATAAGAAAATTTCAACCTGGTGTTGAAAGAAATAACTTCTATGTCAAAATGATCTAAGTTGATAAGACATTTTCTCTAGTGTCAGATTTAATCCAAGGTCAAATAAATTGGATCATTTTGTGTCAAATATTATCCAAGGTTGAAGGCTATTTTATTTTAATGTCACAAATTTACATAAATTTTAAAATAAATCCTATCCAAAATTTTTAGGAAAAATAATATAAAATTCTATAAAAATATTCAATTCACTAGAATGTTTAACCTTTTAATCTAAGTATTCTTAAAATAATGGAATTAAACTATTAAAATATAAATATAGATATGGACTGATATGATATTAAAATATAGTCAAATACAATATCCTACAAAATTTACAAAAATAAAAAACTTTCTAAAATTAGTAAAAAAGGCCTAAGGATGAGCAATCCTCCCCAAAATAGAATAAATTGTGAATATAAATACTTAAAAAAGGATGAGAAAGCATTCAAAAGGTATTTGGCCTAATTTATGTGCAGGATTCAAGGAAAGACGGGGTTCCAAAGTCAAAGACTATTGAGATGTGAATGAGGGTTCAAAGACTTGGAAAGCCCCCCTAATAAAAGCCTACACTACTAAAGAAGCTCAGGAAATTAAAAATATCAATTCTTCCATTAGATAGGTTCACATCCCCATGTTCCCTAAGGAAGACCATTTTTTGTGGACAACTGAAGCTAGTGAAAAGTACTTGGTATCCTCACGATACACTACTGATCTGAATCTAGAGGATGAATGGAAGTACTAGAAATATTTATCGATAAAACACTTGAATCCTAAGGTAAATTTATTATTTTGGCTAGTGGCTCAAGATAAGATCCTAACTATGGACAACTTAAAAAAGAGAGGACTCATTATCCCCAGTCAATGCCTTCTATGTAGGAATTTGAGGACTCAATTCATCATTTATTTTTGTTATTCCCATTCAACTCATGCTTATTTGATTGGATATTAAACAAATTCAACCTCTCATGGGTTAAACTAGACATCATTCTTGATCTCATTAGGAAATGGAAACCTCCTTAGAGTCTTCCATCCCTATCCTTCCTATGGAACCTTACCCTCCCACACTGGTTTTAGAGTGTGTGGAAATCCCGTAATGATAGTCTATTCTCAAACAAAATACACTGATAAAAATAGGTCTTCCTACATCTTTGCCATGCCATCACTAATAATTGGAGAACATTCCCTCCCACAGGTAAAAATCTAGGATCTACCTTAGCATAATTGATTTTCAAAAATTAAGAGGTGGCAAAAAAAGTTTGGTCTCCTTCAAAGACTTGATACATAAACATGTTAGGTGTAATCCTCGAACTAAAGGATAGGTTAAGCACAAATTTTATGGATCCTCAAAAATAAACCCATGCCATGCAGGTAGGGGAATAATCAAAAGGAATTCAAAGGGAAAATTTATTTCTATTTACACAAGCCCTATAGGGATTCAGACAAACCATGTGGCTGAAGCCAAGGTGACACTCTAGGGCATTCAACTTGACTCCAACTTCAAGATGGAAAGAATTATCATTGAAATGGATTTTATAAATATCCTCAATGCTCTAGAAGGCAAAACAACCCCCTCCTACAAAATAAAATCCATAATTGAGGATGCTAAGTAGAGCTTGAAGGAGATGGCATACTCCTCCATTATCCACACATATTGTGAAGGGAATGGGGTGGCATATTTACTTGCTAATATTGAAGTAGGTCTCCCTCTTTTAAATAACTACCGTGTTGGATGCCACATCCATAAAAGTGTCATATCAACCATTCAAAATGAATACACCTTGATATAGGATGGTGACATGTTAGCCACACATGCAAACATTAATCCTCAAGTGAAGGCTTTAAAAAATTATGACCCAATATCATTATAACACAAGGAAAATTAATTAAAAAAGGTGGGAGGAAGTATGTACTACAAGTTTTTTTAAACCATTAGCTCTAAGCTTTACCAGGGCTTGCTAAATTCTAATTTTGGCTCTCAGGCTACTATTAAGATGGTTGGAGACATGGACCACCTTGAACTAACTTCCTACTCAGAATTCACAAGAATGAATAAGGTTTGGAAGAATATTTGCAAAGGAGGCCTCACAAAATTTATGATGAGGGTAAATGACATGATAGTCTTGGAAAAAGAATTTGTTGTTGTGTGAAACAAGAGGGTCATGGAGTTAAGAGGAGTCAGAATCTTGGTAATGGAGGAGATGATTAGATTAGACACAAGGGTGTCATGCAAAGGGAAAAAACACATAAATATCAATATAAAAAATAGGATTTTCTATAGAGGTTTTTTTGAACTAACAAGTTCATTAAGACACATAAAAAAGGGGTTTCCTTGCTTGGACCTTTTGCACTAATGGCCTAAAGTCTACCTACAAATAATGAAGTATCTGATGCTTGAAGGTAATTACACCCTCATTATTTCCCATCAATTTCTATTACTAAATCATTTTTAGGGTTAAAAAATCAACCTCCCCTATTACCTCCTCAAATTCCTAGAGAACATTGTCCTCACACACCAAATCAATGAAGTTAATCCCATCCTACACCAAGGCCTTATCCTGTTACTATTAAAACATGATGAAACCCTTTAGGGTAGGGAGGTTTTGTTGGAGGGATCCTATGCTAAGGAGGACTCCCCTAAGGAAGACCCTGCCTTAGGGTCCTACCACTTGATAACCAGTCTTTCCCATACTAGCCCCAATTCCAAAAGCTCAACTAGGGACCCTCCACTAAAACTCTTTGTTCTCAAACCTAAACCACTCTTGCTGAATGAAGGAACCTTGAGGGAAGTGGTAGGGAAAGGAAAAACCCCCTGGTAGAGGAGATCAAAACCAACAAAGAAAAGCTATAAAATTTTAATAATAAGTTTAATGAGGATGGAATGTGTCTAGCAAATCTAATATAAGATTATAATTCCATAAAAAAAGAGTTTTCTAAAATAATCCAATACTTCATTCATATAGCTAAGGCTAAAAGGACCCTCCTAAAGCAACACATCATGGAGGTGAAGACATCTTCCCATAAGACCCCCCTTATAACCCCCACAAAGAATACCCTTGTGAAGGAACTGATGTAGAAGAGACCTAGAATGATCCTACCTAGGGAGGTTGTAGAAGGGCCTAGAAAAATAACTAGGGCTAGAATTACAAAGAGAAAATAAGTCACGTAGGAGAAGATAATTGAGGATGTGAAAGAACCTACGAAGGGATCCCCCCTCCTGGAATAGTTTACTATTTATTTTCTTATTATTTTACCTTTCATATGGATAGTTAGTTGTTATTACTATTTTTACTTTTATCTTTCATTTTTAATTTTATCTTTTAACCCGTGGGGCTTAATATATTCTATTGCACTTTTTAACTATGGTTCCTGGTCCCTATAAAATTAGGTTATTTATCTTGTCAAATAAAAAAGTGAAAATTGTGTCAAAATACTTGTAAACACATTAATGTTAAAAATCAATAATTTTTAGTCTATTAGAACAAGTTCAAAAGAGGTGGATATGAGCACATTATAGACTTGTTTAGATACTACAACCATATCTTGGTTGACTATATTCCTAATTTTTATATTTTGATTTGTGTGATCACTTGAAAGGGTTGGCTTTTGAGCTATATGTTTTTTTTTTCATGTGGAAGGCCTATAAAATATAAAACCATAGTGTTGGTAGTAGAATTTTAAGTGTAAAATATTAAAGTATGTATAAGTGAAAACTATGTAATGTATAAACTAACATATACTATTTTGCATGTATTTCAGAATGTGTTTGTATATCAAAATATTATAGAATATGAAATGAATAATTCATATTAAGAATTGAAAGGTTAATAATGTGAAGTGACAAATCCTTATTAAAGCTCTATAAATTTTGTATAATTGTAAAGGAAAGGAATTTTTAATTTGTGAGATAGTAATATAGAGATTAGTTGATGGTTCCATTAAATGTTTAATGTGTTTTTCCATGTGCATTCATTTATTTAATCTATTAAAATATACATATTTAAGATAATCCTGTATGATATAGGTTAATAAAATGAAATTAAATGAATATCCAAAAAGTATGAACAAAACTAATGAATTAACTTACCATATCACCATTTGAGTTATGAGTAAACCATCCTGACTAACCCTTTTTTATCCCCCCTTTTGTTGTCTAATTTATATTTATTACATATGTATGATCTAGGGTTGACCGGTAATTGATTTTATGTGTCTACATATACTAATATCCTAAAAGATAAGGGGTATTTCTAGGATAACCAGAATATGAACAACATTACATACAAAATGAATTTAAAAGGACATATAAAATCACTCAAAAAAGATATTGAAGACTTAATGCTAAATATTCAAACACTTGGAAATGAAATTACTTATAAAAAAAATTTAACCCAAAATAGTTTTTAATTGAGATATTTACAAAATTAGGGATACACGGGATAAGAATCAGAGAAAAATTCACAAGGCATTGCTAAGACCGTTGAAGCATATAATAATAAAAGGTGACATGTTCTTGGGTATATAGCTAGTTAAAAAAAAATTGATTCATACACACTAATTTCAGAAAATAAATATAATAATATTATAATGATTTTCTTTACATGCATATGTCTAACACTTTACAAGATTACTTTATTAAGGATATGTCCATGAAATGAGAATTGAAAAATAACATAGGTATAAATTATGTAAGGGTACAAAATGTTGAACTGTTTATTCAAGTTATGATATCAGACAAGCTCATAAAATGAGTTAATATTGATACTAAATCAACTAAACATATTTGTAACATATAATTGTTCCATACATTATGGATTGATATGCAATAGTTAAATATAGAAGATCACATCATTACTAAATTAGATCAAGGACTATGGCCAACACTTGGCACAATTTCAATATGAGTTATAATTGGACCAAAGATGTAATAACCCAACCGGGGTTACCCAAAATAAGTAACATTAATTTTTTTTTTTATATCCATAGATAACATAAATAAGTTTGCTAATAAAATCATAAATAAATTTTTTTTTCATTTGATACAAATTATTTTGAAGAATATACTGCAAAACATCAATGCTACATCCACAGATGAAATTCTTCATACAAATAAACAACTATTGATGTCAGATATCTTATAAAGTAAACTTTACATTTTATCATAGCCACTACTATATATATATATATATATATATATATATATAACAAATAAAATTGTACAAAAGTAGTGAATAATCATTGATATATGGATTTAGGTACCACAACACTACAGGGCTGTACATAGCTCAATCCATACTCATATCTAGAGAAGATTCTAATCAAGTTGTTTCAGCTAAGGGAGGGAGTTATTATTTCAAGTGATTTACCTCAAACCATGGGCCATGGTCCATTTCACACTTCCAAAAATGGGAATGACCCTACCCTTCATGAAGGGGTAGATAAAAATGTGTGGATAAAAAAAACAACTAGAACCTGTGTGTAGCAATCATAAATGCAAATATAACTATCATAAGAAACATAGAAATATGTTCCTATATCTAATTAAATCAACATATAAATGCATATGAGAAATAATAATGAAATTACAAATGTCTCAACTAAACATTACTTTGGCCAAAGTTTTTAATAAATAAATCATATATAAATCTGTGTCATTCACCCACACTAAACTCTCTGCTATAACTCATCTAGATTAATGATGTTAATGCACATGTATACAAGTTATACCCTATATCCTTGTATAAATATGTTATAAAATTCATGCATAAACACCACAATATATACAAACATAAAAAAATTAACACTAATCAAATCAGCAAGCATATGGTTCAACATACATTAACCATTAAATGCAAGTTTCCATTAATGATGGTATTTCTATTCTATTTAAGAAAAACAATTCACTTTAAAAACATGAACAAGAATGTATTTTTGATGGAAAAAATATGAAAAAATGGGGGAGTGAATAATTATTCAATAATTTTCATTCAATTACACTTAATAAATTATGAACCATTGTAACAAGCATGCTCAACTTAGCAAGCATAATCACCAAATCATAAAAACTTGAAACACATGAACACACCATATATGTGGGAAACCCTCAAATGGAATAGAAACCATTACTAAATAAAATGGAATTTATTACTATAATATAGACATCATTCTTTGGTGAATCACACACTTCACATGGAGCACCAACCCCAACTAGCTCAGTACCAACTCATCTAAGCTTTAACAAACACCCACTTGCAAAGAGGCACCAACCCCTTAGATGACTCAACACTAACTCAACCACCTGATTATTTGATCACCTTTAGAAACACTTATTGATCATACAATATATGATTATCTTCTCCTTCATCTCTTTGCTCACTTTTGTGCCTCTCAAAACTAGCTTCTAGCCCTCTTCGCTCAACTAGCCCTTTTCATGGCTTGATTAGGTCTTTTGACTTTGATCCTTATATGAAAAACCTTTTTTAGATATTCATGACACTTATCTAATGGTCTAAAATACCTCCTTATGCTCACTAATGATATATATCATTTTATTATCCTCCTTTGCTCTCACTCTCTAAGCATACAAAAATAGGCCTAAACTCCCTTGCTTTTATACAAGTCAGTTGATCATATCCTTCTTAGTCATCCATACATTTTTATCTATTAGATTTTCCATAAATAGGTCTTAACATAATAAAAATAATATTCCTTAATCATGAATCAATCAGTACATTAGATCGGCCATACATCAATTAGCCCTTACTCCTCATTTATGCTTTAAGGAGACCTAATAGGTCTTCTTAACAACATGTTACCTTTTGATCTTTCTTGAAGCATATCCAAACACCTCAAATGGGAAGAACACATCATATTCCACTCTAATAGACCTTATACAAATTAACTTTAGGTCCATAACACCTTTTAGGTCCAATCACCACTTGAACCCTGTAGTCATATAAAATGCAAAATTTGGTAACTTGAGTGTGGCTAATAACACCCAATCCATATGTCCATCTTGCTTTCTCTCATGACCCTCATAAACATGTTTTCACTGATTCCCAATAATCTGTAGCCTCCTAGACTAAACCCTTATAGACCCAAATTACTCTTTCCATGCTTAATCCATCCATCTAATTCCCATCAACCATAGACAATAACACCCAAACTTGGACTAACACGTGAAACCCAAGGTGTCCTATTTATAGCACTATTGTCCAAGTGTATTTTGGCTTCTAACAGTCATATTATTTTAAATCCTTATCCTAATTCATGTCAGCCTAATGCAAATTAATTTAACCCATGATCATAAAATCCCCTATAAAAGGCCATTCAAAGTCCATTTATAAGGGTTGACACTCATTTACAAGAGAGAAGCAAGAATAAAAGCAAGACCATTCGAGCACTTTTTTATATTCTCTGCATACATCCATCCAATAGCATTTCAAGCTTATTCAAACCTTTACACCAATCCTTAGTCATTCCAAGTACACCTAGTTTCACATTTACTTGCATTTTCATCACACTATTACACCAAACACTTCAATGGGAGAACTGCATATAGCTTGATCCCTCATCAAAGTATTAGTATGTAGGCAATGTTCCCACACACGGGGTGTGAAATGCGTCTAGTATATCCTTTAAAAACTAACCCCTCCTCTCCTTTCTACAAATTTTATATTCAAGTTCAAAAATAAAGAGGACCTAGGGTATTGAAGATTAAATTAGGTACACAATAAGCTCCATGGAATTTTAGGCTTCAATATTTCACACGTAGGGTCACATAGACTTGACACACAAAACCCAAAAAGCTTAGATCACTAGGACAACAATGCCAAGATAAGACTACAATGTTAGAACCTAGGGTGTCCCACTTTTGGACTCCTATCCAATCAAGAAATGAACTCTAGATTCTTGTTTGCAATAGTCTCCCAAGCCCACACATAGATTTCTAGACCCTGTCTCAGTTAGAATAATACATAATATGATAAGTTTAATTTCCTCTCTCTCACTAATATTTTTAGAAAAGCCTTAATTAAAGTCAAATTTCACAAATCAATAGCCTAATTATTTTACATTATTTACTAATTTTATCTACTAAGACCCATTTATTATTTAGGAATTAAAAATCTAATTTCCCAAAAAATAATTAAAAATTTGGTGAACCTGACTTACTTTGAATTTTGCATAAAAACCCTAGCAGCCCTATGGTAAATTCCTACCTAATTTTCTAAAATAATTTCTAAATTTTTTCTTGAAAATTAAAATCATAAATTCCTCTCAAAATTTTAAAATTTATAGTAAATTTTAAAATAAATTTATTTCAAACCCTAATTGTGTCAACTAGCTCCCAGTAATTTTCCAATCATTTTTAGTTGCATATTAAAATAAAAAAATCACTTCAAAATTTCAAAAATCCATAGGAATTTTCAATTTTTTTCCTCAAACCCTAGCTACATCTACTAGGTCCCATTAAATCAAACACTTTCCCATAAATTTCTTAACTTTTTCTTGAATACTTAACTCAAAAATTCAATTTCAATTTATAAAATTCATAGTATTTTTCAATTTTTTTTTTGAAAAATCCCTAGTTGCATATACTAGCTCCTATTTTGCTTCTTGAGGTATCACCTTACATGTTTATGCATTTTGTATCCTTTTCATGTAATTTCTAGTTAACTATTTTTAAGATTTTACATTTCCTATATTCAGTATTTTTCTTTTCTAGCACTTGGCCTCTAACAAATCACTGTAAAAAATTCAAACAATTCTCAATTTTTTTTCCTACTTTAACAATGGCCCAATACACTATATTTGATGAAACTGATAAGAAATAACTTTAAGAAATCTTAACAAAACACCCTAACATGGAAGATGACATGCTTAAAATATTACAAGAGGAACAAAAAAGCACAAACAATGGTCAATCTTCCAAAACCACAAAGCAACTAGTTGTAAATGACACTATGGGGAAAACTATATCTCAATAACCCCCTATAGGAGCCCAACCTATCTCTATGCCACCAGTTAAAAATAGTAGATCCCTATCTCTTGATGTGAAAGACCTTGTGTAAGAGATAAGATCTCTTCAATCCAAGGTGCTGCATTTTGAGCAAGTTGCGACTAGACCTACACAGGCTTTAAATTTTTTTTCTCTTCTTTATACACCATTGGCACGTTACATTACTTCTACACCTTTACCATAAGGTTTTGTTCAACCTAAGCTTACTCTTTATGATGGCAAGGGTGATCCAAAAACACATTTGAGATATTTTCATGTAGCATGCTTAGATTATGTACCAAATGACTGGTTACTTACCAAGCTATTTCTATGGAGTCTAAAAGATTATGCTTTATAATGGTTCTTAATCTATCAAATCAATCAGTCAATGCATTCAATACTTTAGATGACATGTTCTTAGCACATTTCAATATCAACATTGGTGATAAGGTCTCTTATGCACAAATTACACAACAAAAAAAAATCAAATGAGCATCTCCTAGACAATGTGTTTCGATATAAGACCATCTTGGCTAAGATGACTAGCCCATGGTAGATCAGGAGTTATAGGATCTCTTCAAGTAGAGCCTTCTACCATCATTACATGAATTTATTATGTTTAAAAGATTCTCTTCTTTCACTAAATTGTGTCATACACTAAAGGAAAGAGAAGTAAAACTCATTTTAATGGGCAAACTCAAGTATACAATCATCCTAGACACAACAAACAAGAGTAATAGAAAAGTCCTATACAAGGTCAAAGTCAATGATAATAAGAATCAAAATCAACCAATAGTCAATGTGGCTTCAGAACCCCCTCAACATCTAGTTTTATCAACACCTCCTCGATGTGCATTTACCAATCTACCAGTTTCTCTAACCAAAGTTTACAATAGTTATTAGAATGTAAGATCATCACTCTCCCTCCTATTTAGGAAGTTGACCCAAAAAATCCTCTTCCATGAGGATATGATTAACATTAATTTTGTGATTTTCATAGGGCATTAGACCACACTACAAACAGATGCATTAGTTTGAGACATAACATATAGGACTTGATAGATGATAACCTACTTGATCTTGGCACTTTAGTTGAGCCTCCATAGGCTAAGACAACACATGATAAAGATTTGAAAATATTCTTAGATCTATTTCCATAGCATTCTAAACAAGAGAAAGGGGACACATTAGGTTTTCACCACACATACCATGCACATCTTCCACCAGTTAATACTAGGCACCTTCAATTGAGTCACATATTTTGAGTGGTATGATAGGTGTGTATGAGTCCAGGGTTCCAACTATAAATTTCATATCATTCTTGAATTAGGAGATTATTTAGGATAATTTAGATTATAATTCACTCTTTATTAGAGCACATATTCATAATCAGCCCATTCACAATGTTTTCATCGATAATGGTTCCAGCGTCAACATGTACACTATTACATTATTATAAAATTTGGACTATTAGAGAAAGATATCACTATGATAGATATAGTTATTAGTGGATTCAGTGGGCACATGTAGAGTTCATTTTATGAGATTATACTTCTTTTATAGACTAGTCCAAGACATGTGACCACACATTTCACCATAGTTCCTCATGCAGGGGTTTTTGATATGTTATTTGGTCATCCATGGATTCAAAAAATTTGAGAGATACCATCTATAATTCATAGATGCATAAAATTCATTCATGCTAATCAAGTTATTATAGTTGGTGGAGTTTTATATGAGTTACCAGTCCCCATTTTAGATCCATCTCCTTTGTAGTCACCAGTTCCAGCGTCTACACCAGTTTTAGTTTCCCCACCAGTTATAGTTCTTCCTCTAGTACATATTTAGACATAGTTGAGGCACCCATCACTAGTACAAAGAGTTCATACACCTCCAAAAATTTAGGATTCTATACATCTTCTAGCTACAATATTCACACCTAGAGTATTAACATTGAGATCTCATTCTTCTAAACATAAAGCACATTTCAGAGAACTCCTCCTACTTTCAGATGGGTCCCTAAGATGCCCTTAGTTGCATCCACTTATTCGAGTTACAAGGGAATCCCACATTTATTTTCTACTTTAAAGATATCAAAATAGTTATAATGCACATAGCCTTTAGAGTCAGAGTCTTAGCCTTTCCATCGTGCTTCATGATCATGCACGATACCTTTGTTTGATACAAGACATTATGATAGGGAGTCTCATCTAAGACTCTTTGGTTATTATCATTTATTCTCAATATTTATTATACATAGCTTATTTCAAAAATACAAAAATAATATAACATTTCAAAATCCAAAAACATTCAAAAATGTCAAAACACCAAAAACATTTCGATTGTATGCATCATCCATGCTTTACATTGCTACTACTATACTAGACTTACATTTGCTATTTCATGCTATTGTATGTCAATTTATCTAAATTACCATGCTTCACTTGACCTTCTTTGAGTGTGTGCAGTGATATTTGGCTCTTTGATTACTTCAATCTACTCATTTAAGGGGGCATCCTACATATACATTTGAAACACACTTTGATAGACACACCCATTGGGGGCATCTTCTACATGAATACACTATTGAAGTTATGCCATTCTTAAACTACACACTCCAAGTTATCATATTTATGTATATTACTTACTAGATTACACAGATTACTATATCAACATTTCAATAGTATCTAGCACTTGTGTATTTCTTAGCATATACCTAGTCTTGGACTAACATGTCTTGCATACTTTCACTTCTTAGTTAGATGTGATTTCACTTCTAGTATATACATGTTTTCCTTTCTTGCTTAACATAGCTTGATGTGTTTACATTTTCTCAATTCTTATTCCATGCCTTGTATGTATTTTAGGACATTTTCCAATGTCCTTTGCTTCTATTCATGTGTGTGCCTTGGGACATTTTCCAATGTCCTTGTCCTGTACTCCTCTATATGATTATGGCTTCTATATCAACTTGCTTGTTTCAATTATATGTGTATGTGGAATTTGAATATGCCTTGTATGCTTGATTTATAGTTTGAGTGACATGTGTCCATGTCCCTTGATTGCTTGGCCCCTTGGCCACTCTTTTATGCTTCTTTATTCTTACTTTATATGCTTGTTGCCTGATTAATTTTCCTATTTGTAATGCCAAGATTTATATCATGCATTTCCTTGCTTTCTTGGATGCCATGATGGACATCATGCTCCATCCCTCCTTAATAACAACTAAAAACTAACTCTTTTAATTTTAGTTCAGCACATTACACATGTTATTACATTATTATATCTATTTAGGCATACCTCTATTAATCTAAAAATCTCTCAATATAAACCTTGCTATATCTCGAGATAACTTGTCAATTATCATTGCTATATCATATATCTATGTAGCATAACACACTTGTAGGGTTTTTTCTTCTGAGGGAAGTCATTAAAACATATTCATTCCTACCCTCAAAAGAGGGGGAAATAAATAAGGGTTTTATCATAGAGATCATAGCTCCTAATGGTTAAAAAATAAATTTTTAGAACACCCAAAATAAAATCTAGACATCAAACTAGGTAGAACAAACCAAGCAAAAAATAGAGAATTTAGAAGAGTTACCAGATTTAGCCCTAGATAATAACACCAAAGTTGGACTAAAATAATGGACAATAGGGTGTCCTATTTTTGGTGCTCCTACCCAGATAATATAAAAAATATTTTTTTATAGAAATAGACAAAAAAATGAGTGTAGTCATAGGGTTGTCAGCTTAGTATAGTCTAGATTCAACATGTTTTAGTACAATTTTTACTCAGAGAATATAGATATAGGGGGCATCATGCATGACATGATGGATCTCACTTCTAGTTTTAGATTAGGCTATTGATATAACTTCTATATTAGAATCCATGTTTTAGACACCAGTGATTAGGGGTAATGTGTGCGGTACATTGATCCTCCCCTTTTTTTGAGTTTAGTTTATTTTCTAAGCATTTCTCAGTAGTTACATGCCTTACTCTATCTATAGGTGGTTGAAATCCTTTTTCAAGTTTGGATTTAATACAAGCTTAACTTCCTGAGTGCCTAAGTTGGCTTCCATATAAGCCTATTACACTAGTTTTGGAGTGGCTTTCATACAAGCCTACTCCCGAACTTTTGAAATGGCTAAGAGTTGCCTAGTTTCCTGCATACATTTAGCTATCCATGCCAACACTATAAGATCATAGTACATTAATAGGATTTAAGGGCCATCTCAAATGACATCTATTTTATATTGATATTACTTCATAGCTTCAATTCATGGGGCAATGATGGAGTCAAAGGACTAGTTAGCATTTGTATTATTAAGCCACTTATTCAGAGGAATTGGACATATAGTCCAAACATCAATTAACACACACATATGATACATTAGCTTTAATTAGTTGGAAATGATGGATCAAAAGGGCTTGCCTCAGTATTCTTAAGCCACTTTTAGGGAATTAAGCATTCAACTCTATTAATGATATTACTTTTGGTACAACACACACCCAGTACAATCCAACATCACAATAGGTTTTGTATTGGTTCACGTACTTAGTGAGGTGTATTCATTCCTTTCTCTTCCTCTCTCTCTTATCTAGATTTTGTACATTCTTATCTTAGATATAACATATCTAGTAAGGACTGATCTAATTTATGTTTTTCATTGTAGATTCACACTTAACATTGTTCTCTCTCTATGCACATCCATCATCACATAGCTTCATGAGATTCACCTTTATAGGTAAGATTATGTATGCTTTCTATTTTTCTTTTATCTTAGTATTTCACTTTACTACATCAATAGAATAAAGTGGGGGGGGGGAGGATTTAGTCATATAAAATGCAAAATTTGGTAACTTGAGTGTGGCTAATAACATCCAGTCCATAGGTCCATCTTGCTTGCTCTCATGACCCTCATAGGCATGTTTTCAATAATTCCCAATCATCTGTAGCCTCCTAGACCAAACTCTTGTATAACCAGATTGATCTTTGGATGATTAATACATCCCCCTAGGTCCTATCAAGCATGGACAACAATGAGCAAACTTGGACTACAATGCTAAAACCCAGGGTGTCATGTTTTTAGCACTATTGTCCAAGTGCATTTTGGCTTCTAACAGTCATATCCTTCTGAATCCTTATCCTAATTCATGTGATCCTAACATGAATTAATTTAATCCATAATCATTAAATCTCCTATAAAATTCCATTCAAAGTCTATTTAGAAGGGTTATACAAGCAAGACCATTCAAGCACTTTTCCCTATTCTCTACATACATACATCCAATAACATTTCCAGCTTATTCAAACCTTTACACCAGTCCTTAGTCATTTAAAGTACACCTAATTTCATATTTACTTAAATTTTCATCATATTATTTCTCCAAGAACTTCAATGGGAGGACTACATATATCTTTGATCCCTCCTCGAAGTATTGGTATGTAGGCAACATGATCACACACGAGGTGTGAAGTGCATCCAACATATCCTTTACACATTAACCCCTCCTCCCCTTTCTATAAATTCTATATTCAAGTTTAGGTGTAAAGAGGACCTAGGGTATTGAAGACTAAATTAGGTACACAATGAGCTCTTTGGACTTTTAGGCTTTGATATTTCACAAACAAGGTCACACATTCTTGGCACATAAAACCCAAAAAGATTAGATCACTAGGACAAAAACACCAAGATAGGACTAAAACACGAGAACCTAGGGTGTCCCACTTTTATCAATCCTATTCAATCAAGAAATGAACTCCATATTCCTATTTTTAATAGTCTCCCAAGCCTACATACAAATTTTTAGACCCTATGTCAGTTGAAATAGTACATAATAAGACAAGTTTGATTTCCTCTCTCTCACTAATATTTTAAAAAAAGCCATAATTATAGTCAAATTTCACAAATTAGTAGCCTAAATATTGTACATTATTTACTAATTTTATCTACTCAGACCTATTTATTATTTAGGAATTAAACATTTAATTTCCCAAAAAATAATAAATCAAACCCTTTCTCAGAACACTATTTATAAAAGGCCTGAGTATATATAAAAACTTGATCTTGAACAACTGTCACATATACTTAATTTTTAAAAACAACCATATAAAAAAATTACATATTTAGAAACCTCATGACCTTAGGGTCATCATAAAATTCATCTAATGCTTCAAATTAGGGTAAACAGGCTGAACCTCTTCTCTATAAAATGTTCACTTAGAATTGTCAACTAACTTTAAAACACAATCAAGGAAACATAGAATTATACCATATGATTGAATACATTCAAGGTATTCTAATGTATGAAAAAGATATTATATCATTCTTATATCAACCTCCATTAAAATTATTACAAGTATTGATGGTAACTATTAGTCTTGTAGACCAATTTATTGATCTTTTCTCTCATAGGCTCTACTCAGTCAAATAAGCCATTTTGGATTCAATGTTCCAACCTCTTTCACTATATTTAAAGATTTTTCAAAGCACAGATATATTATTCAAGTTAAAAAAAACATCATCATGCACTTCAATGCATCACTCTTATATGAAAACACATCAGGAATCATCTTTTCACTTTTGCCTGACTTTCTTATTGTCTGCACCACTTGGTCTGTAAGTGATTGGCCAACTTGGATCACCAAATTTGCACACCTAAGTTCTTGAACCTATTAAAAATTTTTAATGGATAAAAAATATAAGTCTCATACTTTTATCTTCATCCATTTATCAACTTTGACTCAGCCAACTCTGTCTATTACAAGAAATATTTGAAAGAATAAGAACTTTCCTATAGGGTCTACTCACTCACCCGAGAGACCAATCACACCTAAAAATTTATAGGATATTTAAATTCAAACTCAAATCACTTAGTTTACCATACCAAACTATTATGATCTATTTATAATAAGATCTTCAACATCTGGTCATTGTTAGGGTTCTATGAGGGTTTAGACCATGTTTCAGTCTTAATGATCATTCATAAAACTTATCTCCTCTTTCTAAAAACCAATGATTGGAAATTTGAGATATAGTCCTTCCTCATATACCATGAATAGATTATATTCTCATGAAAATTCTACACATGCCAAGGAGTACTTGAAAAACCTTCTCAGGTAGATAACTCTTCATTTTGTGCACTTTGAGAAACCTTAAAACACTTTTTCAAGCCTTAACCTTTAAAATCTGACCTAAAAATTCATCCACATAATTAATACAACTTTAATCACCTCTATCAATGATAACCTACTCACCCATGTCATGGAAACTAATCTTGATACCCTTTTAGCCACTATCTCTCTTTTTCTTTCTAAGCCTTGACTTGCAAGTCTTATTAGGCCTTGAATTTGACCTTGTATCTACCCTATAGACTTCACCTTGGAAATATCTTATGTTCCAATGCCTCTCATATATTCTCAATCAATGTCATACACTCACTCTTATTCAAATATTCAATATATAATCTTCAGAGATTCTTACAGATCTTTTAAGCTTGACTAAGGTCTTTATAACATCTTCAACACTACATACACAAATATTTGAAGTTGACCTTCTAATCATTGTAAGGTACTCAAAAACTCATGTATAAAATTAACAACCTAGTTCATGCTCAAACACTATTAATTATTATTTATAGAATTCACATCTTCATAGCTCATTTAGAGCATCTTCAAAACTGCTTACACAAATCTTTAGAGCATATAATTTATTCTTCAGAGCTCACTCATTTCATCATGCTACCTACACATATCATCTCACAAGATCTAGACAAATCATTATAGGATGATTTAAAACTTGACATACTGACTGACACTTAATTATGATGATATCAATGATATTTCACTCAAGTTGATATCAAAACATTCTTCAAACAAAACTCTCTCATCATTGCTTTTCATACAACAATAACATTGTAGGTGAAATTTGAGCTCTATGGATTAAATCTATGCAATTCAATCAACCTAAATGACAACTATGAGGTAAATTCTAGAGCCATTAGAATAGAATGCAACTTGATGAATACAATTCAAAATAGTATTCAAATCCTAAATCATAAATGCTCTAAAACATGATCAAATGGATTCAAAAACAAAAAGATTGGATTGATATGTGATTACCTTGGACTCAGATTTGACATAGTGATGGCATGATGTTGGATGTTGATGGAGGTTTCAATGGATGTTTGGACATGGATTTGTTATGGAGTCATGAGATTATCTTCCATGGAGGAGAAGGGTTGCTTATATATATTATGGAGGGAAGATCAAGGGTTGATATTCAAAGTTGAAGGGATGAGGTTAATGGCTATGGATTATTCAAGGAATATTAAATTCCTTAGAAGTCTCTAGTTTAAAGACTTATAGAGACTTGGAGGAGCTTCTCCAATTCTAGATACTTTTCCATTATCTCAAGGATAATTGTGGATTAGGTGGGGGTTAAATGGGGGATTAGGTGAGGATTAGAGATATAGGGATGTAAGGAAGGCTAGGGTGTAGGTTAGTATGTAGGTTGGTGGGGTTATGGGAATTTTAAATTCCCATATAATAGATGACTATGATTAGTTTGGGATAATAGGGATTAGGATATAATTAATGAAGGGATGGGATTACACTATGGATAGTGAAATGAAGAATTTTTGAAGGGGGCTATTGAATAAATGGCTAGGAATGGGAGATTAACTAGTGAGATAAATTAGAATAGATGGGAGTAGAATTAACATCTATTAATAAGAATATTATCGATGATAATGAGGCGAGTGATTTTAGGTGTATACAAACACTCACTATGCTGGCATAAGAAATCATAATACACATACCTCAAAGCTTACTTGATCATGCATCTTCATAAGAACCTTTGACATTAATGACATTAGATTGAAATTAATGACAATAGATCGACATCAATGATAACATTTATTTTAATGCCTCAATAGTCAATTATAATGTTCAACAATCTCCTCCTTAATCAATGACATTGTTCAAAAATCTCTCCCTTTATCATTGATGGAAAACATACTTAGAAAACTATGTCAACCACTCTTGATGGAAAACATCTCTTAGATCTGGTTCTTATATTTTCTCACCCTTTATGAACTTTCTCATTTTCTCACCTTTTCTAAATTTTCTCTCCCTTTGACATTAATGACAAAATTCTTCCACAATTATCATCTCTTTCAAAATGAACTCAAATTATAAGACACAAATTAGGATTAGTAAATAACATGAATAGATCCCCCTCAAACCAAGCATCCACCATGATTAAGTTAGCAGTAGATATCAAGGGTCATATGTAACTACTAAAATCATACTTTCTCCCTTTGAACTGATACTATCTTTCCAAGATACTGGATGGTACATAGTCTTTAGAAACTATGGTTACCATCTATGACAACCATTCTTAAAAAATTTTCTCAATCATGTTACTCTCTTGGCTGATCCATCAAAAGCAAACTGAGTCTATGAGGCATATCATACATAATCTCTACTTAAATCCATGTATATCAAAAAGTATTCACTTTCTTGACAAAAAATTGAGAGCTACCAAGCTCCCCCTTAGACCAAGCAAATCTTATTTAAAATAACTAGAAACTTAGATCTCTTACCTTCCTTGATATGACTGAAGAAGATCAAACTCTTAATCACAGACTAGGATACCACACTCTTGACATCAATTAAAGAATTAGGAACTCCCTCTTTATCTTCACATATCAATCTTAACTACTCAAAATAAATAGGTATCAAAATTATACCTCATATATACCAATTGTCTGCATATTTTGACTTTAGATACCTAAAAATGGCCTTAGATCTCTCATCATGCTGCCTTATATACTTCAAACCTCAGAGATGTCAACACAAGAATGGATAATATCCATCTTTAGCTCTTTGTTTTCAACATAGACAACATAAAATCTTCTCAATAATAAATCTTCTTTGACATCATCTTCATGATTCTACTGATAGAATACTGTCTCCATGAAGCTTAATGAAGCCACCCCTTTTCACAAGGTGCTAAAATAATATGAAATCAGGAGATTCTTAGATCTCCATCTTTTCACAAGACTAAATATTCAACATCCTTTTGACTTGATTGACACTTTAGGCTTAATCTCATCATCAACTATTTGATCATCAATGTGAGTTGACAAAAGATTTTCCTTGCTTGATTTCTCATTTGAGGCATGTTCTATCTCAATAAGTAGTCCACTTGAGATTGTAGACTAATCATGACTTATCTTTACTACCTTTGGTTTCCATACACTCATTTTCCTTCTTTCTTACACTCTAGGAGATTCAAAGTTCCTATTTTGACTTGATGATCTTCTAACTCTATTAGGACATAATCTTTCAATGTGTCTTACATTATGATAGTTGTAAGAAACCACCTTAGACATACCATTTGATTGGTGTGAATTGTAACTCTTTCCATAGTTCCATGAGTACTCATTCTTGGAGGGTCTTATACATTCTCTTTTTCTATGACCAAACTATTTACATGAATAACAATAACCATTGAAATAATTAACATACCTTATGGCATTGTGATGTCTAATAGGTCTTTTCATGTTGACATTCTTATCTTCTATAGTCTTATTCTCAACTTTAGGTGCCTTATTTTGGTATTCTTTAAATCTAAAACCTATCTTGTCACTTGTAGACTTTTGAATACTCAAGATATCATCTAGAGCCTTAGTAGTCTTTTCAAAATTCACAAAGCTCTTCAACTTTATAAATGCTTGATCCAACTCATCTCTCAGAGATTCTAATTTAGTTTCATACCTGATGCAATCTTCATCTTTAGCTCTATTGACTACCTCCATCTATCCTTCAACTTGATTGATAATCTCAACATACTCCTTGGAAGTGTTGCTCAGCTTTTCCTCAAATAAACTGATTTTTTTCTCATAGTGCTTAAGTAATGACTTCATTTTCTTTTTCTTCCTTAAAAGCTTCAACTACTCTAAGGCACTCATGAGCTCAACTTTAAGATCCACTTTAGATTCTCCTTCTCCACTATCATAGTATACTTTTTCATTTGATTTTGAATCAACCATAAGGCCTCCTCTTTCATTTAAACAACCCTCATTGTTTGATTATACACTTATGAACAAGATTTTATTATTGTCATGTTCATATTCATTACTATCATCATCACTATTAGATGTCTCTAAATTACTTACATCAAAAGAGTTGTCTTCTTTGGTATAAGAACTCTTCTTATTTTTGAATGATCCTTTCCTTCATTCTTCTTAAAATCTATCTTTTTATTTTAAAACTTGTGGACCTTTTTGGTCATATCCATGGTGTTGATCATGTTCTTCATTATGCTCAAATTTTTCCTTTTTAGGACATTTGGTTTAAAAGTGACCAATCTTGCCATAGCTGAAATATTTGAAGGGTAACTTACCTTTATATTTACCTGAGCCAAACCTTAACTTTATATCAAATATAGATATGATTTCATCATCATCAATATCATCTAAACATACCTTATCCTTTACCTTCTTTTACTTTGACTTCTTTTCAACTTTGAAAGCTACTTCCTTCTTGAGAGGTCTTCCTTCATTTGTTCTCATCTCATAGGCAATCAAGAAGCCATGTAGCCCATCCATCTCTAGCTTATCCAAATATTACATCTCTTCTATTATAGACACCTTAGAATCAAATTTAGGAGTTATTTATCTCAACACCTTTTGGACAAAAATAAACTATTTCACTTCTCCTAATCCTCTAATGATATTGACAACTTCATCAACCCTTAACATGTAGGATGCAATGGTTTTATCTTCATTCATTTTTCGGCTTTCAAACTATATTTTATGAGTCTATAAATTGGCTAGATTTGCTTTGGTGCCTAATTTATATATGATCTTCAATTTTTCCAATATATATTTGGTTGATACATAATGCATTACCTTTACAAGCTCTACCTTTGATAGGCCACACATATTGACATTCATTGCCTTGGAGTTTTTTAACTAACCTTCTTACCTGCTACATTTGTTAGTGGAATTGGAGTTGTAATATAACCATCTACAATATAATATAAAATATCATGTCCTTGTGACATCATATATATCTTAATTCTAAAATTCCAAAAGGCATAGTTAGATTCATTGAACAATAGAGCCTTATTGGTAGAGAAACCACCTTGGGCTTGCTGACTAGTCATATTTGCTTCTTAGGATCTATTTTAGGTTGTCAAGCCTACTCTAAAGGATATGATATGATACGAATTGATAGAAATAATATGATTGATCAGGGGGGTGAATCAATCTTCAAAAATTTTCATTCAATTCCACTTAATGATATATGAACCAATTGAACAAGCATGCTCAACTTAGAAAACATAATCACCAAATCATAAAAGCATGAAACACATGAACAAAAAAAATATGTGGGATACCATTAAGGGGAATAAAACCCATTAATGAATAAAATGGAATATAGTCCTATAAGATAAACATAAATGTTTAATGAAACACCCACTTCACATGGAACATCAACCCTAACTAGATTAACACCAACTCAGCTAGACTTTAACAAGCACCCACTTGCAAGGAGGAAACAACCCCTAGATGAATAAAAACCAACTCAAAAAAATAATTGTTTGATTACATTTATAATCAATTATTTTTCATACAAAATATGATTATCTTATCCTTTATCTCTTTACTCACTATTATCCCTCTCAAAACTGGCTTCTATCACTCTTCACTCGACTAGCCCTTTTCATGGCTTGATTAGGTCTTATAACCTTGATAATTATATGAAAAACCTTTGTTAGATATTAATTACAATTATTTTATGTTTTTAATGACCTCCTTATACTCACAAATTATCTATATCATTCACTTATCCTCTTCTGCTCTCACTCTTTAAGTACACACAAATCAACCTAAATTGCCTTGCTTTATACAAGTCACTTGATAATATCCTTCTTAGTCAGCCATATATTTTTATATATTAGGTAGAACACAAATAGGTTTTAAAATATTAAAAATAATATGACTTAATATTTAATCAATCAATACATTAGGTTGGTCATACATCAATTAGCCCTTACTCCTCTTTTAGGCTTTAAGGAGACCTAATAGGTCTTCTTAACAACACATTACCCTTTGATATTTATTGAAGCATATAAAAAAATATAAAATGGAAGGAAAATAACATATTCCACTCTAATATATCTTATCCAAATTTACTTTAGGTCCATAACACCTTGTAGGTCCAACCACCACTTGAACCCTTTATTAAAACACTATTTATAAAAAGTTTGTGTATATACAAAAACTTTATCTTGAACAATTGAGGCATATACTCAATTTTTTCAAACAACAATGGAAATAAATTAAACATTAAAAAACCTAATGACCTTAGGGTCATCATAAAATTCATCTTATGCTTCAACTCAAGGTAAATAAGCTCAACTTCTTCTCTCTAAGATGTTCACTTAGAACTGTTAATTGACTTCAAAACACAGTCAAGGAAACATAATTTTTTTCCATATGATTGAATAAATTCAAGGGATTTAAATGTATAAAAAATATATTATATAATCCTTAGAGAAACCTCCATCAAAATGATTACAAGTATTGATGGTAACTATTGGTCTTGTAGACCAATCTATTGATCTTTTCTCTCATAGACTCCACTCAGTCAAATAAGCCATTTTGTCTTCAATGTTCCAACCTATTACACTAAATTAAAATATTATGAAAATAATTTATATATTATTAAAGTCCCAAAAAACATCATCATGCACTTAAATGCATCACTCTTACATGAAAACACATCAGGAATCATCTTTTCACTGTTGCCTAACTTTCTTATTATCTGTATCACTTGGTCTGTTAGAAACTGGCCAAATTGGATAAAATTTTCACACCTAAGTTATGTAACCTATGCAAAAACCTTCATGGAAAAAAATATAAGTCTTATAATTTTATATTCATCTACCTAGCAACTTTGACTCAGTCAACTCTGTTTGCTACAAAAAATATCTAAAAGACAAGCACTTTATTGTAGGGTTTACTCACTCACCTGAGAGACCAATCACACATAGAAATGATTGGGATAATTAAATTAAATATATAATAACTTATATAACCATACAAAACCATTTTGAGCTCTTTATAACAAGATATTCAACATCGGGTCATTGTTAGGATTCTATGAGGGTTTAGACCATCTTCCCATCTCAATGATCATTATTAAAAATTAGCTCCTCTTTCAATAAACCAATGCTTGGAAATTTGATCTATAACCCTTCCTCATAGACCATGAACAAATTATATTCTCATGTAGATGCTATACGTGCCAATAAGCACTTGAAAAACCGTCTTGGGCAGATACCTCTTCATTCTGTGCACTTTAACAAACTTTGAAACACCTTTTCAAGCCTCAACCTTGAAAATATGACCTAAAAATTCATGCACATACTTAATAAAACTTGACTCACCTTTGGAAATGATCTCCTACTCACCCATATCATGGAAACTGATCTTGATACCCTTGCAACCACCATCTCTCTTTTGATTTTTAAGCCTTGACCTGCAAGTCTCATTAAACCTTGAGTATAACCTTCTATCCACCCAATAAAATTCACCTTTTGAATCTTTTATGTTATAATTACTATTTTATATGATCAATCAACCTCATATACTCACTCTTATTCAGATCTTCAACATAGCATATTTAGATCTTCTTGTAGATCTTCAGATCTTGACTAACATATTCGTAACATCTTTAATGCTGCATACATAGATCTTCAAAGCTAAACTTATAATCATTTTCAAGGTCCTTAAAACCTCATGTAAAAAATTACATTACCTATTTCATGCTCAAACACTATCAAGTATTCTTCAGAGCATTGGCATCTTCATAACTCATTCAGAGCATCTTCGGAACTACTTACATAGATCTTTAGAGCATACAATTTCTTCTTCAGAGCTTACTCATTTCATTGTGCTACCTGCACATATCATCTCACAAGATATAGAAAAATCATTAAAATATGTTTTAACACTTGACATACTATCCTACACTTACTTATGTTTATCTCAATAATATTTCACTCAAGTTGATGTTAGAACATTCTTCAAACATAACTCTCTCTTCACTATTTTTCATTCAACAACAACACTCACTATGTTGGCATAAAAAATCATCATACACATACTTAAAATCTTACTTGATCATGCATCTTCACAAGAACCTTTGACATTAATGACATTAGATTATCATCAATGAAAATATATTGACATCAATGACAATACTTATTCCAACACCTCAATAATCAATGACAATGCTCAATAATCTCCACCTTAATCATTGACAATGTTAAATTTTTTTCATATCCATAACTTCTATGTCCATCTTGACCTTTTTATGCCATTTTCTAAACATAACTAGTACTCAAATTTTTTGATGTTTATAAAACAACATTTGTTTCACACACACATCCACAATGATCCATTGAGTATCTCATAAATAAAATTTCTTAATAGAGATCAACTGATATCAATAATAAGGAACGTGCAATAAAATTTCAATCATTCATACACCAAACATTATAACATGCAATCATCATACAAGATCCCATAATATTTTCCTTTTACACACCCATACAAAAACTATTACTTATCCTCGATCATAACTAGGTTTTTGGTGTGAAGGAGACTTCTATAGTAAGAGAATTTCTACTCTTTCAACACCAAATATACCAAAGAATTAAATTCTAATAATTATAATTTTAAAAACTCCATATAGTTAACTATTTATGAATGAATAATTTTCCAATATTTATTTCCTATTTACTAAAACAATTATCTGTATATCAGTTTTCACATGATTTATACAACCTAGATTTTACATCTCAAGTTTTGAACTATAATATTATAAAACCCCGAACACTCTACCTATGAATGGTCAGAGCTCATTTGAATCCATTAAATCACAATCAAATAGTTAATATTTAGATTCAAAGGCATAAATTTGTGTGTGTGTGTGTGTGTGTGTGTGTGTGTGTGTGTGTGTGTGTGTGTGTATTAAGTCAAGGACCTCAACATTTATGGAAATTTCTAGATTTTGGCCTTTTCCCTGCATGATCATCATATTTTAATTTGGAGAAAACTAAGACATAATTTAGTCATAGTTCAATGAACTCATTAAATTAGTTCTTATTTCCCAATTTATTGAAGGGATCTAGATACTTGCTTGGATAAGGATAATCCCTGTATAAAGAATTTTCATGATAGATCCCAAGCTTTTCTCCCAATGATTCACTCTCTCCAAATCTTGCCTTTATTTCTTCTGCTTTCCCCTTCCAATTCCAAAGCCACTTTTCTCTTGTTCTTGGCCCACACAATTTTTCTTCTTCTTTTGCATGAATAATCCCCCTCCTTTTAAGTTTTGTTTTTATTTATATTTATTTTCAAGTGCCACTTTCCTTTTTTTCTTTTAGCATTTTTTAAACTTATTTAATTGTCTTTCTTTACACTCACTTTTTTAATTTTAGACTTTATTTAATGTTTTCTTTCCCCCTTTACTATGACACATGCACTTTCAAAAATAAGTCTTTTTTTATTTTCTCCTTATTTAAATTCTTTATAATTATTTTTCAAGAGATTATAATTTTATCCATTCTTAATTTTTATTTATTTATTATATATATATATATATATTTATATATATAATTTTATTTCTAATTTTCCTCCATGGCACTTTTAATGCATGACTCTTTTTTTAAAGCCTTTATTTATTTCATTTTGTATTTTTATTATTTTCAAATGCAATTAACTTTTTTAATCCCTTAATAATATGTTATATATATACATGATCCATTATAATAATTATAAATCGACACCAAGGATAACTTAGACTGGAGGGTTAGAAGTACAATATTTTTTGAGATAAGTCTCCCTTCTTTTGATCTAAGTAATGATACTTGATAAAGCAATCAAAACCAATGATAAGGAAAGCAACATATCCATATAATTGAGAAATGACTAAAAATAACTTTCAAGACATAATAAACACACACACGATTAATTTTTAATGCCAATCAAAAGTATGATGGAAAATGCATTTAAGACCATATAGACTATGATGATCATTAAATGTGAATGCGACTAAGTTATAAATCAACATGAAGAAGAGAGAGATGTTATAAAAAACACAAGAAATCACATGTATTTAAAAAATTCATGGTGTGTGCAAGTTTGTCCTTATTTAATTTTTACCCCTATTTTAACCATCTGCACCTCCCTCTCAGATGATACCCTCTCTCACATAAAATTTTGAGGGTGAAATGATCCTGCATCCACCTTGATAAGAGAAAAGGTAGTTAATTTATAACCAACATAATTCATATTAAAATGCTAAATCAAGCTAACATAGCTAATCATATAACCAATTACTATAATCAAAACCATAATCATTTCATAAATAACAAGCTCATAATCCAATAAAATCCATAAATACTAGTCCATAATAAGCAATAGTCAAATCAACTAATCGACTATTGAAAAAATACACTAACTTTATATCTAGAGGAATATCAAGATGTAACATCCTGCCCCTAAAATTTCTCATCATCTTTATGACACTTATTATAATAAAAATTCTAAAATAAAAAAGTATTCTATCAATATTTAGCTAAATACTAAGCAAACAAATGTGGAAAAATTCTATAAAAATCATCATAATCTTCCCAAGTAGCACTATCCTCAGAATATTGGTACCAATGGACCTTATACTATATCACTTATCTATTTCACAAACTAAGTTCATGAGTGTCAATTATTTTGATTGGATTTACTGTGACCATCCCATGATCTAATACATAAGAAAGATCAACACCATAATTTTTAAGATAGGACACATGAAATACATTATGAATGAGTGTTAAAGATGGTGGCAATACTAACCTGTATGCTACAAGATTGATCACTTCCAAGACCTCAAAGGGTCATACATATCTGGGAGATAATTTTGCTGATTTCCCAAACTTAATCGAGCTCTTCTGTGGTTTGACCTAAAAAAACTTTATCCCCAACTGAAAATTACCTTGCTATTCTCTTTAGATCAACATAACTATTTTACCTATCATTGGCCTCGACCTACCTATACCTTATAAATTTTACTTACTCTTCCATTTCTAGAAGCAAATCTAGACCAAAGACTACCTAGTCTTCTAACTTGTCCCAACTAATTGGTGTCCTACACCTTATTTCATACAGAGCTTCTAATGGAGCCATATTTAGGGTTGATTGATAAGAATTATTATAGGTAAACTCTACCAATGGAAAGTAATTCTCATACTTATATTACACATCCATACAATACATTCAAAGAAGATCTTCTAAAACTTTGTTTACTCTCTATTTAATCATCTATTTCTAGATGATATGTTGTGCTAAAGTTCAATTATGTACCCAAAGATAAATTTAGAATTAGCCAAAATATAGAAGTCATTATTGGGTCCTTATCTAAGATAATATTCTCTAGAAACCCATGTAATTGGTACACTTCCTCCACAAACCTATTACAAGCATTGGTGCATCATCTAATATATTACTTAGAATGAAGTGAGCTACCATGGTTAGTTTATCAACAACTACCACTATCATATAATGATTATTGTGTGAAAATGGAAATCCTTGGACAAAGTCCATGCTGATTACCTACCACTTCTATTCTGGTACATCATGAAGATATAATATTCCTATTGGATGCACATGCTCAAACTTCACATGCTAACACTCTAAGTAATGAAAAATAAAATATGATGCATCCTTTTTGATTCCCTTCCAAAAATAGAGGGGTATTAGCTCTACCATGAGCTTGGTCACACCTGGGTGACTAGATTAAGGAAATTATTCAACTCCCTTAGCACTATGATTCTCAAAATTTCCCTATTTGTTACATAAATCTTGCCATTGTACCTTAGAAGACCATCATTCTCTAATTTGAATCCCTTATACTTAGGATTCTAAGAATATTTTTCCAAAGCTTCCTTAATTTGTTTATATAAATCATCTCTCAAAGAAAACTTAACTACCTGATTAGGGAAAGTAATCTTAATAGTAGCCAAAACCACTATGTACCTTCTATAACTATGGGTGTCTATAACTCTATTCTCTCTGCCCTTAATATAGTTGATACCAAAATCATAATCATATTAAAACTCAAGCTAATGTCTCTGATGAGAATATAGGTTTAGTTGGGTAAAGATGTACCTGAGCCCCAAGTTATCAGTCATGACCCCAAATGGTTCTTCCAATAGATAATGCCTCCAAACTATTATGGCATGCATTATTTCAATAAGTTCCATGTCATGTAGAGCGTAATTTAACTCATAAGGCATCAGATTTCTAAAATCATATACTATGACTACTACTTCCTACATAATAACTCCTCCAAGTCCATCCCTAGATGAATCTATGATGACTAAAAATTGACCATTCAAATCAGGAACTCTTAGCATAGGTGTCAAAGTAAGCCTTATTTTTAGCTCATGAAAAGCTTCTTTACACTTAACTAACCAAACAAATTTATGATCCTTCGACTGAAGAGAGGTAATAGGGTTGGTTATATTCATATAATTTGGCACAAATTTCTTATAATATCTTGCTAAACCCATGAAACTCCTTACCTCATGCACATTCCTGGGTGCTAGCTACTCCATGATGGCTTTGATCTTAGATGGATCTATAGAAATCCCATATGATGAAATAATGTGCCTAAGATATTTTACCTTCTTCTAAAAGAAATTACACTTAGATAGCTTCCCATAAAGCTTATGCTTTCACAATCACTATAGAACTAATCTTATATTCTCTAAATGCTCTTCTTCACTTTAAGAATATATAAGAATATCATCCAAACAAACTAGAATAAAATGGTCTAGATAATCCCTAAACATGTTATCCATAAGATTAATGAATGCTAATGGAGCATTTGTTAACCCAAATGGTAAAACTATGAAATTATAGTTCCCATACCAAGTTATGAATGTTATTTTGGGAATATCCTATTCATGAATTCTCAACTGATGATACCCTGATTGAATATCTATCTTATATAAGATTGTTACCCCATGAATTTGATCTAAAATATCATTTATGTGAGGTAAAAAATACATATTCTTAATTTTGGTCTTTTTCAACATCCTTAATCAACACACATACAAAGAGTAGCATCAATCTTGTTGAACACAACTAGTGCAACCCAAGGTGACATTTGACGGAATCAATCCTTTAGATAACAACTCTTGCAATTGAGATTTTACCTCAACCAATTCTTTTGTATTCATCTTATAAGGTGCCTTAACTATGGTTATGATCCTAGAATAATATCAATCATGAAATCAAACTTCCACTTCAGCAGTAAACCTAACAACTCCTTTGAAAATATATCCTAAAAAACCATTAAAAAAGGATAATATTTAATGGAAGATTCTTTAGATTCATCCATTTTATTTATTTCAAAAATATATGCAAGAATTACATCTTTTTGTTGAAATAACCCACCTTATCCTTATGCTACACTAACTAATTATACCTAGGATCACATTAAAGGACCCCAATGGTGCAACATATAGATTCACTATTGTATTGAACTCAAGAAGCTTGATCTCAACTTTGACTAGATACTTGTTAACTTTCACCTTAGACTCATTCCCATACTAAACCAACCAAGCATTTTTCATAATTTTATCTTTCATGGATAACTTATTAAGCATTATAGGTGTTATAAAACATTAAGTACATCTAGTGTCAATCAAAATAGAAATTAGATGACCAAACAATATACCTACCAACTTAATGGGAGAAGCTTGAAACTCAACTTGATGATTATCAATAGCCACATGAATTATCTATTGAAAGGTTATTTATTTAGAAGTTGAACTCTTTTTCCTACTATTTTACTTCCTTTGGGTACATTCCATAGCATAATGGTCATCACCACAGATGAAACAGCCACCTGATGGACCTTTCTTATCTATCTATTGATTTCCCCTAAATCATCCTCTATCTAAATGTTGA